>JAZKJV010000399.1:525309-1014741 GCA_037367405.1 Ottelia alismoides
TTATCAGCTTATAAGTTCTCTTACCCTAACCTCGGATTCCATAATCACAAGATTCGACCTTTAAGGAAGAAAATTGCAAAAAGAATTAATTAGCAGATCAATCCGAAACTAGAATTTCCATATTGCTTATTTTTTTTCCATAAAGGTACTTTAGAGTTGAATAATGGACTTGATTTGTAAATTTCACCTATTATGTTAAGGTTCTTTTAAATTACCACAAACCTCTTTTTTAAAAATGTTTAGCATAAATAGATTTAAATTCATAGCATGAACCACATACAACTGAACACGAAAGATTATCATCTTGTTAAATGCCCCCTTTACCTTTTGGTGCAATTCACGCTGAGCTTGTTGATGCAAGATCCGAACACGATCCCTTTGCACCTGTGAACAAGAAAGGCACTTCATTCCTAATTAAGGTGCACTTTTTACAAAATATTATTGCCCTTTCCCAGTGTACATAAAGCCTATGCGATATGCACAAAATGAATACAAAAAATTTCTACATCTATGTAAAATGCCATGCATCATCTGGTGAAAATGGAAATTCATAGAGCCCAGTTGCTCACCTCCAAACCAGAGAGTTCAGATGATAGTTTTTCCCTCTCATTAATACCAAGATCATCAAACCTAAAAGAATCAACTTTTAGACGGCAGTAAAAAACCAATGTAATTGGAAAGAAGTCATATTTTATGATGCAAGCAATATTTTAAAGAAGCAGAAGTTACTTGAGAGACCAATTTAGATGATGGATTTTGTCTTCCACAATGTCCCTCTCCTTCCTCAAATTTCTAAGCTCCTAAACAATCAAACAAACGAAATAATAGACCATGACCTCAACCTTGCTGTATAAAAAAGCAACAGTCGGATATAACGTAACCTATAGAAATTTACAAGTAAGAAATTGCCTTAGACACAAACGTCAAAGCAGCATCAAATCTTATAGACAGGCACATTTCTTCATCAGGAGTTCCTAATTTAACTTCACAACTAGATGAATTTCCCCTAGTTTAATTTTACAACTCTGTCTTGATCTGACCGATTTTAGTGCATACTGTGTTTAATGCAGATTAGAATGTTCACCAGTTTATGACCCAGACAAAATACTGAATGATTAAGAAAACCCAGCACGATTTTTCGACATCATTGTTGACCCATCGTCACATCCAACACAGTTATATTAGGAGACAAATATCCCAAAACAAAAAGGTTACAACTACCGCTAAATAAGTATGCCAAAATCTGTACCTTACGCATATCACTGTTCTCCCAAAGAAGCTCAACTTCTCGCTCAAGCTCCGGCACTACAAGCATCGTTCTCCATCCTGTATTAGGTTAGTAGTCAAGGCAAACATCTCATGAAGTTGTAACAAAAGGGCCGGAATACTCTTTTGAAACATCAGAAATATTTAAGAAGTTTATTTCCGATGAATTATATTCGGGATTTGGAGGCTAAAATTAAAGTATTTTCCCTTCAAGATAATAAAGTCCATGTATTAAATAAATATCAATCTTTTTGACATTTATAATTAAAAGACTGGTAGATACACTATCATGGTTCCCAAATTTCGAGGCACATGATGCCATCATGTCAACATTTCATGACAACTTGATAGGACGGTGTTATAGAACCTAAAGAATTTTGATCATGCCAGTTACATCAATCAATTTCAGTGATTTCATTTGTATTTTCTCTAAAAGTTTGCCAACAAACTGATCAATTCAAAGTTCAAACATGCTGACCAATTTCAATCGTGCAAATAAATTTCAACAAATTTTTGTATTGATTTTTGTTTAATTGATACGTACATTTTTTAGAACCTGCAATATATTAATTGATGTTATATACAAGATTTTCATTTTCCTAAATGACATGTTTTATGTTTAACTTGCCAACACGTTTCTTTATTCGCAACTAAATGAATGCACTAAATGAATGCATTGCCTTCTTACAGATATTCATACAGATATTCAGGTGTTTATTAAGAGCAATATCCAACAATAAGCATTTGATCCACTGCTTGATAATCATGCAAGTTTGCATTACGCAACCGATATTGTTTTTTTATCTGTATAATTTTAAGGTGGAATTACATATACATTAGTGCTTGAAACTATTTCCATTATATGTTTACCCTTCATAATCTTCTCAAAGAAGAATTACACATCATATTATCTTGTAAGAGTGTACATTAGTTTGAAACATTTTAACATTTCATTTATTTATAGCAAACGAGCAAGCTCCATGGTGTGTAAGGAATGCCACTTTGTAACACATTACCATTAAAAACAGCATGTGATAATAATCAGAAAATGTTTAATCATGTTGTTACAAAAATTAATATCTTTAATTTATTAAATTCATTTTTTAGACGAAAATGGGTGGTGTCCCAAGGTGGAACCCACCGCAATAATTAGATTAATTAAGGTACAGATGTCCAGGCGGAACAGAGAGCCTTGCAATGTTCTAATACATTTTGAGAGTAAAAAGGTTGACCACAGAAGATAATTTCACTCTGCGCACACCAAATGGCCCAAAGTATCGCACACGATAGAGGTTGTCCTCATGAGAATTGAGACAATGTGCTCGAATGGAATTCTAGAAGCCTAAACTATCATCCACGTTGAGCCAAGGAATCGCCGCCGACTGCCATACCTGAACCGAGTGCCCACATCTGAAAAAGAGATGGTCTAGGTCCTAATTTTCAATGCTGCATCTGTCACACAAACTGTCACCAACTCACAGGATCCTATCCCGGTTTTCTTCAGTAAGGATGCGACCATGCACCGCAAACCAAATGAAAACCTTATTCTCTGAGGTATCTTGCTAGCCCACACAATCTTCGTGTCACAAGAAATATCCTCAGCTGAGTCATAGCATCATTCGTGAAATATCGGTAGGCCTTCTTCACAGTAAATCTCCCTTTTGCCCACTTATAATGATCCCTTCCCATAGATGGATCATCCTCAAAAGCGAGCATTGCCTGTACGCGCAAGAAGTCCTCGAATCTTTGTTCCGAGAATTCTGCTACAAAGGACAGAGACAACGCTTTATGCGTCCATACCTGGCTAACGGAAGCATCTTTGGACTCGGCAATGGCTAAAAGACATGGGAAGCAATCTCCCAAAGCACCATCACCTGACCAATCATCTAACCAGAACCTAAAGTTCTCCCCATTACCAAGAATCAGTCGCATTTTCCCGGCCATCTCAGGCATAATCTTCCCGATACCCTGCCATAAGGAAGATGACATGTGAATAGCAATAACAACGGTGGATCCCCCAACTTCATGAAGCCTTCTCATAAGACGGTACACTAAGTCATCTGATTCACACCACAATCTAAGCAGCCATTTTGCAATCAATGTCTTATTCATGCATTCCACTTTCAGAACACCCAACCCTCTATTCCTTTTAGTAGTAGTAATCACGGACAATCAACAAGATGGAAGCCACTCTTTTCATGTTTCCCGTCTGAACAGAAAAATCTTGTCATCAGGCCCTCCAATCTTTCGCGAACTCCACTTGGCAGCAACCAGGTTGAACAGAAGAAAATCGAGATTGCTGAGAGCATGTGCTGGAGTAAAATCAACTTCCCACCCTTGAACAGTATGGATGCCTTCCATCCAGCCATCCTGAACTCTAACCGATCAAGGACCAGCCTCCAGTCGATAGCCTTCAACATTCCCTAACCAACGAGAGATCCAAATAAGTAATGGATAGCTGACCAATAGGGCAGTGAAGAGTATCGACAACCGTCTACACCTCTGGCTCAGATAGACCAAAAGGGACTATTACATATTTCCCTCTATTAGTTTGCAAGCCTGAGATATCACTAAAGATGTCTAAAATGTGGGTAGCTCCTCTGGCATGTTCAGGATCCTCCAGAAATAACATCGCATCATCTGCATATTAAAGTAAAGGGATTACAATATCACTATTGCAATAACATGAGCAAAGTCCACTATCCGACACGAGTCTCATCATAACCGTCAACGCATCAGCTGCAATTACGAACATGAGATGAGCCAATGGGCATCCCTAGTGGACACCACGCTGTGGTTGAAAGACCACCTTCAGGGCGTTCGTTAATCAAAATCGAATACGATGCCATAGTGATGCATCTTTTCAACCGAGATATCCATACGTCAGGAAACCCCCTTCTTTGCAGGGAGGCCCAAAGAAAACGCCAGTCCACATAGACATATGCCTTGGAGAAGTCGACGTTCTATAGGAGACCCTTCCCGTTCTTCCTCCTCCAATCCAACACAATCTCATAACCAAGTACCATGCCATCTGCCATGGATCTACCAAGAATGAAGGTTGTCTGCTCTAGGGAGATAACATCATTCATGACGCTACGAAGTCGGTTCGCCAAGGCCTTAGCAATGATGAGATATGTTTCATGAGAGAGCAATGGGTCTAAAATCCTCAACCTGAATAGGCACCTCCCTCTTCGATAACATGAATAGGAGCGCTTTTTTCAGCCGTTCAAAACCGCAATTTCCACTACTGAACTCGTGAGCTACCTTCATGAAATCTTCCTTCACAACCGTCTAGAATTCTTTGTAGAACATAACCGGGAATCCGTCTGGACCCGATGCCTCATCGGTATTGAGCCCAAAAATTGCCTTCCAGATCTCCTCCTCAGTAAAGTGGACGGTCAAAGAAACATGAGCCGCAAATATCCTCCTTACGCCTTTGCGCTGCCATCCCCAACCAACATGACATGTTCTCCTACTTGTTGCTAGGAAGGGAGACCACATCGCCCTTCCCACCTCCTTATCACCAACAAATCTCCCCCCATCCACAACAAGCCCATGCATATAGTTTCTCCTCCTTTTTCCAGACGCCATAGAGTGAGAGAACCACGTATTGGTGTCGCCTTCCTTTAACCAACATTGACGTAACCTCTGATGCCATTCAATTTCTACCTTCTTATCTTCTAGAGTATTATCCTGTAGCCACCTGCTCCTTTCTTCCCTCTCCTCTGCCTCCAAAACCCGTTCGTCCTCCGATCTATCCAATCTGTCAATCTCCTCTTGCGCAACTGCCCTCCTGAGCCGACATTGTTCCCGTACATTCCTCTTGAAATCCACCAAGAATTTCCGCAGCTCTACTAGCTTGGCTACCAATCTGGCTGTGGCGGAACCACTAGCCGCGCAACCCGATTAACCCTTATCTGCCTCCCAAAAGCCGTCCTCCAAAAGCCAAGCACGTTCAAATATGAAGAAGCCCCTATGCGGGCAATCCTCTCCTGAGGACCATAGCAAAGGTGTGTGATCTGAATGCACCATAGAGAGGGCCCAAGCCCGAGAAATCGAAAATAAAGACAATGCCTCTGACACGATAACGATTCTATCGATCTGCGACCGCTATCTCGAATTCCTCCAAGTGTAAGCGCAACCCAAAGCATCAATAATTGGCAATCCCAGATCCACTATGAGTGACATCAACTCTTCCAAACCCGCATCCATACCATCGTGCAACCGAGGTCTGTCTTTAGGGTGCAGAATAACATTAAAGTCACACCCAATTATCCACGGTTCCAACAGGAACCTTGAGTGAACCAAACATAACTCATCAAGAAACTCCATCAATTTTGTACCAGAGGTTGGTCCATATACATAGCTGATGACACATAGAGTATCGTCATCCTTTCACCTCAACAGTAGGGAAATAAAACGAACGTAAAAAAATGCATCTTGCTTTAGTTTAAATTTTCCTTTGTTCCAACCAATCGTCAACTCACCCGAAGCGACATATCTGAAATCGAATATTAACCCCCCTCCAATTGTCCTCCACATAGCATCATTCATCTGAGAGAGTTTAGTTTCTTGCAGCATCACAATATCATCCTTTGCATCTTGGATTAGCTCCTGCACCCCTTGTCATTTCTCTGGCTACCCTAGGCCCCTCATATTCTAAGAATATTCATCAAAGAAAGGTTTCTCTCCTTCTCGTCGGAATGACACCCCTGCATTCCGTCAAATCTCGCTCCACATCAGACCACATGTAATTCGGTCTAACGCGGTTTTCGATATTTCATTTTCCACCTTCTCGGACAAAACAAACTCTAGTTGGACCGATGGTGTCGATCTGTCAGGCTTGGCACACACCCCTACCTGTTGCTCGTCACCTCCACCCCTCCGACATCAGAGTTCTCGAGAGATAGGTAAATCTCCACTTGTCTCCACCTTCGAGCCCCTATGCCCACGCACAAGTACCACTTCCCATAACGCCCCAGATGAGATGGGCGCACCTTGAGCGACCTAATACGAGAGCTTCTTCCCAGTCTTGTTGCATGAACCGACCCACCTTCACCGATCGGAGGAGCTTGCCTTTGTGATGAGGGACCAGAGTCGCCTCTGCCTTTACCAACAATTCTCGATAGGGGTAGGGCATCGTCAAGAACAGTCATCGGATGCGGTGCTCCGTGATCCGAAACGATGTTAAGACTCACATCAATTAGATCTGGAAACTCCCTCGTCGGACCCTTCTATAGATTGTGATGCGTTGTATCCTCATCACTAGCAGAGCGCGGGTTCGAAGATCCGACCTGAAGAATGGTTGCAAAGGTGGGACCCGATCCAACCTTAGAGTCTATGGATGCTTCCTTCCTCAGAAACGGTCCCGCGAAAGCGCGAGGCATTTCGGCTTCCAAAATTGGAGTCGTTTCAACTTCCAACCCTTGGACCACTGCTCCCAGTGACGTTTCAACTTCCAAACCTTGGGCCTCCGCACCTGATGGCGAAGCGGTCGCCTCCGACTGCCGTACCAACGAGGTACAACCTTCAATGCACAGCTTTAGATGGGATCGATGACTAGTCTCATCAGCCTCGTAAATCTCCAACTATTTTGACGAACCTCCAAAGCGAGCTTCGAAGGTCGCCGGGACGGGAAGTGTCACAACCACAAAGATGAAGACATCCACCGCTTGCCCTCTGCCCACGCCATCGGAGATCAAAATCGACGAACCTCATGCAAATGGCAAGATCGAGTTAATGATATCTTTGGTATGATAGATAAGGGGAAGCCCTCGAATCTGAAGAGTTTTGCATGACTTGGCCCCTAAAGCACCATCGTAAGGTCTCGGCCTTCGCCAGTGAACATGTCCTTGCGCTTTATTGATGAGACCAAGCAACTTCAGAGCCAACGTCCCTCTCAAACCTCGTACGCACACAACAATACCTTCCAAGCACACAACATCTCCCTTCCAATGCACCTCAACCAAGAACGAGGGCCTCATCCTCATTGTATGTTGTCCACCATCCCTGCTTCCCTTGAGAGATGCAACTTGTCCCTTTCACAGTAGCCAAGTCGACCTCGCCAAACAATTCCGACGGTGATGCCCGAACTTGCCGCAAGCGAAGCATCTAATGGGATCTCTGCATTCTGTCGCTCGATGACCACGGTCACCATAACAAAAACGCCCCGCCAAATTAGACGGCACCTCCATCGTCTTTCTTCCATGAGAGGATTCACCACGGCTAGGGACCCGTGGAACCACCCGATGCCACCCATCCTCCTTTCTTCTCTCCTCCAAACAACGCACGCCACCCATCCTTCCCCAATTTATTAAATTCATTTGATCAATACCGACAATATTATGAGATTTCCTTGGATGCCAAATGTCAAAATGGTGTTTACGTTGATGCTTTGAAACTTGTGGACCAACATTAAGATTTAGAATGCCAGTATGGTATTATATTCAATGCCGGTGGAAGTTCCATCAAAGAAAAATAAAGAAATATTTTAAAAATACCTAGCACTTTCTTGCTTCGCAATATATCCCCATAGATATGATCTCCAACATAGAGGACCTGTGAAAAGACAAAGCCAATGAAACTGGTGGTCAATTCAAGAAATTGTAGATTCTCAACCCTAAAAGGCTTTTACAAGATATTAATTTAATTTTACAGATTTTTATTTTATTCTTATGATACGTTCCTGATTTCATTTTCTCGATGAGGATGCCCTGCTAATTTTCCATTCTACCTCTATTACACCAAAGTTGAAAATCATAAAGATTTTTTTTTATATATTTTAACAGCAGTTCAATGGCATTTATGTTAATGTCATTCTCCATCTGCATCAAATATGGGGACCTGCAAAGTAAAATTCAAATATGCTTCTGATAAATCATGGATGATATGGAAGGTAATATATATGTTACGGGTAACAGTAACAAACTTAGCATTCTAAAAAATTCTCAAAAGCTTACAAATGTTGGGACGATATTATTGATCAAATCTTTTAAAATTTTGCTCTAAAATTACATGATATAAATTGGACCTATCTAAACTAAAGCATATTATGCAAATAACATTTCTAGGCAAGAGCTGGAAGGTGTCAAGCATGCTATGCCAATTAGTACAATCAACAAATAGTCGTTTTCCAAAGTTGAAGGCTGATTACTGAAGTAGTGATAATCCAATTTATTAAAATATACAACAAGCAGCACCTCAGTGGTGCCGATGCA
Source organism: Ottelia alismoides (assembly GCA_037367405.1). NCBI lineage: Eukaryota > Viridiplantae > Streptophyta > Magnoliopsida > Alismatales > Hydrocharitaceae > Ottelia > Ottelia alismoides. Next base: position 533,793 of record JAZKJV010000399.1, read on the forward strand.
CACAGAAAGAGAAATAAATACAGCACCTGAACAACTCCAAAATCATTCACCCAATTTAGAGCACAGGACCGATAAAAGATTGCATCTCCAACTACCCACGAGGCTAAAATATTTACGACCTTTCATCCTAAGATTGCATCTATTGAAAGTTTTTGTCGTCTACAGACTTTCTTTTATAATATATTTATTTATTGATTCACTATGCAATTGTCCCCTTTGGTATCCACTACATAGAAAATGATTGGGGCTCTTTTCTTATATCATATCACATCCTATTTCTTTGACATAGTATTGAAACACCAGTCTTAGACCGTGGTTTCACCTCTTTTGAAACTCTAACCCTGACCCAAAAGGAAAGAAACGTCTCATCACACGGTCTCTTCTTCAGCCTATGGTATTGCCGCCACCTCTCCTTCAGCCTGCAAGGTCACCATCACTTCTCCTTCAGCTGTGGTGCCAGACAGCTACACTATTACCACCATCCTTGTTGTCGTTTGCACCATGCAGTGACATGGTGTGGGGTTCAAGCCTTGAAAATTTAATCTAGTGGTCTATCTGACCTTTTTTCGCAGTGTTAAGATATTTGCGTTACTCTGTCGCTCTTTCATATATTGTTTATTTCCGTTGTCTTGTTAATGTAATTTACCCATAGAGCTTTTCTCCTATATAAGAGAGCTCTAGGGTTAGATGAATTGCATGTTCATTTTTCTCCTCAACATGGTATCAGAGCGACAGTCCTAGACCGGAGCCTGTGACCTAACCCTAGCCTCTCCCCACCAAGAACCCCTCTCTCCTTGCGCGGCCTTCCCACGCCGCCGCCAGGCCTCCTCGACGCCGCCGGGCTCCCCTCACCACCGCCGCCAGACCTTCTCACGCGCGGTCCCCTTGTGCTGACGTCCCCACGCGAGGGGTGGGGGGTGACGCCGCCGTCCCTCTAAGGCTGCCAAAGCCCTGCGTGTTCGCCATCCTCTTTTGATCGAGAGCTAGGTCCTTCTTTGGACCTCTAGGGTATGACGGGTTCATCTAAAACACCCAAGCCACCAAAAGGCAGCGTCGAAGAATGGAAGAGGTTGTGGCATAAGTCTACACCCACAACTATCTCCCCATATGTTTGTGTAGACACAAGTTTTGTTTGTTGTGAATCCCAGTCTTGGTGATTGTCGTTGTTATGGGTGACAACAAAGCAGATGCTTCATCCATGGGGGGCTTCAAAGGTCTAGCCTCCATCGTCAAAATGGATGGCACGAACTATGAACTGTGGGGCATGCAGTTCATGAGCCTGATGCAGTGTAATGGCAAGAAGCACATCCTCACGGTGGAGGAACCAAGTGACAAGACTGGGTAAATGCCTCATGGGAAGCAGATGATGCTTATGCACGAGTATGACTATCTGGGACTGTGTCCTCTGAGATAGCTAATGATATTCTGAGCCAGCCAACAGCGAAGGCTATGTGGGACATTCTTACCGCCACATACTCACCGGTGAAGAATGAGTCAAAGATACTCCAGCTCTAGCACGACATCTTCACATCCAAGCAGAATGGCCGTCCTCTTCATATCCTCTATATTTCCTTGAGGGGTATGTTTGAAAAGTTGCATGGTTACATTCCCTTGACTGCTACGCCAGAGCAGCTCAAGGCATATAGAGATTTTGTGATGACTGGAGTCTTTCTAGCAGTTCTTGATCCTGAGTATGATGCTGCTCGTGCCCAGATCCTTACTGACACTACCATACCTCCAATGGAGGAGGCATATCGTAGATTGAGTAGACTATCTATATCCTCAGGAGGTACTCTGCAGTCCCAGACATCTTCAGCTATGGCTGCCTCTCATGGTAGGGGAAGCCATTTTCCATATCGTGTAAGAGGGAGCACAAAGCGTGGCAGAGGAGGGGGTAGTCGACCCGTTCGCCGTGCACCTACTGCCATAGACGGTCACTCTGAGGATACATGCTATTCCAAGCATGGGTTTCCTGCTTCAGCCTGGGCTGTAGAGCAGACACAACCAGTTGGGAGCCCTTCACCCGCTCCTGATTAGAGATTTGATGAGCTTGTTGCTCGACTCAGGGATATTATGCCCACTCCCAGTTCGACTGGATCTCCTTCAGGATCTTCAGAAGTAGCTGCCTCAGCATCAGCATCTACGTCAGGTACAGAGTATGCCTTTTTTTACTAGAAAAGAAGGGGGAGTCCTCCCAAGGCGGGAGTCACCACACCAAAATTCATTAAGAAGCAATAAGATACATCAGTTAGAGATCCATAAATTGTGGAGAGCGTTACAATGTGCGATTACATTTTCCCAATAAAATCGCTGCCCCTTGAAAATACGGTCGTTCCTGCCAAGCCAGATAGCCCATAATACGACGAATGGCCTGGACACATCCCCAGAGGACCCAAGCCCCACCGAACGGACAGATCTCCAGAAAGGACCCAGACCGAAAGTCCGAACCCAAGAAATCCCCGCAGCTTCCCAAATCTGAGCCGATCCCCTGCAACCGAAGAAGATGTGGTCCGCGTCCTCCACACCCTCCTCGCATCTGTCACACTGCAGGTCTGCCGTACCCAGAATCCTTCCCCTCCTCGCTTTATCACACATGCGGTTTCTTCTAAGGCACCAGAGGAAGACCTTGACACGTGTAGGAATCTTTGCCGCCCAAATAAGCTTCATGCCCGCGCGAAGATCGTCATCAATTACCATAGTTCCAGCTCTCATCTTTCGGTATGCCAGCTTCATCGAGAACCTACCATCAACCCAGACGAAGTGATCAGATTCACCAGTCATCTCCTCAATCGAGGGAAGCTTAGAAAGTAGCCGCAGGAAGTCCTCCACCCTTTGATCCGAGAGGTCGGAAAGAAACCTCGGAGTCCACGATCCCGAATTAGCCACCTCAGCCACGCGCACCCTAACGCCCGCATCAAAGGCCACCAGCCTAGGGAACCGGGTGGCCAACACCCCCTCCCCAGTCCAATCGTCCTGCCAGAAACGGAAGCGGAGGCCATTCCCCAAAATCGGACGGAGGAAGTGCGTTAGCCCAAGGAGCACAGCGCGAATACCGGACCACAAGGAAGACTCTAAACGCATCCTCTGAGCCACCAAATCTCCAGCGACGCCATAGATCGATCTCAGCAGGAGTAAGACCAAAGAGTCAGACTTGCCCCATATCCGCACCACCCACTTTGAAAGCAAAGCTTTGTTCATCAGCTCCACATCTCTAATTCCAAGCCCCCCCTCCGAGACAGGTACCGTAATGTCCTTCTAGGCGACCAAGTGGAACCCCTTCCCCGATTGCTTGCCATCCGACCAGAAGAAAGCTTTCATCATAGCCTCGACCTTTTTTCTCACCCCAACAGGCATCAGTCTCGTGGAGTAGAAAAAAACCGGAATGGCGGACAGAACATGCCTCAGTAGAGTTAGCTTCCCACTCCTAGATAGGGCGGTCGCCTTCCAGCCCTCGAGGTGCTCCTCCAACCTGCGCACCACACAGTCCCAATCAGACTTTCTCAATCTGCCCGTAACAAGAGGTATCCCTAAATAGTTGATCGGTAACTGCCCCCGGGAGCATCTCGCCCACTCCGTGAGCCTGTTGCACTCCCTGTCCTCCATCGCGAGCAGAACCAGCGCCGACTTCTGCCTATTGATCTTCACACCGGACAAGCACCCGAAGAGGTCAACCAAAGTAACTGCATTGTGATTCTGTTCCTCCGTCCCGCCCAGAAAAATCAGCTTGTCGTCAGCATACTGCAACACCAGGATGGAGATATCCCCAAACCTGAAGCCCTCGCACCATCTCTCCTCAATCGTCCACTGAAACAAGACGGCCAAGCAGTCCGCAACAAGCACAAACAATAAGGGTGCGAGTGGGCACCCCTGACGCACCCCCATCTGTGGCTGAAACCACCCATCCTCCGGCCTTCCATTAACCAACACAACACACAAACAAGTAGTGACACACCTCTTGATCCAGTCAATCCACTCCTCTGGGAACCCCCTTCGCCGCATCGAAGCCCAAAGAAACTTCCAGCTGACACAATCGTAGGCCTTTGCGTAGTCGATCTTCCAAACAACGCCTTTCGTTGTCGACCTCTTCCACTCAAGGCAAGCCTCCGACGCGGCCACGATCCCGTCCGTCATGCTCCTACCAGGAATAAACGCGGGTTGGGCGGGTAAAACCACAGAATCCAAGACCACTCTGAGCATGTTCGCAAGCACCTTGGCTACAATGAGATAAATGCCGTTGGACATAGAGATAGGCCGGAATTCTCCAACCTCCATCGGATTCGCCTTCTTGGGCAGCAGGAATATCAAGGCCATGTTCACCTTCTCAAAACCCCGGTTGGCATGCCTGAACTCTTCTAAAACCTCCATAATATCTCCCTTCAGCAGCTCCCAGAACTCACGGTAAAACGAAATGGAGAAGCCATCAGGACCAGGAGCCCCGTCCCCATTCAGATCCCAAACTGCTCTGCGAACATCCTCTTCAGAAAAAGCTGCCACCAACGCCTGAGACTGCATACCAGTTAACGATCTAGCCCCCATGCCAGACCACCCCCAGCCATCTTCTCTCCTCGCCTTTCTGGAGGCCCTCGCAAAGTGCTCCCGCAATGCAGTACCAATGTTCTTTTCGCCCGACACTGAACGTCCTTCCACCTCCAACTCGTGCAGGAAGCTTCTTCGCCTTCTCCCTGAAGCCAGAGTGAAAAAAAATGTGTGTTCGCGTCGCCTTCCCTTAGCCATTTCTGCCTCGATCTCTGCCGCCAGTGCATCTCCTCTTTCCTGTCTTCCAGATACACAGCCTCCAGCCACACGACCCGCTCCTCCACCTCGGCCGGTGACAATCCCCACTCATCCTCCAACCCGTCTAACCTGGCAATCCCCGCCTCAGCCTCTGACTTGACCTCCCTTCGCCGCCGCGCGACCTCCCTCCGAAAAGACATCAGAGCCCGCCTAAGGGATGTCAGCTTAGCCGCGAAGCGCTATACCGTCGACCCTTCCCCCACGAAGCTCTGCTAGTGCCCAGTGATCAAATCCCTGAAGCCATCCTCAAGCAGCCATTTCTTCTCGAACCGGAAAAAGTAGCGACTCTGCCTGACCTCGCCTGAGCTCCAGAGAATGGGAGTGTGATCCGAAAGCGTCCTCGGAAGCACCCACGCCCTCGCCAACGGGAAAGCCTCCCCGGCCTCAACGGACATCAGAAACCTGCCAATCCTGAACCTCGATCTCGAGTTCCTCTAAGTGAATCTGCACCCAGCCGCATCCACAATAGATAGTCCCAGAGAACCGGCAACCTCCCTGAACTCCCTGGATCCCCAATCAGTACCCCCAGCATCCCTCGGCCTGTCACCCGGAAGCAAGGTGATGTTCAAGTCCCCGCCAACGAGCCAGATCGCGTCGCCCACCTCCTGCGCGACACTTGCCAAATCCGTCGCTAGAGTACGAACCACCCGCCTACACGGGCCATATAAATTGGTGACAAACAAACAACGGCCATCCGTTCTCCGGCGCAGATGAACCGTCAGCGCGAACACGGACACATGGGACCTCAGCAATTCGAAGGAATCAGCTCGCCACCCAGATTTAGTACCCCCCCCCCCGAAGCTCCATCAGCCCCATCTGCCATCAGCTCGAAGACACCTCCCCTACTGAGCTCCTGTCGCAAAGCATCATCTAGAACCTGTAACTTTGTCTCCTGAAGCAGTACAATGTCTGTAGCCACCTCTCTCACCAAGTTGACCACCCCAAGACTCTTATCGGGACGGCCCAATCCCCTAACATCAAAGAGAGCATCTTCATAAAGACCCAGTACCGCCTTCTTCTGCGGGGGAATGACCCCCAACTTTCGAACCAAATTTCTGTCCAATGCGGCAAGCCTGTTACGTACTTGCACAACGGCAGGAGACCCCTGAGGGTCGGCCTTCAGCGACGAATCAGCAGCCAGGAGCGCAGCCCTCGCCCCCCTCCCAGACCCCTTCCGCCCCCTCTCCCCCTCTCATAAGCCAACCCAAAGCGCCCCTGACACGAGCCCCCCACCCCCTCCAGTAAAACCAGGCCCGAGTCCCCCCCCCCCTCCAGCAGTTGACCCCTACACTGAACCCCGAGAACTCCCCACGCCCATAGCTTCAGAGATCACCGCTCCTGGCCCCGGAGGAGTACCAAGCTCCCCCACTCCAGCCGGAAGCCCCACCACTACCCTCGTCAGCCCCACCTTCACCCCAGGTCCAGTCGAGCCGCCCCCAACCGAGACGCCCAACCGTGCGCTGGTCCCCGCGCCACCCGAAGCGCCCAACCAGTCGAGCCGCGACGCCGTGGCGGTAGGTCCGTCCACCGCCTCCGCCATTCCAGGAACCAGGCGGATCTCCCGGGGCAAAGCCATCCAACCACCACAAGGAGAAGCGACAACACCCGGGTCGGACCTGCCAAGAGTACAGCGAGACCCAAACCAGCACGAAGACCCGCCAACGTGGTTTGCCGGTCAGCGCCAAGCGGATCAGCCATATCAACCCGGCAGCCCGAATAAGCCCCAGCAGCATCGACCCGCTTCACTACAGGATCCGAGGGATCGCATCCGGTCCGAGCCCCATCGCAGTGGGCCCCACCGACATCAGCAACTGCAGTCGTTCCTTCCGCAACACGCCAAGGCAGGGGGGGCAAATCTTGCCTCGGTCTTCCCACCCCGGAGATCGTGCCGAACCGTATCCTCTCCCTTGGAGGTTGCGCACCAGTCGAAAGCGCGGCACCCGCTGCAATCCGCGCCTTTTCAGGGAACTGAACTGGTCTTCACGGCGAGCGCCCACCAGCCACGGGACCGTCGTCGCCAACAAGAGGATCCGACGGAATCACCGGAACATCCCACCGCCTCTGATGCTGCTCCGACTTCGCCTTCCCCGCGCCTCGAGCATCAGCCGCTTGCCACCCAAAGACCCATCCCACCAGCCAAGCACGTCGGCCCCCACCGACCGAACCCGAAGAGCAACATCCAAGCCCTGCCCCGGCTGGCACCCCGAGCTCTCTACGACTAAAACGTCAACCGCTCCCGCCAGCAAACGAGAGATGGCCTCTCTTGACCTGGCCCTCAATGGGACCCCCCTCACAATGATTTTTGTCACCAGCTCCGGCTTCACGGCCACATCAGGATCCCTAGGAACACGCCATCTCAGTTGCAGCTTCTTCTCCGCCGAGCCCCGCAACAACGCCCGCCCCTCGGAAGGAAGGAGCCCCCTCGCCAAGGCCCGCCATGGAGACAAAGCTGCCACATCACCCTTGAAGTTCGCTAGGGAGACAAGTCCCACATCGGACGTCGCCAAGAACAATGCCCCCACCCTGCCCCCCTCCGCAATAAGCACCTCCGGCCATGACCCAGCTCCCAGACAGCTACGCCGCGAATGACCAAACCGGCGGCAAACGAAGCAGCGAAGGGGTTCCCTACAAGCTCGCGCCCAATGATCTAGTCCACCACACAGGAAGCTCCCACGACCGAAAAGAGGTCTCCGAAGTGGAGTAGGCGCCCTTCGTGGCCCCGACCCTCGCCGAGGAGAACGTCGACCAACCACCACCCGGCCGCCAGGGTCGCCCTCGTCCAACGCTCTCTGCCTTTACTACTTGTTACATGGCGGACTTGTCAGAGTGGATCATGGATTTAGGTGCATCACATCATCTTTGTGGCGACAAAGGTCAGTTTAGTGACTTTCGTCCTGCCCAGCCTGGATGATCAGTTGTGATAGCAGATGGTACACATTCCCCCATTACTGGTCAGGGGGAGGTGCAGTTGACTCCTACCTTGAGGCTTCCTAATGTTCTTTATGCCCCTGAATTTTCTATGAATTTATTATCAATTAATCAAATCACCAGAGATTTCATTGTCGTGCCATATTTGATCCATCTGCTCTTGTGTTTCAGGATATACTTACGGGCGGAGTGATTGGAAGTGGCCGTGAGCAAGGGGGGCTTTACAGACTTGTGCAGTCTCTGTATGTTGGTGCCTCATCTTCTCTACGCGATGGGTTTGTTTCTCCGTACATGTGGCATCTACGATTTGGTCACCTTCCTCTGCAAAAGCTCGTGCATGTTCTTCCACAGATTTCTCCTCGCTCCACTTTTCAATGCGAGGCCTGCCAGCTTAGGAAGCATCACCGATTCTCTTTCCGGAATTGTCAGGGTCCAAGTAATCATAGTCTATTTGAGTTATTTCATTTTGATATTTGGGGTCCTAGTCGTGTCCCAGATCATCAGAGACATAGATTTTATCTTGTTGTTGTTGATGAGTTTTCTAGGTTGTCTTGGGTTTTTCTTCTTAAGAATAAGTCTGATGCTGGTCCTGTTATCCAGTCTTTTATTAATGAAGTGAAGAACATCTTTTCTGCTAGAGTCAAGTACATACGTTCTGACAATGCTCTAGAATTATGCAGTAATCAACTCTCTCAATTTCTTAAGTCTCATGGCATTGTGCATCAAACATCGTGTGCATATACCTCCCAACAGAATGGGGTCGCTGAAAGGAAACACCGCCATCTTTTAGATGTTACCAGAACCCTCTTGATTCAGAGTCGTGCTCCTCATTCCTATTCGGGAGATGCGGTTCCAACTACTTGTTATCTGGTAAATCGTATGCCTTCTTCAGTGTTAGGGGAGAAGATCCCGTTCTCGGATTGCGTTTCTCGAGAAGGATCTTTTCTCGCTTATGCCTCGTGTCTTTGGTTCGGTTGCGTTTGTTCATCAGCTCTCTCCTGGTCACGACAAGCTGTCTCCCAGATCTGTCAAATGTGTGTTTGTTGGGTATTCCAAAACCCAAAAGGGATATCATTGTTTTGACCATGTTTGACGAAGATACTATGTCCGTGCTGATGTCACCTTCTTTGAGTCTATTATGTATTTTTCTCCCACAGGTGACAGGCTTGCTCCTTCAGACGATGGAGAAGATATCTATATGCCTCCTCCTCCGTTGTTACCATGTTCTACTCCTCCACCACCACCACCACCGTCTCCTACTTTCTTTCCTCAGGTCTACCAGCGAAGACCCCCCTGCTCCTGCGCCTCCTCCATCATCCAGCACGCCCGAAGTATGTACTGAGCATTTGAAATCTTCTAATGGCATGGGTGATTTGCATGTATAGAATGAGGTACAGGGTGCAGATAATATGTCTACTACTTCTATCGATGATCTGGATATCCCTATTGCACTTCGGAGGCAGAAACATGCACGTACGATGAACCCCAAATATGGGGTGGATTTTGGTTCTCATGTTTCCTTGGAGCGTCTGTCCATGGAGTTTCAGAATTTTGTTGTGGGGTTGTCAGCTGTACAGATACTACGGTCGTATCATGAGGCTTTGCAGAGCAGTCAGTGGCGTTTAGCCATGGAGGAAGAGATGGCAGCGTTACAATCGCGGGGTACTTGGAGTGTCGTCGACCCTCCATCAAGTGCGTCTGTTGTTGGTAGCAAATGGGTTTTTACTGTGAAGCATCGTGCTGATGGTACAGTGGACTGATATAAGGCCAGGTTGGTTGCTCGTGGGTTCACCCAGACAAATGGGGTGGATTATCAGGACACGTTTTCTCCTGTGGCGTGTCATTCTACCCTACGAATTCTCGTTACTGGGATGTAGTCCATGATTGGCCACTTTTCCAGTTGGATGTCAAGAATGCTTTCTTGTATGGTGATTTGCAGGAAGACGTCTATATGCAACAACCACCTGGGTTTGCTGTTGAGGGGGAGTCCAGTATGGTGTGCCGTCTTCATAAGGCTATATATGGCCTTAAGCAGAGTCCAAGGGCTTGGTTTCAGAAGCTCTCAGAGTTGATAGAATAGAAGGGGTTTGTCAGATCTAATGCAGATCATACTCTCTTTGTAAAGAGAGACCAGAACGGTGTTGTGGTCATCTTGATTTATGCTGATGACAATGTTATCACTGGCGGTGATGCACACGGAATCCAAGCAGCTAAGAACTTTCTTGGAAAGCAGTCTGTTACCAAGGATTTGGGTACGCTTCGTTATTTCCTTGGATTGGAATTTGCACGAAATCAACAGGGTATGGTTATGACACAAAGGAAGTACGTTACTGATCTTCTATCTGAGACAGGTATGACAGGATGTAGACCGGCTACTACCCCGATGGACCCTAATTTGAAGCTTCACGATGACGGATCTGAGGAGGTGGACAAGAGACGCTACAGAGAACTGGTAGGAAAATTACTGTATGTTACTATTACCAGGCATGATATATATTTTGCTGTTAGTAGAGTAAGTCAGTTCATGGAGCAACCCAGGCAGGTGCACATGGATGAAGTATTCATGATTTTGAGATATTTGAAGTCATGTCCAGGCGCATGTCTTCTGTTTAGAAGAGACGCGTCTCTCTCCGTTACAGGGTGCGCGGATGCAGATTATGCTGGGTGTCCTAATGACAGGAAGTCTACTTCAAGTTTCATTGTGTTTGTTGGAAGCTCACTAGTCTCATGGAAGAGTAAGAAACAAACTGTTGTTGCTCGATCCAGTGCATAATCAGAATATAGGGCAATGGCCCAAGGTAGTACTGAGATGATGTGGGTCTAGTCTGTCCTGACTGATCTAATGATTGAAGTACCTCCTCCTATGCATCTCAAATGCGATAATCAAGTGGCTTTATTTATAGCTAATAATCCAGCATTCCGTGAAAGGACGTAGCATATCGAGGTAGACTGTCACTACACTCGGGACTTGATCCAAAGGGGCTTATCTCAACATCTTATGTTACGTCAGGAGATCAAATTGCAGACATGTTTATTAAAGCTCTGGCTAGAGGTCCTTTTCATCATTGTTGTTTCAAGCTGAGCATGATAGATATATATGCTCCAGCTTGAGGGGGAGTGTTAAGATATTTGCGTTACTCTGTCGCTCTTTCATATATTGTTTATTTTCGTTGTCCTGTTTATGTGATTTACCCATAGAGCTTTTCTCCTATATAAGAGAGCTCTAGGGTTAGATGAATTGCATGTTCATTTTTCTCCTCAACACACAGCAATGCGGTGTCATTTGTTTTACCCTTATTCTCATTCTTGGGGCTTCTAAGTCTTCCATTCGACACGTAAGGGTGTTATGGCACTTGATCTACGTCCACAGCCTCCTACTGCTTCTGTAGGTCTCGATTTCAGATTGGTTCTTCCTGTCTATATGGTTGTTGTTTTTAACCATGACAGATATCAAGGAGATCGGAGTTATCAATTAGGATGAGACCCTAGGCCGATCAATATGATGAATGGAACCAACTATGAGTTATGATCTATGCAATTTTTGAGTATCATGAAGTCCCAATGAGCATATATTGAAGGATCAAGAGCCTAAGGAGAAAACATGAATGAATTCGTCCTAGAAGGACAATGGTTTGACTAAAGTGTGGCTTTAAAGTTACAAAGGCCCCCACAGCTATCATAGAATATGGGGTCATACATAAGTCAACGACAAAGAATACATGAGATTTTCTTGCCATTTCTTATTCTCATCCAAGAAATGAGACATATATCGTAATGTTTCTCCATGATATTTATTGGACAAAGCATGACATACGACCTCTTCAAGCCCATTATTCTGGTCTAGAGACTACGTTTGAGAAGCTTCACAGCCAATATACTTCGTGCAATTATGAGCATCTGAAGGCATACAGAGATATTCGGATTAAGTAGATCTTGGCATGGGTCCATTTAATCCCTACCTATAATATTGTACACCCTTCTCTGTTTCAAAACTGAGAAAGAAATTTAGCTAGCCAGAGAGCAACTATGTCGACGTTCTTGTGGTTTTCTTCCTCTCGCATTAAAGATTTCAGCGTAGATCTTTGTATGCATTGTGTAGTTTAGTGTTTTCTCGCTAACAAATTATACATATATTAAGATATATGACTATGAGAACCCATTTACATGCCTTTCCCGTTTATAAAATGGTTAAAATTCCATTTCACTTCAATGAGAACCCATTTACATGCCTTTCCAGTTTATAAAATGGTTAAAATGCCATTTCACTTCAATGTCCTTATAATTCTTAAATTACAGGAAACTTGAATTGAAAATTTCAAAGGTCACATAAATATAAATCAAATATATCAATTACAACTAGAGTAGAAAATCAAAGTAATCTAAAATAGAAGGATTACATAAAAATCCATATTAAACGAAGCATTAACGAACTTAAATACCAACTATGTTTGACAAAACTGGGTTCGGAAATGTATGGGATTAGTCTAACAAAGGATTTGTTAAATATCTTGAAATCAAATTAAAAGAAGAAATAATTGTTAAGTTTTCATTTTGAAGATAGAAGATACAAATTGTACGTTCTCCATAACCTTTAATGAGAAAGGCATTTGATAGGAAATTAAAATTGTGACTTCTGCCTACAAATGGTGATCAAGAAAAAACAAAAGATTGAAAACACAATCTTAGGCCGGACACAAGAATTACTCAGTTTTTTTTAGAATTGGTTGTCTCACAAGGGTGCTTGCTAAGCTAGACCATTAATTGATTTGCAGCAGAATTATAGTTGGAACTAAACTTGAGTAATGCGTTGAATTTTGACAGAAACAAAAAACATGATTTTAAGACTCGTGAAGTGAGAAAAGTCTTTTAGATTAATTAGGAGCTAGTGCAAATCTAGGAATGACATTAAATTTTGTGTGATTTGTTTGAACAAACTGAAAGACTCTTTTGTTCAACGAGAAACAGTCCAGTTCAAAAGTTTTATGTAGTCTTCATATCCAAATATGACTTAGATTAGGTAGAAAGGTACACTTTCTTCTTTAAATAAAGCCTTACCTCTAAATCCAGTTGTGGCAGCACCTCAATTTTACCTAGCTGCTTTGAAACTTCCTCGACTGACTGAGGATTACTCCTCAGTCCTCACTAAAATAAAGTGTGGTTATAGCCTCGATGTGGTTTTGCCTCAGCACCCCGAGGGTAGTTTTTACGAACCACGGTTTTGACTTCTTTTATTTACTCCATGTTTTGACCACTTCTGGATTTTAAGGGACTTAATTTCTAGGTTTTATTTTGTTAAAGCAACTTGCTTTCAAAGAAGTTAACTAGGGTTCAACCTCTTAAAAATTGTTATCTTTACTCCACATTCCAGATGCAGTTCCTAGCATGAGTTCAAGATAATCAAGTACACGCCTGCTCATGTTACATTCAAAGTCAGAAGTTTCTTTATGATTTTCAACTTATTGTCAGTAGTAGTTTCTTTACTCAAATTGTTTTTTTATTTACTATTATTACCTTACTAAATCAACACATGGGTTGTCAAAGTACTCTAGAAGACAAGAAACAAGAGAACCAAACTTCAACTGTAAAAGACAATAATAATCAATTGAATAAAAAAAGAGAAATAAATAAAAATGTGTTGACCTGGGAACTTGCTTCAATAGAAAGCAGTTTATGCAGATGAGCTACATTCCCCCCCTAGCAACGAATGACAAGTATTTGAGATGAGGCGATAGGAATAGGATATTCATTGAAGAGACAAAAAGAACAGACCGTCAACGGACACTGAACACATGCACATCATGCATGCACTCTCCTAACACAAACAAAGATTTACTTTTAAATGGCCTGTTACCTGAAAAACTCGGCATGCCTTCTTCTCTTTTGATGGCAATCTGGGTGAAGTACTTCCAATCTTTTCATAATGGTGAATACAAAATAAAGTATAAAAAGTTAGAAACATATATACATCTTAAAATTATGGAGAATATATATATATATGCTAATGTCTACTTGCCTGAGGAAGAAGAGTACCATTGTCAGTATTTAGAAGCATCCCGGATTCAGGTTCAACCTCAAATATGTTTGCACGATTTTCCTCATGAAAAAAACCTGGTTTTGCACTGAAAAATAGCTCACCTAAATAAGCAAACAAAACGGATATATACAGAATATTATCTGCCAAACAAGATGGCTATGTACAGGATATTAGCACGAACAAACTAGGCACAGCTCAATTATTATATTGACGCATGGTCTTGTGGCCAAGACGATAAAGCAAATGAAAACAAGTTGAAAATCCATGGTTGATAGCAGAAAAGTATGTAAAGCTAGTCATGATTCTTCCATTATCATATGTAACAGTCATTCCATTATTAGCAGTGGGTCCACAAAGGCTAGTTGAGGAGAAGTACCCTTCATCAGCCCCGGAAAAAGCAATTTAGGCTATGAATAACACAATGAGATATATATATATATATATTTCATTTATTTTTTTTACAAGAACATGAGAAGACGTGAAGGGTGTGTTTGGAAATTCTGGATGGCTCTTTGTACTATTTTAGCTTAGCAAAAGGAAGAAGAATGCTAACATTAGTTTGACTTTTTCGAACGGAAAGTTAACTCAGTTTTATGTAATATATACACTAGGGCATGAAACACCAAGGAAATAACAAAAATATCAGTGCTGTTAAAGAGAAAGTAATTTAAACATTGCTAAGCTACATGAATCAGATAATACTGAATCAACAAAGATAAAAATGGCATAAGCACAATAATCAGTCAGCCAGCAAGAACCTATTGTTTTTTTAAAGTAAGAGGGTGGCGTCCCATTATGGGACCCACCTCAGAATGTTATATATATTAACTATAAAATTTACAAAAAAGTTATATGGTCCAAGCTTTACATAATGCTCGACAATGTTCCACCACATTCTCAGATAAAAGTATTCCCTCCGAAAATAACATCATTTCCGGCGCACCAAATTGCCCAAACCAATGCAAAGGAAAGGCGTTGTCCTCGTGCCCATAACCACACAAATATCTCATACCTCTCCAGGATCCCAAACAGTTCCGTCCGACAAGCCAAGGTATGCTAGCCCTACACCAAACCTGAGACAAGGATGAGCAGGAGAAGAAAAGATGCTCCAAATCTTCCATCGCCTCCCCATATTTATCGCATGTGACATCCTCCACCCCCATTAACTACCCCCTGCACCCTTTGGTGAGGATCTTGTCCAGCCTAAATAATCATAGAAAAATCTTGATTCGAATCGGAAGCTTGCTTCTCCAAATCATACGCAAGTCCACAACCATCTCCTCCTCGACTCCCATCCCACCCCTTCCACAAAAAACCGGCGACCGAAAATCTGCCATCTCCCCACATAAAGTGATCTCTTCCCCCGACGGTCCCTCCTGTTGCACCAACTCCAAATGTAAGGCCATGAACTCCTCGACCCTTTGCTCCGAAAGATCCAAATGTAAAGCAAGAACCTAGTGTTAACGCTTGACCAATTTCTAACCAGTCCAGACACAGCACACAAAAGCATATATTTGAAGATTTTCTGAATACAACCACCACCACTACCGCTGGGCATTTTCCCACTTTAAGTGGGGTCAGCTGCAGGCTTTCCGCATATAAACAAGCAGTTTTTACATATAAATACCATTGCTTCAGAAAATACTCAAGATGAGCAAGAAATTTCACATAGAATTTACTGGGGGGAAAGACTTTAGGACTAATCCAAGTAAATCAGATCATTTTTTATAAAAAAATGATATACAATAAAAAAAATGGTAGTCGATTAAAGACCCTGATCCTTCCTCATAAATACGAAACCCATTGTTTCATTCTGCAACTCAAAATCCAATAAAAAAATAAAATGATCTCATTTTGATCTGCGAGGAAAATAAACTGCTAACCTGCCAGTAATTACCACATCAAAATTTTCTAGCCAATCATAACTGGAAGCTTCTCCGTCTTGTTTCCAATTCCCACAGAGAAAATTCATCACAACAACAGTGTAATCCCACAAACTACAAGATAAGGTTCTTTGATTAAAGACATGCATCAAACAATAAAAAACCCTAAAAAGCTTCAGTTAAATCATGTGGAACTATCTGTCAAAAATTATATATATGGCTATTTTTTGGAAAAAATCTACATGAAGAGAAGATGGAAAAAAGAACGGGCGACCTAAAATATGAGTTTAGTACCTGTTTGTAACCAAGAAAGTAGCACGACCGGAATCTCTCAGCATTTTAAACATAGGGACAATTTGCAAATCCTCATTTATATACCTAGCAAACGAACCAAATGTTAAAACCTCCATCTGCAATGAGTCTTATGATAATTTAAATTAGATATCCCAAGGCAAAATCTTTACATAACAATACTGGGAATTGAATAAAATAAAATAAAAAATATAATTTACAGATCAAAATTTGTTTCCTTTTATTATAAAAGCCAGGACATTTTAGATGGATGACCCATTAAATGTCCAATAATACTTATAATAAAAACATCCCTTAGAAATTCCATCATCCCCTTCGTGTAATTCCACTATTCACATGGATAGTTCCAATTCACATACCTACACTCTTCTCATTCTTGGCTTCCATCAAAGGTATCTTCCTATAAACCATTTGGACCTAAAACCAAGTTGTCACGGCTGCCTTCCTCAACATTGCCTCATGTAGACTCAGATTATTGTAAAGGATATCAATTGTTTAATAAGTGGAATGAACTAAACAAAAGTATGAAGATATTGGTGGAAATGGTTGTCTGAGAGTATGAAGCGACCATATTCCAAGAGCAAGTAACTAGGCTAGCTGAAAAGTGAACATTGTAAATTTAAGATATGAAAGTCATTGGATGTATCTTATAACACAGGGCTACTTGACAACTTGATCTTAAGCATTTTGATGGTAGCATTGGGTTAGATTGGGTCCAAACTCAACACATGTTTCGAGTTAGAAATCATTGATAATGATTCATGTTGGGACTCGAGTGAGTACATCTAGTCATAGAAACATAAAAATGGGTCCATGTTCATGTTTACCATACCATAAAAAAAGTTGCTCCATTTTCATGTCCCTCTGTGAGCTATCAGTGCTAAGTCTTACAAAAATGGACTGAAAATGTAATCGACCACTAGGATTTGGACCACATCCAGGCATTACACACAACAAAAGAAATCACATCATCTAGTCTCGTTGGGAGTACCTTCCAAATCTGACAGTATCAAAGAGCTCAATCTCCAAAGTTGGAGGCTTATTTAGATCCCAAATTTATTGGCTCCCACTTGACGTGGGGCCTACCAAGATGTTGGACTTTGTGACATATTACAACAAGCAACAATTGGTCCTTCAAAGAGCTCAATCTCCAAAGTTGGAGGCTTATTAGATCCCAAATTTATTGGCTCCCACTTGACGTGGGGCCTACCAAGATGTTGGACTTTGTGACATATTACAACAAGCAACAATTGGTCCTTCAAGTAAAATTAGATCGCTATATAGACAAAACCAATTTGTTATGACTAGAATTACTTTTCTAAAGTTTTAGAGTTTGTAAATCTTGATTTTCAATAACTCAGAACATGGACTATAGATGCATACAAGACAGATAGATTTCACTGATGCACACAAGACATAAAAAAACTCAGCCATGGCCGGTCCCAAGCCCCGGTAAATGAGGAGGATTGCGCTAGGTAGCCGACAACCAGCGTAAATTAGTCGGAGACAAATTCCTAGTGTTTTCAATTGAGAACACTATTTAGGAATTTGCCTCAAGACAATTGGATCTTTTCAACACAAGACATATACTCCAAAAAGTTGGTGCGCTATGAACGAGGTCATTTTTTAGGGGCAGACATTTTCTCCGAAAATGTAAACTCTTTTAATATATAAATTTCTAGAGGTGGGTCCCATCTTGAGATGCCGCCCTCCATTTTTTTCTAAAAATACACCAGACATATAAAATAGACTATTGTGCCCAATAAAGCAAGTTTTGTTTAGTCGCACCTCGTATGTAAAATTGATAGGTTTTGATGAGAGATGGAGCAAAACAACCTTATTGGGAACATCGGTTCCCATCTTGATTTGTGTGAAAGAACTCAGTAAATCAATAATGAGTTTTTTAACTTCAAGGTAATGAAAATGGAGCATTTGGATGAGGTGACGAGGCAAAGGAAGAAGTGGGCTAGGAGAGAGTGGAAGTAGAAGCGCAAAAAGATAAGGTAGAATGGGAAAAAATATAACATAATTACCAAGGAGATTGACAATATTTCATGTTTTTTCCACTCAAGTGCTACTAGATCTAGCATTTTCTACTAAAGGAAACTCGACAGAGGCACATAAGTAAAATGTGCAAGTCGATAAGGTCATTGGTGTCAATATGGTAAAAATTATGGCATTTGTGTAACAACCTCAGTTTACAAGCACATTTAAAAAAAACTAAAGCTTAGGAAATGTATCGATTAATATTGCAATACATCCTTAGCCAGCATGACATGACATGTTGAGCATGTTTCATGTGTGACATTGTGTATCATGCCATCTTTTGACATTATGGCATGTTGTTAGGCAGAAGAGTTCAACAAGTTTCTTAATTTTCCTTCAGAGAATGTTTGTTCACTCCAAAAATGCATATTTCGTCATAATCTACAAGATGCTTAAATAGATAGACTATGAACCCAATGAAGCAAGTTTTGTTTTGACACACCTTGCATGTAAATTAAATAAGATTTGGTGAGGGAATGAGCAAATCAGCCCTGTCGAAAACATGGATTCTCTTGATTTGCATGGGAAAACTCAAAAACCCAAACATGAGTATTTTAATTTCAGGGTAATGGAAATGGAATATTTGGATGAGTTATGAGGCAAAGGAAGAAATGGGATGGTGTAGAAGTAGAAGCAGAAAAAGATGAAGGTAGAACTGAAAAACAAAACATATATACCAAGGAGATCGACATAATATTTCGTGCTTTTTCCACTCGTGTGTTACTAGATCTAACATCATCTGCTAAAGAAAGTTCGATAGAGGGACATGTGTACAAATGTGCACTTGATACGGGCATTGGTGTAAATAAATATGAAGAAAAAAATGTGGGCATTTGTGCAAAATCCCCAGTTTACAAGCATCTTAAAAACACCTAAAGTTAGGGAAAGGTATCAATTAATATTACAACACGTCCCTACCCTGCCAGCAAGACATGTCATCTTGAGCATGTTCCATATGTGACAACATATCATGTTATCTACTGAATTTTGTCATGTCATTAGGCAGAAGAGTCCAACGAGTTTCTTAATTTTCCTTCAGAGAATGTTTCTCCGCTCCAATATCAGATATATTGTCCTGATTTAATGTATTTCGCAGGAAAAAATGTGGGCATTGTGTAACAACCCCAGTTTACAAGCATCTTAAAAACACCTAAAGTTAAGGAAAGGTATCACTTAATGTTACAACACATCCTTACCCTACCAGCATGGCATGCAATCTTGAGCATGTTCCATATGTGACAGCATATCACGTTATCTACTGACATTTTGTCATGTCATGAGGCAGAAGTGTCCAACGAGTTTCTTAATTTTCCTTCAGAGGATGTTTCTTCCCTCCTACATCAGATATGTTGTCCTAATTTAAATGTATTTTGCAGGAATGTCCATTACAACATGGCAGGACATAGTCTTCTTATTTTGTCCTTAAGGATGGTGGAGAGCTGAATGAGACTGCGAACTTGAAGTGGCGGTGGTGAAGCTCGAGACAGCAGACCCCATACTAGGAGAAAGTTGAATAAGGTAAGCAAGAAGTTCGGGGACAATGTTGAAATAGTAGCTGAAAGATGGCATGACAGAGATGCATGCAAAAACATTTTGTGGTAATGAAGCAGCAGGCACTAATGTAGGGAAACTACAACAAGGGAGATCTCAAAAGAAGGGGGCTCGAAGTGGACTGTTGTGGCCGTGCAATGGCAGCAAGGCGGGGATTTGGCAAGATCATGAGTTTGATGGCAAAAGAGGGTGGTAAAGAAACGACAAGGCATGTACTACAAGGTGGACAGCTTGAGAACTCCTGGCAATTGACAATAAAATTTTTCGGTCATTTGATGATTTGTACTTTGTACTCACTTAAATGGTCTGGTGGTAGTGCAGTGTGTCTAATACTCAAAATATCAGGGTTCAAATCCCCCCGTGGGGAGGCTGTGTTAGGTAGTCGATGGCCAGCATAAAATATAGTTGAATCTTTCAACATGGATTTGAGCAAGAATCCATGTAGCCGACCTTACTTACAGTGGGAGAAGGCTTTGTCATTTATTTCGATGATTTGTACTTTGCATGACCCTTAGTAAAGTTTGAGTGCAGATCTATTGACACCAGACAGACTGGATATGTAGATGAAAAATAAATCTATATTTACTAGTATGCCAATATCCATGATCCAGAGAAAACGGTTTTTCTATTTTACTATGTCATGGAGAATTGATAAAAAGAAAGCCAAATCACCAAAGGCATAGACAGATAATTGGCCAACATTTCAACTAAAAATCATAAAATGTTTATTACTTTGTAGGATCACTTGCAACCATTTTCTTTAAGGTTCCATCACGATGACATAGGTCAACCGCCGCCCTGACATCTTTGTACATTCGACTGTAGCTGCAATAGGGAAATTATCGATTATCGATCAATGCAGCAAATTTTAAAATAGAAAAAAAACATGCCAGGTTGATGGAAAATAAAGCATCAGACCTAGTATCAATTCATAACAGTTCAGCACTCAAGCTAAGTAGACATAATCAATTAGGCCCTCGAGATATGTAAGTAGAATGCACCCACATGTTACTGATTGGTTACTGCAAATTATTACTTAAAAAATCTAATCCTGTTTTAAATTGTATAGACCAGTGATGTTATAAAATTACATGTTTACCCATGTCAAAAATCAAGTTAGCACCTATAGCCCTATCAATATGCTGCACCCGGTGCACATGCCCTCCTTCGAAAAATTACATGTTCACCCGTCATCCGATACCCTTACCAATAGGGCTGGGCGTTTTTTGGTTCCACCCAAATAACCCACCCAAACCTTTGAAAATTGGTTGAAATGGATTGGAATATTCGGGTTTTGGGTCAGATTAGACTCAAACCATGATATTTATTTGATTTTTTGGTTGGATGGTGGGTCTAATGTATTCCACCCAACTCACCCAAATAATCCAACTAAAAGTTTATGCAACTCATAATTTTATATTAACTCATAATGATATGACCCTACTTAGCACATATGTTTAAAAAAATTAGTCTTACAGACTTGAAATTAAGGAATATATTTGTCATAGGACCTTAGTTTTATATCTGAACATCTACCTATCGATATCTTCCGATTTTTTCCCGTCATAGATGCCATATGAAGTCTGGTTTTGACCCAAACCGATCTGCTCAAACCCACAACCCAAATAACTTCAACCAATTTAATTTGATTGCGTAATGAGTGACCACTTTCTTAACCCAAATCGAACCCGACCAAATTATTTAACCCAAACCTACCCAAACCAATCAAACGCCCACTCCTACTTACCAACCATGAATTATTTTTTACCACATTGGACAATTGCATGTCTAAATTGCATGCCTTACATCCAACTCAAAGAATTAGATCCCACTTGGAGGAGATTCTTCTGGAGGACAAAAAGGAGGTTGGTTGGAGACAGAGGTCCAGACAGAGGTAGTTGAGGGAGGGTGATGCAAACACGAAGTTCTTCCATGCAATGGCTAGTGGAAGAAGGCGCAAGAACTTGATTCATTCGGTGGTTGTTGGAGGGGGTGGAGGGGGATCAGGAGGTGGGTTCGACGTTGTGCTCGTATTTCAGAACTTTGGCAGCGGAGGACTCGTGTTGGTTGGGGTTGGCAGAGGAGAGGAGTCTTGCAGATTACGGAAGATGATTCAGAGGTTTTGGTTGTAGAGTTCTCGGAGGAGGTCGGGCAAGCATTGTTCTAGTTGAATATAGACGGGGCCCTAGGATCGGAGGGATTCCTGTGCATTTCTATAGGGAGATCTAGAGGATAGTCAAGAAGGATGACATGAAGGTGTTGGAGGAGTTCAGAGCGGGAAACATGAGGTTTGAGAGGCAGAATAAGGCGCTCATTTTTCTGCTGCCCAAGAAGGGCACCCCAACTAGGGTGGAGGATTACATGCCTATTGCACTATCCAATGTTATCTACCTGGCGGTGTCGAAGATCCTTGCGAACCGGTTGCGAAAGGTGCTATCCGGGATTATCTCGCATGAGTAGTCGGCATTTATTCCGGAGAGAACTATGGCGGACGAGTTGGATTTGACATCAGAAATTGTCACTGATTGGAAGAGAAGCGGGACCAAAGAGGTGCTTTAGAAGGTTGACTTCTCTAAGGCATATGATTGCGTGGACTGGAGGTTCTTATGGATTTCATTGGAGAAGAGGGACTTTCCAGAGTTGTGGATTGTGTGGATCAAGAGATGTGTTACTACCACATCTCTTGCGATGATTGTCAATGGTAGATCGGAGGGGGATTTTTTCCAGCCTCAGAGAGGTATTAGGCAGGGTTGCCTGCTGACCTATAGCGTTTATCAGTTATATCACCAATGATCGAGATTGTCGTATCGTTTTTGTTGGGAAAAATAAGAGACTTGTTTATTCCATACGTCCTAGTCTCTCGTATATAGGAAAGTAGCCTATGGGTAAATTACATCAAGAGTCCAGATGAAAAGAAAAATATGAAACAGTACAAAATAACATAACATTTATCTCTACACTCCCCCTCAAGATGGAGCATATATGTCGATCATGCTCAGTTTGGACGAGCACTTATGGAATGACCCTCTAAGTAACGTCTTGGTAAAGATATCTGCAGTTTGGTCCCCTGAGCTAACGTGAGATGTAGAAATAAACCCCTTATGAATCATATCTCGTATGAAATGACAATCAACCTCAATGTGCTTGGTTCGTTCATGAAATGCTGGATTATTGGCAATAAATATAACAGCTTGATTGTCACATTCCAGAGCCATAGGAAGTGGAACTTCTATATATAGATATGTAAGAACAACTTTCACCCACATCATTTCCGTACTAACCTGGGCCATAGCCCTATATTCAGACTCAACACTGGATCTGGCTACAACGGTTTGCTTCTTGCTTCTCCATGAGATGAGAGAGTTTCCAACATACACAACAAATCCAGTGTGGACTTCCTATCCTTGGGGCATCCTGCATAATCTGCATCTGCACACGTGAAATAGCAATCTCCATATCTTTCTTGAACAACAGACTTGCACCTGGAGATGATTTAAGGTACCTGAGTATCATATGTATAGCATCCATATGTACCTGACGTGGTTGCTCCATGAACTGGCTCACTCGACTAACAACAAAAGAAATATCGGGCCTGGTAATGGTAACATACATAATTCCCACCAGTTCTCTCTATCTTCTCCTATCCGCCTCATCATCATCATATAATTTCATGCTTGGATCCATAGGTGTAGTGACCGGTCGACATCCAAGCATTCCTGTTTCACTCAGCAGGTCAGTGACATATTTTCTCTGGGTCATTACAAGTCCATGTGGATTTCTGGCGAACTCCAGTCCCACAGAGTATCTAATGACTCCAAGATCCTTGATGACAAATTCACGACCCATCATTTCTTTTACCCTCTGAATTCCTTGTCCATCATCACCTGTAATCAGAATATCATCTACATACACCATAATTGCAATAATACCTATGGATGTTTTCTGTATAAGCAGGGAATGATCTGCATTGGAACGTTTGTACCCCTGTTTTTCAAACAAGTTTGAGAGCTTCTGGAATCAAGCTCTAGGGCTCTGCTTAAGGCCATAGATGGCCTTATGAAGTCTATACACCTTGGAACACTCCCCCTCAACAGCAAAACCAGGTGGTTGTTGCATGTAGACTTCCTCCTGGAAGTCACCATATAAAAAGGCATTCTTAACATCTAATTGGAATAATGGCCAATCACAAGTAACCGCAACAGAAAGGAGGATCCGTAAGGTAGAATGGCGAGCAACTGGCGAGAATGTATCAATATAATCCACTCCATATGTCTGTGTAAAGCCATGAGCAACCAAGCGTGCCTTGTATCTGTCAATGATGCCATCTGCATTCTGCTTAACCGTGAAGACCCACTTACAGCTCATTGTAGACACACCGGTAGGTGCAGGAACAAGGCTCCAGGTACCTCTTGATTGAAGAGCAACCATCTCTTCTTACATAGCTAAACGCCATCTTCTGTCCTTCAATGCATCTTGGTAATTCCGTGGAATATCCCCAGCAGATAGTGCAATGGAAAAGCTCCTGAATTCACCTGATAAGCGATCAATGGAAACCATGGATGCTATAGGATATGTCACGCAACTACGCTTCTGTTTCCGAAGTGCAATAAGTAGATCCAAATTACTTGCATCCTCATCCGTCCTCTGTAACACAGCCTGCTCAGGTAATCATTAGATCCATCATTATTGATTATATTTCCAGAACATACCTCAGGCGAGATAGATGATGAGCGGTGACCATGAGCAGAAGCAGGTCGACGGGTATTGTGGAGTGGCAATGGTGGAACCGGAACTGTAACAGGAGGTGTAGGTGGTGTAGATGATGCAGGTGCTGGTGGAAGTACATAACAGACTCAAAAAGGTGACATCAGCACTAACAAAGTATTTCCTGCGCAATGGATCATAACACATGTATCCTTTTTGTGTTCCGGAGTACCCGACGAAAACAAACTTGACAGCCCTAGGAGAGAGCTTGTCAATTCCTGGAGACAACGGGTGGACAAAGGCAACCGAGCCAAATACATGCGGAGTAAGGAGAACAATTCTTTGTCAGGAAAAACAAGGGAGAAAGGAATCTTCTCACCTAAGACAGACGACGACATGCGATTAATGAGATAACATGTCGTTAAGACAGCATCGCCCCAGAAAGAATGAGAAGCATGGCTATGTATGAGAAACGACCTGGTAACATCAAGTAAATGACGGTGTTTCCTTTCTGCAACTCCATTTTGTTGGGAAGTATAGGCACAGGATGTTTGGTGGATAATCCCTTGTCTTGAAAAAAAGTTTGAGAGAGTATGAGTACAAAATTCCAAGGCATTGTCACTTCTCACAATCTTAACAGATGCAGAAAAGACATTACGAACTTCATTTATGAAATTTATGATAATGTTCCCAGCTTCAGATTTATTCTTTAACAAAAAAATCCAAGATACACGAGAAAAATCATCTACAATGACCATATAAAACCTGTGTCCCTGATGACCAGGAACACGGCTAGGACCCCAGATATCGACGTGAAACAACTCAAACTTGGAGCTACTATGCTGACTCTGACGACTGGGAAAGGTAGACCGATGATGCTTTCCCAACTGACAAGCCTCACATTGGATGGGCGTGTAAGGTGAAACCTGAGGTAAAACACGACACAATTTCTGAAGCGGTAGATGGCCAAAGCGCAAGTGCCACAGGAATGGAGAGACATATCCAGCAGGAAGAGAGGAGAGTCCGGTATATGGGGTCCGACTGAGACGATATAGGCCACCCTGCTCATAGCCGCGTCCAATCACGTTGCCCGTAAGGATGTCCTGAAAAATAAGAGAAGATGGATCAAAAATTGCTCGGCAATGTAAATCCTTTGTAATTTGGCTAATGGACAACAAGTTCATAGAGAAATCAGGTGTGTGTAGCACAATCTTGAGGTGCATAGATGATGTCAGGCTAATCTCTCCCTGACCAGTAATCAGGGAGTGCGTCCCATTAGCAATAATCACAGTACGGCCTGGAGGAACCTGTCGGTAGGACGTAAGGAGACCTCGATTACCACACAGATGATGTGTGGCACAAAAGTCCATAATCCATTCTAAAGTATCAGATCCACTACTGCTAGTGAATGCATAAGTACTACCTGAGGTACTAGTGGATGCAGAGGCAGCAACATCGGAATGATTCTCGGAAGCATGCGCTGATGCAACAGGACTGGATGGAGGAATGATACCCCTCAGACGAGCTACAAGATCATCAAATCACTAATCCAAAGAGGAAGCAGAAGGAGGTTCAATCTGTTCAGCTACTTGTGCAGAAGCAGGAAATCCATGTTTGGAATAACACGTGTCCTCGGTATGTCCAGAACGGTGGCAGAAGGTGCATGATGGCCGAACACAAGGTCTACGGCATGCAGGGGGTGTTGCAGGTGAGGCTGCTGGCGCAGGGGGCGGCAATCCCATTGAGGTGAGAAACCGCTTTGCTGCTCTGGATCGGGGAATGGCGCGACGTTTGGGGGTTATTCCTCCATCGAAGATGGTTGATCGGTTGCCTAAATGAAGCTGCTGTCTCTTAATGTGAGGGGCTTGGGCCGGCCCGACAAGAGGCTTGGGGTGCATAATTTGCTGAGAGAGGCTGGGGCAGATATCTTTATTCTTCAGGAGACAAAGCTGCAGTCGTTGGATGATCAGCAACGAAGGGAGGTGAGTAGGGGTGACATCTTTCAGGTGGCGGTGAAGGAGGTCGTGGGTGCTTCCGGGGGGCTTCTTACTAGCTGGCGGTCCGATTCTTTTGACCTGTTTGGGACTTTCGCCTCCCGTTTTGCTTTGTCGGTGAGGCTTCGTTGTAGAGCGGATGGTCTTTGCCTGTTCATCACTAATGTCTACGGCCCATGTCGTCAAGAGGATGGCAGATTGGCTGCTGACTTGGACGATATAGCGCCTGAGGTGGGGGATGGAGCCTGGATCATTGGTGGGGATCCGAATGTCACCTTGTTCCCGGAGGACAGGCCAAGGGGTGGCGGGGGCTTGGATGCTGGATCTGCGGAGTTAAGGCAGGTGGTCCGTTCTTTAGGCTTGTCTGTGGTAGACGCGGCAGGTTGCAGGTTCACGTGGAGGAATGCGAGGTCCAGGTCCAGGCTCGACAGGTTCCTGGTGTCAGTTGAGGCGGGGGAGCTTTTCCCTTTGGCGAGGGCTTGGGCTCTTCCGAGGACGCTGTCTGATCATACCCTGGTTCTTTGGTTTTCTGGCGAGGAGCGCGTGGCTCGGTTCTCTTTCCGTTTTGAGAAGAAGTGGCTGTTGGAAGAGGGCTTTCGGGATCTGGTTTCCGAGCATTGGCGGGCGTTCTCCGTCTCCGGTTCGGCGGTGTCGCGTTTTGCGGCTAAGTTGGGCGCACTTAGGAGGGTGTTGCTGTCGTATGGGAAGGAGGTCGCCAGGAGGAGGAGGGCCAGCAGGGCTGAGGTGATGGCGGGGATTAGCAGGCTGGATGGGCTGGATGATGACCGGGGTTTGACTCCGGAGGAGGTGGAGGAGAGGGCTGCATGGTTGGAGGTGGTCTACCAGGAGGACAGGAAAGAAGAGGTCCATTGGAGGCAGCGATCGCGGCAGAAGTGGTTGAGGGAGGGTGATGCTAACACTCGCTTCTTCCATTCGGTTGCATCGGGAAGGAGGAGAAGGAGCTTCTTGCATGAGGTGGAGGTGAGGGGCCGAAAGGTTTCGGGGGAAAGGAACATTGGTGTTGCCTTGCGGGAGCATTTTGTAGGGGCCTCGAGGAGGGTGAGGGGGGGGGGGATGGTTGGGGGTGGACCGGGCGGGGGTCGGGGTCGTTGGCCGGTCAGCAGGCGGGTTTGTTGGTGGCCGAATTTTCGGAGGCGGAGGTTCGTCGGGCGGTCTGGGATTTGAATGTGGATGGGGCTCCTGGCCCGGATGGTTTCTCTATTTGTTTTTACAGGGAGTTCTGGGAGCTGTTGAAGGGAGAAATTATGGGGGTTCTGAATGAGTTCAGGGATGACAACTGCGGCTTTGAGAAGGTCAACAGGGCCTTGATTTTTCTATTGCCTAAGAAAGAGACCCCAGTGGGTGTTGGAGACTATCGACCTATATCGATCTCTAACGTCATCTATCTCATTGTGGCCAAGGTCTTGGCGAGCAGGCTTAGAGCGGTTCTCTCAAGCGTGGTTCTTCCTTCACAATCCGCATTCATTCCTGGACGCTGTATGGCAGATGGTATTGTGACTGCGTCGGAGGTTGTCGTGAATGGAAGAGATCTAGGAAGAAAGGTGTGATTTGGAAGATCGACTATGTGAAGGCCTATGATTGTGTCAGCTGGAAGTTCCTGTGGACGTCGCTTGAGAAGAAGGGATTCCCACCTCTTTGGGTGGGCTGGGTTAAGAGGTGTGTCACTACGTGCTCTTGCTTGGTGCTGGTCAATGGAAGTCAGGAGGGAGGCTGGTTCCAACCGCAGAGGGGGTGCGCCAGGGATGCCCTCTTGCTCCCCTTCTGTTTGTTTTGGTTGCGGATTGTCTTGCGGTTTTATTTCGGCGGGCGGTTGAGGAAGGTTAGTGTAAGGGGTTCACGTTGGGGGACATCTCCGTCCCGGTTTTGCAATATGCGGACGACACGCTGATTTTTTTTGGGAGGGACGGAGGCACAGAACCACAATGCTGCTGTCCTGGTGGACGTGTTTGGATGTCTTTCTGGCTTGCAGATCAACAGGCAGAAGTCTGTACTGGTAACTCTTGGGATGCAGGAGGACGAGAGGATCCGGTTAGCTGAGTGGGCGGGCTGCCCCCTAGGTACATTACCCATCTCCTACTTGGGTTTGCCTTTGGTCGACGACAGACTGAGGAAGTCCGATTGGGACTGTGTTCTTCGGAGGTTGGAGGAGCGGATGGAGGGGTGGAAGGCTGTCACTTTGTCCAAGGGCGGGAAGCTTACCCTGCTCAAACATGTTCTTTCTGCAATTCCGATTTTCTTCTTCTCTACCCGCTTGATGCCTGTTGGGGTTAGAAAGAAGGTGGAGGCTTTGATGAGATCTTTCTTCTGGTCTAGTGGAAAGCAGGATAAGAAGAGGCTGCACCTGGTGGCTTGGAGGGATCTTACTCTACCCGTTTCCGAGGGTGGGTTGGGGGTCAGGGATGTGGAATGTATGAACAGGACCTTGCTTGCGAAGTGGGTCGTGCGCATCTGAGGCCCATCGGGCTTGCTGGTGGTGCGGCTGCTGAGGAAGATATATGGGGTCTCGGGCAAGTTGGTGGCGGCGAGGCGACGTCATGAGTCTTCGCTGTGGAGTGGGGTCCGAGCGGTCCTGCCAGCTATGAGGCCTTTTCTTCGCCCACGGCTGGGAGATGGGCTTCTCTTCAGATTTTGGCATTATGACTGGACAGGAGAGGGGCCCTTGGCGCTCCGTTTCCCTAGATTGGTGGCGTTGGCTGTGGACAAGGAGGCGCGGGTGGCGGAGGTGGTGGACTCTGGTACTTGGGCTCCGAGGTTCACTGCGGTTCTGTCTGAGCAGAGGATGCAGGATTTTTTGCAGTTGCTTACGGAGATTCCCTTTGCCGGGGAGTTGTCGGGGGAGTCGGACTGTTTTGAGTGGGTGGAGGGTAAGTTCTCGGTTAAGAAGGCGTACCGGAGGTTGTGTGGTGGAGGGCTGGAGCATGACGAGGACCTATGTGTGGATCTGAAGATTATTTGGGCGGCAAAGATTCCTACCAGGGTTAAGGTGTTCCTCTGGTGTCTGCGGCGGGGTCGTCTGTGTGACAAGGTCAGAAGGGGAAGATTGTTGGGCGCGACGGACGTTTATTGTGACAGATGCACTGATGGCGTGGAGGACGCGAATCACATCTTCTTCGGTTGCAGGTTGTCGGTGGACGTGTGGGAGTCCTTGGGGTTGCCATGGGTTCAGTCTTCCTGTGCGGATCTTTTTTGGGGATCTATTCGGGCGGTGGGAGCCGGCTCCACCGGTGATGTTTCCAGAGTTTTTGCGGTACTTTGGGCTATATGGCTTGGTAGAAATGATGTAATTTTCAAGGGGCAGCGTTTTTACTATGAAAATGTGGTGGCGCAGCGTAACGCTTTGTACAACTTCTGGGTATCCGGATGATGTAACTTTTTGCATATCAATGGAATTTGCGGTGTGGTGACTCCCATCTTGGGAGTGCTCCCCCTTGTTTTTATTCAAAAAAAAACATTCAACGTAAAGACGTGTATAATGAGTGTAAAGGCCGACCATTATGTTTGATTGTGAAGATGCCATGCTGGAGTTGTAGAATCTTCGTCTCATTCTTTGCTTGTGAATATGTAGCAGCCAGAATATCCCACATTGCTTTTGCAGTGGGCTAATGGAGAATATCATTGGCAATCTCAATTGCCAAAGTTCCTGATAGCCAAACCTTGGAACATGCATCATCTGCCTCCCATGAGACGTTGACCCCAGTCTTCTCAGCAGGCTCTTCCTCAGTAAGAATGTGCTTCTTATTGGTCGACTTCATCATACTCATGAACTGCATTGCCTACAGTTTGTAATTTGACCCGTCCATCTTCACAATAGGCGCATGACCTCAGGCGCCTGTAGATGGGATATCTGCCTTGTTGTCTGACATGATGATAATAAAAGACTAGGGTAGTAGACTAAAGATATGATCGTCTACACTGACATTCACGGGTTTAGTTGCATGTGTAGACTAAAGCAATCAAACCCATTAACTTGGAGATGCGGGCGAGAGTTTCCTCTATAACGAATGTACTCTAAGGTTAGGCGAACCCTAGGATGTGGGAATGCTCACAAGTCCTAAGAGGATGGCGTGTGATGATGCACTGAGGGTCGAGATGCGTTGGAATAGCGCACAACACAAGGCACGGAGATGCGCTGAAATACACAGGAATAGCGCACAGCACCCGGTGCAAGCGCACAACGTTGGATGGACGTCGTACGCGTGCGAGACTAGGGTTGAAGCCTCACGCGCGCGTGACTGAGGCTGGGACCGAGGCGGCGTGCGCAGAGGGCTTAAAGTTGGAGGTTAGGGTTAGGGTTTGGTTCGAGAACTCCGGTCGCTCTGATACCATGTTGGGAAAAATAAGAGACTTGTTTATTCCATACGCCTAGGCTCTCTTATATAGGAGAGTAGCCTATGGGTAAATTGCATCAAGAGTCCAGAGGAAAAAAAAACATGAAACAGTACAAAATAACATAACATATATCTCTACCATTTTAACCTAGGCATCTCTTATGTTTCAAGATATACTCACAGACAGGGTAACTAGATGTGGCCATAAGCAAGGGGTTCTCTAAAGATTGCTCAATCTCCTTATGCAGACAGATCTTCTATTTCCTGCTAATTCAACCTCTCGATACATATGGCATCTTTGGTTTAGTCATCTTCCTTTGGAGAAGCTATGTAGAGTCATCGCACAAAATCTCATCTCAATCTACTTTTTAGTGTGAGGCTTGACATCTTGTGAAGCATCATCGTACCAATTTTCTCGATCGTTAGAATCGTAACAGTAGTTCTTTATTTGAATTGTTGTAATTTGACATTTGGGGTCCTACTCGTGAACCTGATCACCAGGGGAACATGTACTACCCTATTGTTGATGATGATTTTTCCTGAATTTCTTGGATTTTTCTGTTGAAAAATAAGTTTTAAAGCTGGTTCTATTACGTAAACTTTTATCATGGAAACAAATAACATTTTTCTGTTATTCTTAAGTGTGTTCGATCTGACAATGCTTAGAAGTTTTGTACCAATCAGATGTCTCGGTTCTTCAAATCTCTTAGGATACTCCATCTGACTTCGCATGTCTACACTTCTCAGTAGAACATTGTTGACGAGCGCAAACACCGTCATCTCTTAGATGTAACCAGGACTCTCATGATACAGAGTCACACTCCTCACTCTTACTGGAAAGATGTTGTCCTTACTGCTTGCTACCCCATCAATTGTATGACGTCTTCTATGTTAGGGGAAAAGGTTTCTTAAAAGCACTATATTCTTTGAGTATGTTATGTATTTTTCTCCCATAGGTGACATGAGGATTTCTTCCGAGTCTGATAAAGAGGTTTACATTCCACCTCCTCCTTCGCCTCCAGCTCCAATCACACCCCTATGGTTCATGCTTTGCCTCGTATGTACATTTACAAGCCGACTACTAGACCTCCTGCTCATGTACCTTCCTGATTATCCAGCACACACCAAGTAAATCATGAACATTTATTTTCCATTGATGGCACTATTGACATGTATGTACAAAAGAAGACTTTACATGGTGAGAGTGCAACTCCTCATGAGATTGTGGTACAGGAGGCAGAACAATCATGGAAACTTGACCAATCTATTGCACTTCAGAAGAGGAGGCGTACATGTGCTACATATCCTCTCTCAAGTCATGTTTCACTGGAGCATCTATCAGAGGACTTCAATAAGTTTGTGGAGGGACTGTCAGTCATCACGATCCCATATACAGACCAAAAGGTTATTCAGGACAACCAGTGACATCTTTCTATGGAGGAACGGATGGATGCACTCTAGTAATGAGACATATAGAGTTTGGTTTCTGCCTCAACATGGGCTTCTATAGTTAGTTGCAAGTGGGTCGTTATAGTGAAGCATAGAGCATATAGTAATGTTGATCGCTACAAAGCTAGACTTGTGGCACGCGGATTTACTCAGACGTATAAAGTAGACTATCAAGACACTTTATCTCTTGTGGCACATCATTCTACCCTCCAGATGCTCCTCTATGTTGTTGTTGTATGGGACCGGTAGCTCTCCCAGCTTGATGTCAAGAATGCCTTATATGGCGATCTACATGAGGAAGTCTATGTACAGTAGCCACCTAAGCCATTGATGAGGGGGAGTGTCAGAAGACATGTAGGCCTTAAGCAAAGTCTCATAGCATAGTTCTTAAAGCTCTCGAATCTGATAGAGTGGCAAATCTTCAAGTGATCAACTGCAAATCACTCGCTCTTTTGTACACAAGACATCAAGATGTATTGTTATCACTCTAGTCTATGTTGACGACATTATTATTACAGAAAATGATTTACATGGGATCAATAAGGCTAAAGAGTTCCTTGGACAATAGTTTGTCATCAAGGACCTTGGCGAACTACTATACTTGATTGTGCTTGAAGGAATCAAAGAGGTCTTGTGATGACTTAGAGGAAATATGTTACAGATCTCCTTCTAAAGATTGGGATGGCAGATTGCAGACCTACCACTACTCCTATGAATCCCAACATGAAGCTCTATGATGATGATACATATTAGGTGGACAAGAGGAGATATAGGGAACTCATTGGGAAGCTTCTCTATGTGACTCTCACCAAGCCAAATACCATTTTATGGAGCAGCCACGTCGGGCTCACACGAACGTGGTTAGGAGTATCAGAAAAATCTTGACTTCAATATTCACTCAGGTTCGTTTGTTAAAGGTTCGATTCAGATTCGGTTTGAAAATAAATGAACAAAACCTTGATAGAGGTTTGGGCTTGTTTATTTAAATGAACCAAACCTTGAAATGGTATGTTCACTCAATTTCAATTCGTTAAAAGTTCGATACACATCACATATTATATATATATATATTTATTTATTTAAAATGGTGAAGCCTTTTCCCACTTTAAGCAGGGTCGGCTATATGGATTCTTCCTTAAAGTCATGTTGAAAGATCTGACTATTTTTACCTGGTTGTCGGCTACCTAACACATATTATATATATACACACACATCATATATTATATATATTTATATAGGATTTTTTTCTTCAAAAAATTAAAAGTTATATAAGGAATAAGGAGTTTGCACCATGATGCAAATAAAGTATATGCACAAAAGTTCATAGTCCTTGATCAATACATAACGAAGGATTGTGATCATTCTGCATTCAAAAAAATTTAGATTCCAAGGAGTTTCACTGCTAGGAGAACCTTAAATGAATCGAACTGAACCTTCGTGAAATAAATCGAGCCAAACTAGAACCTCAACACCATATTCATTTTATCGAATCGAATCTGAAGCTTTGAAAATGCTAAACCAAGCGAACTAAACCTGGGTACATTCATTCAGGTTCAATTCGATCACACCCTTAGACGCAGTCTCCATGATCCTAATGTATATGAAGTCTTTTCCAGGTACAGGATTGCTATTCAGCAATAGGACATCCCTTGCCATCACGGCCTATGCAGATGCTGACTATGCAAGATGTTCAAAAGACATGAAGTTCCTCCCTTTGGATTTGCAGTATTTATTGGGAGCTCATTGATTTCATGGAAAGCAAGAAGCAAACTATGGTTGCTATGTTAGGTGTTGAATCCGCATATAGAACCATGGTAAAAGGAACCACTAAGATGATGGGGATCAGTCTATTCTGACTGACCTATTTATTGACGCACCTCTTCCCATGCAGCTATTATGTGACAATCAGGTTGCACTATTCATTGGCAACAATCCAACTTTCCATGAGAAGACCAAACACAACGAGGAGGATTTCCACTACACTAGAGATATGATACATAAGGGCTTCATCTTTACTCACGTTTGCTCAGGGGAACAGATAACAAACGCTTTCACCAAGGCCCTAGACAAGAGGTCATTTGTTCTTCCAAGCTGAGTATGATAGCCATCTATGCTCCAACTTGAGAGGGCAGTGTTATAGAAATATTATTTATGTATTTCTTATTTTTCTTTATTTTATTTTCCCCATTGATTATTTACCCTGTATGATTTCCCTCTATATAAAGAAGTTGTGTGGCCACAGAATAAACATGACATTCATTTTCTTTCCTTGGAGATGAATAAGGATGTTCTATCTACGTGGATAGTCTATATCTCTGGTGATAGTGATGACTTACCCAGCACATTCTTACAAGATATATGAGATTTCCTTTTGGATTCTTGAATCGTGTGCCATCAATATTTAAAAGGGGATTTGCTTGGTGTTGTCATATTTGACGCCAATGATGTAGAGATAGTTGATAGTCTTCTATGTTATTTCTATTTCTTTATGTACTTCTCTTGTAATTTACCCAAGGGCTCTCTCCCTATATAAGAGACCCGAGGGCTCTATGGAATAATCATCGAAGTATTCTAACATGGTATCAGAGCCATGACCCTAACCTAGGGTTTTCCACCGCCGCCCCCCCCTCTCCACCGGCCTCCCACTGCCGCCGGGTCCCTCACCCCGACCCCTCCACCGCCGCAGGGCCTCCACACCGGCCCCTCTCCGCCGCAGGGCCTCCCTAGCGGCCACCCCAACGCCGCCAGGCCCCCCCCCACCGGCCCCCAAACGCCGCCGGGCCCCCCACCAGCCCCTCCACCGCCGCCGGGCTCTCCTCCGGCCCCACCACACCTGCCGCCAGCCACAGTGGCACGCCTCCACCGCTGTCCAGCAGCCGCCGCCGCCTTTCAGTAGCCGTCTTTGTCAAGTAGAGGCCCTCACAGCCTCTACTCGTTGCAGGTGTGCCGCGTTCTTCTCAGGACTCGGCGTCATGTTCGATTCAAGTGCATAATCGTCTACCTATGCACTTGAATCCTACAAGGTCTTGGTAGACAGTTTGCTTGGTATAACAGTAGCTGTTCTTCTCCGGAAGTATGTCAGATCAGAAGATCGATATGCCCGCCATAGGTGCCTTCAAAGGATCGGCACCAATCGTCAAGATGGACGGGACAAATTACGAACTGTGGGCGATGCAGTTCCTCAGTCTCATGAAGTCGTGTGGTAAGAAGCATATTCTTACCGAGGATGAACCACCGGAGAAGACAGGGATCTATGCCTCATGGGAGGTTGATGATGCGTACGCCAAGGTGTGGCTCTCAGGTACACTTACGACGGAGATAGCGAATGATGTCCTTCACCAGCCCACCGCTAAGGCGATGTGGGATATTTTGTCTATGACGTACTCTCAGGTCCGCAATGAGACGAAGATGCTCCAGTTGCAGCATGATATATTTACGATGAAGCAGAATGGGAAGCCACCTCATTCCCTGTACACATCGCTTCGTGGCATGTTCGAGAAGCTCTATAGCACCATTCCGCTTACAGCCACGCCGGAACAGCAGAAGACGTTCGCAACGCCACTATGGTTGGCGTTTTGCTTGCTGCCTTAGACCCGGAGTACGAGGCGGCCCGTGCTCAGATCCTAGCAGATGCCACCATCCCACCGATGGAAGAGGTATACAGGAGGCTCAGTCGTGTACCTGTTCCGTCCACTACAGCGGCTGCGACTCCGTCAGCAATGGCAGTTTCCAGGGGACGTGGTAGTTCGTCCTCATTTCGTGGAAGAGGAAGTGGTGGACGTGGTCGCGGAGGTCGCATACGTTCCACGTGTTCATTCTGCCGCCGTACTGGTCACTCGGAGGATACGTGCTATTCCAAGTACGGCTTCCCTCCTTCTGCACGTGTCGCGGATCATGTTCAGGGTCCTTCAGCTCCTGCTACAGACCACAGGTTCGAAGAGTTGGTGGCACGGCTTCGTGATATCATGCCTCAATCGTCGCCAGAGAATACTGAAGTTTCTGATGTTGCAGCCTCGGCGTCAGCCAGTACATCCGCTTCTGCCAGTGCTTCAGGTAGTCCTTCAGTCTCATCTCATTGCCATGATCTCACAGGATGGATTGTCGACTCTGGAGCTACCCATCATCTATGCCGTGAGAAAGATATTTTGAAGTCCTACAGAGCGGTACACCTGGTCGCTCTG
This sequence comes from Ottelia alismoides, assembly GCA_037367405.1. Classification (NCBI taxonomy): domain Eukaryota; kingdom Viridiplantae; phylum Streptophyta; class Magnoliopsida; order Alismatales; family Hydrocharitaceae; genus Ottelia; species Ottelia alismoides. Next base: position 570,018 of record JAZKJV010000399.1, read on the forward strand.
TACTCATTGCTGATGGCACTCACTCTCCTATCATCGGTAAGGGGGAGATGGCTTTGCTACCTTCTAGCACTTACAGAATGTTCTACATGCTCAGATTTCTCTATGAATCTCTTGTCCATTAGTCAGATTACACGTGATTTGCACTGTTCGTGCTATTTTTGATCCATCGTCTGTTATTGTTCAGGACATACTGACGGGCAGGGTGGATTGGCTGTGGTTCTGAGCACAATGGCCTCTATCGTCTAGTCCGTAACTCCTACGCTGGCGTCTCTCTTCATTCCCAAAGCGCCGTATCTCCGTACACCTGGCATCTTCGGTTCGGTCATCTGCCCCTGCAGAAGATGCGTCACCTACTGCCTCAGATATCTCCAAGTTCCTCTTTTCGTTGTGAAGCGTGTCAGTTGGGGAAGCACCATAGATCTAGCTTCCCAGGTCGTCAGAGTCGGAGCAGTCGCTCCCCGTTTGAATTACTTCATGTTGACATTTGGGGTCCAGTCGGTCCCAGATCATCAGGGGCACAGGTTCTATTTAGTAGTGGTTGATGATTTTTCTCGAGTGTCCTGGACGTTTCTTCTTAAAAATAAATCTGAAGCAGGAAGTGTTATCCAAAATCTTCTAAATGAAATCCAAAATGTTTTCTCTTCTACGGTTAAGTATGTTCGAACTGATAATGCATTGGAGTTCTGCACTCGTTCTCTTGCTAACTTTCTTTCTTCAAAAGGCATTGTTCATCAAACCACATGTGCTTACACATCACAACAAAATGGAGTTGCGGAACGAAAACATCGACATTTCCTTGATATTGCTCGCACATTACTCATTCAAAGTTGTGCTCCATTATCTTTTTGGGGAGATGCCATCCTTACAGCATGTTATCTAGTCAACCGAATGCCTACAATTGTTCTTGGTGAAAAGTCCCCAATCTCTGTTCTTTTTCCGGACAGAGATTTGTTCGCTCTTACACCTCGGGTCTTCGGCACTGTTGCGTTTGTTCACCGCTTATCTTCAGGACTTGATAAGCTCTCTCCTAGGGCTATCAAGTGCGTTTTTGTGGGTTACTCCAGGACACAGAAAGGATATCGCTGCTATGATCCTATCCATGACAAGTACTATGTGAGTGCAGACGTTACCTTTTTCGAACCTGTCATGTATTTCTCACCTGCGGGTGACAGACTGGCCTCCTCCACTTCTTCGGATTCCAATGTCTTTGTCCCACCACCGCCAAGCATGGGTCAATCCTCTACTCCACCAATACTACCACCACCACCACCACCACCACCTCCTCCATTTGTCCCTTACACTAAGTTCTATACGAGGCGAACAGGCCCTGCTCAAGCTACAAGTCAACCATCCACCACGCCTCAGGTTTGCTCTGAAATTAACACTAATGATGGTTTAGAGAATGCACCTGTGCAGGAATCTTTATTACAGGAGGAGGAGCAACCGGCCAGCACAGTCTTGGATGATTTGGATCGACCCATTGCTCACAGGAAGCAGCGCAGACAATGTGCCACATATCCCCTAGCCTCTCATTGTATCCTTTCATAGACTCACTGGGGACTTTCAGAAATTTGCAGCTGCTGTATCGTCAGTTGAGATCCCACGGACCTATCAGGATGCTATGAAGATTGAATGCTGGCGTCTTGCAATGGAAGAGGAAATGCGTGCATTGCAGTCTAGGGGAACATGGTCACTTGTCCCCATTCCTCCAGGTGCCTCAGTAGTAAGTTGCAAGTGGGTTTTTACAGTGAAATATCATGCGGATGACCGTCTAGACAAATACAAGGCCAGACTCGTCGCACGAGGATTTACCCAGACATATGGCGTAGATTATTTGGATACCTTCTCACCGGTGGCGAGACACTCTACTCTTCGCATCCTTCTTTCAGTTGCAGTGGTACGTGATTGGGCTATCTTCCAACTCGATGTTAAGAATGCCTTTTTGTATGGTGATCTACAGGAGGAAGTCTACATGCAGCAGCCACCTGGGTTCGCTGGCTGAGGGGGAGTCTCAGAAGGTGTGCAGACTTCATAAGGCTATATATGGCCTTAAACAGAGTCCTCGAGCATGGTTCCAAAAGCTCTCCCAGATTATTGAACGGCAAGGGTTCAGAAGATCAAATGCGGACCACTCATTGTTCGTCGGAAGACCCAAAGAGGTACCATTGTTGTTATGGTATATGTTGATGACATATTGGTCACTGGAGATGATGCACAGGGGGTTGAGATAACCAAGTCTATGTTGGGGCAGCCAGTTCATTACAAAGGATCTAGGCGCAATACGATATTTTCTGGGGATAGAATTTGCAAGAAATGCACAAGGAATGGTGATGACCCAAAGAAAATATGTCACAGATTTGCTTGTTGAAACAGGAATGACGGGATGCAGACCTTCAAGTACACCTATGGACCCGAGTATGAAGCTATACGATGATGATACTGAGGAGGTGGACAAGAGAAGGTACAGAGAAATGGTGGGTAAGCTCTTATATATCACTATAACTCGACCGGATATAGCCCTTGCAGTCAACCGGGTGAGTCAATTCATGGAGCAGCCGAGGCAAGTACATTTGGATGCCTTGTACATGATATTGAGATATCTGAAGTCTTCCCCAGGCACAGGGTTGCTATTCAAGAAAGAGACAGATCTGTCTATTTCAGCTTGTGCAGATGCAGATTATGCTGGATGTCCAAGGGATCGTAAGTCTACTTCTGGATTTGCTATCTTCATAGGAAGCTCTTTAGTCTCTTGGAAAAGCAAGAAGCAGACTGTTGTGGCAAGATCCAGTGCCGAATCTGAGTACAGAGCCATGGCACAGGCAAGCACAGAAATGATGTGGGTTAAAGCAGTCTTAGAAGATCTGAATATTGATGTTCCCTTGCCCATGAATCTTCAATGTGATAATCAGGCAGCATTATTTATTGCCAACAATCCAGCCTTCCATGAGAGAACCAAGCACATAGAGGTGGATTGTCATTACACTAGGGACATGATTCAGAAGGGCTTCATCTCCACGTCTCATGTCAGTTCAGAGGATCAGACAACGGACATATTTACTAAGCCATTGCTCAGAGGACCTTTCCAGAGATGTTCTTCCAAGCTGAGCATGATAGATATCTATGCTCCATCTTGAGGGGGAGTGTAGAGATAGTTGATAGTCTTCTATGTTATTTCTATTTCTTTATGTACTTCTCTTGTAATTTACCCAAGGGCTCTCTCCCTATATAAGAGACCCGAGGGCTCTATGGAATAATCATCGAAGTATTCTAACAAATGATGCCACCAGTTTTGGGAGATGGTGGGGGATTCTGTTTCTATCGTGATGACTGGACAAAGGATATTATTCTTACCAAGCAGTTCCCTCACTGGTTTCTTTTTGGTTGAATCCTGAGCTTTGTAATTTTTCTATGTATATCTAACCATGCAATTTAACTTGTGAATCAATGAAGATGTCTTTAGGCGCACACCTTATTGCGAAAATGCTTTTTCCTTAAAAAACTTTCATTAAGGGCAAGGAAACTAAATGGCACTTTAACTAAATTAAAATATGATAACACAACGGCTTTCAAGGATATCCTCCCACACAAGAAGAAGCCATTTCAGAATAATGGAATATATTTGAAGATGATCCGTTAGTTATTGGCTCTCTGATGAGAGAGAAACTGTAAAGTATTCAGAGGGTCTAGATGCTGTTTTGAAAAAAAATCTATTATATTCTACTCTGCAGTGCTCCGGACTTCAGTTTTATATGGTAGGTGGTGATTAAATATGAAATGAATTCTTGAGTATAACAATGCTAAAAAATATATAAAAAATTTGAATTAGAAGACATGCTACTTGCGAGACTTGTTATATCTCCGGATGCGTAATTCCAAGATAGTTGCTGAAGGAAAGCACACAATAATAGTTTACATACTCAGCACCAGCAGGTATTTTTCCAGGGTTACTATCTTCGTAATCAACAAGCTGTGCAAATAGGTAGGCTTCAGCAAGTGAAAACAGAGTATCAATAAGAGCATAGTCCGGCTCATCAAACGAATCCCGTGTTAATGTGGTTCCATAAGTTGCAATTTTATCTTCCTTTGACATCTCCTTAAAACCATGGTAAGCTACTTTAACATACTTATGACGATCCATCTGGAAAATAGTGAAGAAAAGAATATTACAATAACCAATTACATGAAATAAGCATCGAACATGAGAAATAGATGGTTTCAATCTACGTGGATATTTAAATGTTGAAAATGTAATATAAAGTCAGTAACCGATTAAGAAGATATGATGTAGATCAACAAGCAAAATATGGTTCAATGTAATGACCAGTTCACAATCCATTCAACGAGACTAAGATGCCCGGTAAAGCTGAAAAGATATCCCTTTACCAGAAAATTCATAACTAGTAAAACGTTAAAGATTAATGAGTGTACAATACCAGTAGTGAAGCCAGAAATCTAGGCTATGGTGTGAACTTATATATCAAAGGAAAATATAAATGTTGGGAGGAGTGAATCCTAGAAGGTTAGCATGTGACTGCCACAACCCATCCACCTTGGCTCCACCGCTGTATAATACCATTGGAAGGACATATCGATATCGATATCGTTTCGATATCGTGTCGATATCGATATATCGGCGATATATCGCCGATATATCGCCGATATATCGCTATATCTAGGATTCTTTCTGAAGAAAATGCCTGAAATCGGATATGTCGATATATCGATTTCGATATCGGTCCCATGTCGATATCGATATATCGGCGATATATCGCCGATATATCGGGATACGGCCTTATTATACAAGAGACCTGCACATAACAGTGAAATAGACACAGCGACAGCAGCAACCAAGCATTTTCCCATTTTAACTGGTATACATGGATACTCCTGGTCTCCAACCAGGTCAATTGAAATCCTAATCAAGCTTAGATATAAAACTATAAAAGAAATTTCTTTCTTAAATAGCTTCCTTCAAACATTTCTTTGAGCATCCCCATCCCCTCTTACAACGCTCTTCTAATTTCACACAACTTCTAACCGGAGTACTAAATGACGTTCGCATGTGTACAAATCAACTTGAACAAGTATCCATCATTTGATCCTCTATCTGTGTGACACCAACTCTTTGTTTGATAGCCTCGTCGTAAATCTAACCCTTTTCTACGATCATACATAAACCAGAGATATTGCAGTTGGATGGCTGTTTTTAGAAACCAAGATTTAAACCAAAATACAACCCCAAACCAAAAAAGTCCTAAAATGACATAAACTAGACAGAACCAACTATATTACTTTTGTGTGGTACAAAGTCATGTAATGGCCAAAAGAGTCATTCTCAACTTATGCATCCTTACCTTTATGATATAACTCCTAATTCCCAAGTGCAATACAAATAATAATGCAGACATGTAGTTTTCATAAATAAAAAAGTATTAACTGATTATTAAGATCCATGCTAACCTTCAAGATATTGCCTCTTTTTTTGTCCACAACCAGTCCTCTCACCATGTATTTCCAATCAAAAGACCATTGGAGTAACTGCATAATAATAACAGCAAGCATCCCAATTATATATAAAAAACAAAAATATAATGTAAAAAGTAGAAAAAATGATAGTTTCATAACTAAAAGTCCATCTTACTAATTTCCAGATCAATTTCGGAGTTTGCAAGCATAGAAATAACACATTTCTGCTGAATGATCCGAACTAAATGGGCAGAGAGGTCAAATTTCAACTGAACTATCAGTGGAACTTAAAAGGAAAATTGGGATTTCTGACCATTTCAGAGGAATGTCTATAAAATTTGGTTGGGTTGTTACCAGAGCAAAACTCCAAATATCGGACCCGTGATGGATAAGGGAAGGCCATTTCACCACTGAAACCAGTTTTGGATCTGCTTTTTGAAAAAACCACATTCAGATTTCATTTACAATTTCAAACGACAGTTTCCATGCCCATGGCCTGCAAACTCGTTCTGAAGCCCTCCAATTCTATATATATCTGTCGAACTTCACTCATTGACTTCATTCAAGAACACTGATAACAAACTTGAATAATTCCCTCCACACATACAATGCACCTAATCACAATCATGTTAAGCATAACCTAAACTAAAATCAATCTAAGCAAAAAATAGATTACTCAAAGAGTAAGTTACAGGACTATACATCCAATATCAATGCCGTACTTAAATAAAAAGTTACAATTTGATAAATTAATTAATGTGGTTGAAGCTACTGTAATTTAAGGCTGGAAAATAACATGACCAACTCAATTCCATTAGTCAAGGAACACATCGAAACAAATTAAAATCCATGTATAACATTGTTAACTTTTAACGTGCACAGACAACATTTAAATCGGGTGTGGTATGGTTCAAGGTCTCTTTTATAATTTACTCTTAAATTCGATAAAAAAGTGAAGCATCTTCATGGCCACCAGTCACCATGGGTACTATTTTTTTACTTGTCATGTCTATGAGGATTAACGTCTAATCAAATATGAGCCATACTAACTAATGTTTATGCTTATCCAATCATCCCGCTTGCATTAATCATTTTGCCAGAGAGCCATATCATTCAAGAGAAGGCCAGCTATCCTTCCATCACTGACTCTCTGGATACTACCATCATATCAGATGTTTCACTTACCATCTTCTTGTATGGTTGAAGTGTTTATAGTTACTCAAAGAAAATGAACATTCTTGCAAACTCAAAACCCGATGCCATAAACAGCATGCCATTGAGAATACCTAGTATTAAAACGAGGAAAACCTTTCTGTGACAGTGAGTGAAGCATCAACATTGTTACTCTTGCAGTTTTTCAAAACCTCTTGAAGAAAGGTTCAAAATTTTATCATTTCTAAGTTTTAAAAATGCTAGGAGCTTTGTCAGAGAAACATCTGCACAACTAAACTGGCGAACAAAGATTGAGTGCAAGCATAAAAGAAACAACTGAAGAAGCTCTACATATGACACCAAAATAGGGATCCAAATGACAAATGCAATCCAACCCATGCCACATAACAAAGCAGCTACGCAACATATCCAAAACTATGGGCAGAATAACAAAGTAACAAGATATACCTCGGAGGGGTATCCTAGATTATAAACCAACTTTCTGATAGTCCCATCATATGCCAAGGACTCAAATGTCTCAGGCATATATTGAGCCAATGTGTAATCCATGTCAAATCCAACTGCAACAATATTTTTCATGTTCAATGACCTGTTGCAAAATATCTGTTTTCCCATAGCAATTTGTCGTCCCCATCCAGGTGAGGACCATATATGATTGTCTTGTCCACCAGTATCGCAGGTACTTTGCCAAACACCAGGTGCTTTGTCACCATCCCAAGATTTATCCATTGTACTGCGAGAAGATGATGGATAATATCCTAGTAAGAATGGTTTAACAAAATTAGAACAACAAAAACAAACTCCATTTCCTAGTAAATTAGAATCAATGAACTCATATGGCATGCCATTTCCGTTTGAAAATGAACTAATGCATAGTTACTACAGCAAGAACTGCAACAATCTCAGGGTCTCCCCGTTTCATCTTAATCATTCTCCTCTGTTAAAATAAAATCCATCATATTACAATTTTTTATAACCATCATTCATGTACACTGAGCAAGATGATGTAATCATTGTTTTTTAAAGCTGATTGCTTTTAATAATTGCATTTGCATGTGGTGTTATTTGTACATGAGTGCCAAAACAGCCAACAGCCATAGTAACATTGAAACATAAATAGCATATTCTAACTTTGTGTATTTTGCAGTCTTATCCCTAATATTATTTTTACTTTTAGTTTGTGTTATTAATAAACCTCGATTCAACAAAACTGTTTCCACTCTATTTTCTTTTCATTCTTCTCCTTTCTCATCTTCTCTCGTCCCTAAACAAATGATGTGTACATCAAATGCAATATTGACAATAGAAAAAAGTGAAGCCAAGATAGAATGCATAATATTCTCCAAACAAATTTAAATGGCGAGTTGTTTCAAGGAAAGAACCATGAGTAGATCGAAATGCAAATCACATCCATTCCTAAATCAAAGGACCCCAAAACATCTCATCTTCGCCAAAACTGCAAACTTACCCAGAAGAATCCGTATGTGAATAACGAATAAGTTTTAAGCAGCTCATATTTCTTATGGAGCAAGAACTGGTCACAAGTCCATTGACTCTTTCGATTAAGAACTGCATGTATATATTTTTTCTATCACATGCGCATCTATCCTAAATTATGCTATCAGCTGCAGGATTTGACAATTTCCATCTTTGTGCAAACTGCAGATTGACATTTATTTTATCATTAGTTTTTTAGGAAAAAGATATGATTAGAAGATGGATATCGACATCATTTCAAAGTTCACGAAAATGCCCAATTGTGTCCAAAATACACAGCCAGCCCCGAAGCCTAGAGGAAATCCAAACAACAAGAATGTCAACTGCAAGCAGAATCCTGAGCAATCCATGCCCTCCACACCAATTCCGCTGACGATTCAACCATATCAATATTGCAAATCCTAAAGTTCACATCGTCAATTAAAATTCACTCTGTCATATATTCTCAGTACAAAATTATAATCCTCAACAGAAACAGCTCCAACATACCAATATTCAAGTCCTCAGCCGAAATCATTTTCAAACTTGTGCCCCCTGCAAAACCGATGCAACAAACCAAATTTTCACTTTCAGACGTACCAAAACCCCCAGTTCCCATTCGGCAACTAGTTCCACTTCAAAACCAATCCAATAATCAAAGCATAAGTCCCGCACCAGCTCAACTAAACTTCAACTTTCGAATAAAATTGAAGCACCGTCCTAAAGGGCCTAAAACCGGATCCAAATCTCAAGCAACCTCCAACCCCTCGGAAGCCTATCCGAAAACATCGGAATTACAACCCCCGAAACGAACGAGCTCACAAACAAACCAAATCGCACGAACAGAGTCATCAACAGCCAAAAAAGGAGGAACAGAGAGATCGATCGAGATGGAGATCGAGGATCGAGATCGCTCACGTTTGGTGGGGGGGTCGGGGGCGCAGCAGAGGCGCGGGGCGGAGGAGGGGCGGCCGATGCGGGCCGAGGAATGAGGGGATGGGAGAGGAGAGGAGAAGAAGCGGAGGGCGGCAGCGGGGGGTCTCCTGGGGATGCGCATCCTGGGGGGTTTATATAGGCATGGAGGTGCCGGCGTGGGTGTAGGCGAAGCGGTGCCCACTAGAATCGATGCTGTGCGAATCGCGGTGGGGGAAGGCATGTAGTAGTGCTGCTTCTTTCCACCATTGGCCTCGCCCCCATGGGAGGTGGTGGAGACACGTGGCGGGACGAGGGGGTGTTAGGATGCGTCGGCGGGGCAAAGAGTGGCTTCTGGGAAGGGAGCACAGGTGGGAGAGATGGGTGGGGAATGCGCGGGTGGAGGAGATGGGGAATTTGCGATTCCAGGGCCCCGATTATTGTGTGGGTTTGCATATTGAACCCGATAACTTGCAACTTAGAAGAAACAATCTTTCGAATCAATCCGTTTATTCTCCAACGCCTCTCTAACAACCGTCAAGTTAACGTATCCAACAGACGAAAATAATATTGTCCCAGCATTTATTGTATTTTCAAATAAGGCCCTTTTGTTATTTTGGAATGGAATCGTGTCAGAATAACGGAATAAACTCTTGATTGGAAAGTAGTTAACTTTTCTTTTGATATATTTGATTTAGTGTAGGAATAGATTCGCTATCCTCGTATTTAATTTTATCCGTATGTTGGTATATTTGCTGCAAATATAAAATATCAATTAATAGTTATATTGTAATTAGGATTTTTCTAGTTCTTACGTAATCTAGGAGAGAAAAGGCATTGTTTTATAACTTTAATACTGGAATTTCTTATACCAACTTTTAATATGCAAAAGGACATGGATACATCTAATTTGATCATTAATATATCCATACCTATCTTAAAAAGGTGCATCTATTTATCCATATATCATTTCAATAAATAAGTATAGTTAGGGGTTGGGGAGTATGCACCTAGGTGCATGTAATTTTACATGTACGGAGGTCTATATCTTCCACGTTTTTTTACTTTTTTGGAAAATATCACTATGTATATTCATCTATATATCCATCCATTACGTCATTCGAATTTCGTCATAAACAGATACCCATATACCCTCCATCTAGAATAGGTAATTTTAGCGGTCTTAGATTTGCTATAATCGACTTGTTCTAGATGGAGGGCATAAGAGACTCTGTTTCTGACAAAATTCGAATGGCATAATGGAGGGATATATAGATGAGAATGCATGGTGATATTTTCCAAAAAAAGTGAAAAAACATGGAAGATATAGGCCCCGATGCATGTAAAATTACATGCACCTGGGTGCATGCTCCCCAACCCCATATAGTTATAGATTTTTTTAATTACTACACTTGTAACACCCTGATATAGTCTCACGCCGGATACTTACGAAGTATGAGAGTTGATTATAAGTTGTGGGAGTTATTACTTGGCATCTTGGACTTAAGCAATTTGGATGGTTCAAGTCTATTAGGGTTAGAACAAGTTGTCATGGTCAATTTTCTCAATAACGATCGGGGATTTAAGTTCAGGATGTTACAAATATTATCAGAGTGGGTTTCCTACAATAGTGGAAATGGCAACCCTATAGGTGGAGTCACTGAAAGTTTTCAAGAAGTATATAGCTGATACTCTTACTATTAATAAGTGATGAGACATATCGCAATGAGTGTTAGGACAATAGTAAAATTAGGATTAGGAATCCTAATGGGATTGGACTCCTAATCCTAATAGTTATTGAGTTGTATTCTATTTATAGTCCTATTGAGAATAGGACTATGGGGTTGTATTTAGGCTATATAAAGAGGGGGTGGAGGCATTGGCTCTACACCACAACAAGAGGGAATACACAAGAGGAGAGAGAGAGAGGTAAGAGAGCGACGGAATAGAGGAAGTTGTACTCGTCCTCTTATAGTGATCTTTCTTCTCCGGTGGTCGCGAGAGGTGACCGACCACCGTTATATCTGGATGTCTTTTCTTCACGTGCTTCCATAGTGGTGGTCGATTGTGCATCCGCTTCTGTATCCAAAGAGTTTGTATCCAACAGCCAGTATCCGATAGGGGACGATATCCGTGGATCGTGGCCCAACAACTAGTATCAGAGCTTGGTTCAACGACAACGAGGGATATGACGTGGCAAATCAGAGCGAGATTCGACATCGAGGAGATGACGCAACACAACAGGTGTGCTTTCTTCAGAGGCAGTTAAGATCCAACGGTTACAATGAATCATTTAGATTGGGAGCATTCGGAGTCCGGTTGAGGTGATCCAAGAGTCCAGATAGGGGTTTTTGCGCACTCCGGACGAGTTGGACTATTCGGATCGGGAGAATTCTACTCTTGTTTTTTAGATCGTACAAGGAGGTACGATAGGAAAGCAATGGCAAAATTTTCATCGAGGGGTGCATCGTTCTCGGTGGAACCTTTCAACGAGAAGAATGACTTCATCTTATGGCATCAACTGGTGAAGAACATAGTCACACGAAAAGGACTTGTGAAAGCTCTCCAGGATAAATAAAAGAAGTTAGAGAAGATGAAAGAGAAAGAGTGGAAGGAGATGAGGGATCTCGCGAACAGTACAATACAACTGTTCTTGACAGACAATACTCTTCGCAAAATCATCGGCATAGAGGATTCAACAGAGTTTTGGATGAAGCTCGAGGGATGATACAAGTCTAAATCTTTGACGAGTCAAATATTGATGAAGAAGAGGCTCTGTGGTCTAAAGATGATCGATAGGACAAAGCTCGAAGTGCACTTGGATGAATTCAATAAGATTCTGACAGACATGCTCACACTTGAGGAGAAGAATACAAAAAGAGAATCTCTCTTCAAGGAGGAGGATAAGGCACTGATCTTGTTGAGTTCTCTTCCATCTTCCTACGATCATATTGTGACGGTGTTACTCTATGACAAGGAGACCATCAATTTAGATAAGACAACTGCTTCGCTGCTTATGAATGAGTCTTGACGGAGGTCTACAGATGAGGCGGCGAATGATGAAGGTCATGTATTGTCAACCGAGGGTAGACGCTCAAGATCAAGGGAAACATGATTTAGAGGTCGATCCAAGTCACGAGGTCCGATCAGATGCTTCTATTGTGATGGGGAGGGTCACAAGATAGATGATTGTCCAAGACGTGAGAAGGAGAAAGGAAAGAAGAAGGTTGGTGATTCTGAATCCGACCAAGAGGATTCCACCGCAGTCTGCGAGGGAGACTTGCTAGCGTGCTCTAGGAGATGAAGGCAGATTCAAGATGGCTTCTGGACTCGGCATGTATAGATCACGTGTGCTCATCAAGAGAGTAGTTCAGTACATATCATGCATGCAATGATGACACGATCAAGATGGGAGGTGGAGAGGTTCATCACGTCAAGAGGTTTGGATCAGTGCAGTTCCACATGTTTAATGGAGCGGTACGAACTCTAACAGGTGTCAGACGCATTTAATGGAGCAGTACGAACTCTTACAAGTGGCAGACGCATTCCTACAGCCAAGAAAAATCCGATTTCATTGGGAACGATCGAGTCATGAGGACATCGAGTCACCATTTAAGGGGGAGTTCTCAAAGCGAGCAAGGGAGCATGCATGGTGATGCATGGGACGAGGATGTTGAACAAAGTGCATAAGCTTGAGGAAAAGGTCGTATAGGTGATGGAGCTCCAGTTCTTCCCAGGACGAGCAGTATGACGAGAGAGCAGCGGGTTATCGGTATCTCTGCTGCAGACGTAGAAAGAAGAAGCGAGTGCGATTCGCTTTCCTAGAGGATGTCGGTATAATCTCTAATCACGAGAGATCTGTGGTGCCGCGTCATGAGGCACAATATTAAGTTGTGCGAGTGCCTAAGAGGGGGCATGTCGAGGGCGTCCAATAATGAGTGTGTCATCTAGAGTTGGTGAGATCCTGCTAATGAGACCTACATATGACGAGGATGGCCCAGTGCAGACTCAAGATGATGAAGAGATCTTGATGTTTCAACTCAAGGGGAGATTGTTAGGATTAGAGTCAAATTAGGATTAGGAATCCTAATCGGATTGGACTCCTAATCCTAATAGTTATCAAGTTGTATTCTATTGATAGTCCTTTTGGGAATAGGACTATGGGGATGTATTTGGGCTATATAAAGAGTGGGTGGAGGCATTGCCTCTACACCATAGCAAGAGGGAATACCACAAGAGAAGAGAGAGAGAGAGAGAGAGAGAGAGAGAGAGAGAGAAGAGAGAGAGAGGAAGAGAGAGGTAAGAGAGCGAGAGAATAGAGAGAATTGTACTCATCTTCTTATAATGATCTTGCTTCTCCGGTGATCGCGAGAGGTGATTGACCATCATTATATCTGGTTGTCTTTTCTTCACGTGCTTGCGTGGTGGTGGTCGACCGTGCATCTGCTTCTGTATCCAAGATGTTTGTATCCAACAGCCGGTATCCGAGAGGAGATGATATAGGCGGGTCATATTCCCATCAATGAGAATGTTGCAAATATAGATGCAGGAGATTGTAACACTCCAACATAGTTCCACATTGGATTCTCGCAAAGTATGAGAGTGGGATATAAATGATAAGGAATATTACTTGATAACTTAGGCTTGAGCATTTTGGACAGGTGTCAACAAGTCTGATGGGGTCGAACCCAGAGAGTTGTCAGCCAAGTTATCTTTGATAATGGTCTGAAGATCTAAATCCAAGACTTTACAAATAATAGTAGAACAAAATCCTTCTTATAGTTGAAAAGGCTATCTGAGGGGATCTAAGCTTGAAGCGTGCAAACATCACTATCACCGGAGATAAGTGATTGTCCATATTGCAACAAGGACATTGTGAATATATGTGGGGGAGATTGTAACACCCCAACATAGTTCCACATCGAATATTCGAGAAGTGTGAGAGTGGGTTATAAGTGATGGGATTATTATTTAACAACTTGCGCTTAAGTATTTGAGTAATCGTCAACAAGTCCACTTGTTCCTTAATCCAATAAGTTGTTTTTTTGAAAGAGAATCCAATAAATTATCAGGGTCAATGTTCCTCGATAATGCTTCAGAAATCTATCCCCGGTATATTACATATGGTATCAGAGAGGGTTCCCTCTTCTAATAGAAAGGGCTATTCAAGAAAACTTACGCTTGGAGCGTACAGCTGCCACTATCGTTAGGAACAAGTGATGGATCATACTGCAACAAAAGGGTGTTGCAAACATAAGTAAGGGATGTTGTAACACCACAATATACATAATACCAATCGAGAATTTGTGAAGTGTAGGAGTGGGTTTATAATTGTGGGGATTGCTATTTGAGAGTATTTGCTTAAACATTTTGGGTGGTTATCAATGGGTCTAGTAGAGTCCCAATCTTATAAGTTGTCGGGCCTAATTTCCCTCTATAATGGTTTGGGGATTGAAGTCTGGAATGTTACATATGGTATCATAGAAGAGGCTACCTGAGAGGTAGAGCTATCCTGACATAGATACGAGGAAAATGTTACTTGAATTGTGCATCCGCACTAATAGTAGGACTAAGTGGTGGGTCATATCACGAAGAGGATGTTGCAAATATAAGTGGGAGGGGTTATAACACCCAAACATAGTCTGGCATCAGATACTCACAAAGTGCGAGAGTGGGTTATAAGTGATAGGAATTAGTACTTGACATCTTGAGCTTAAGCACTTTAGATAGTTGTTAATGGGTCCATTGAGGCATGAGCCCCACAAGATGTCAAGGTTAGTTTTCTTGATAACGGTTTGGGGATCTAAGCCCAAGACATTACAATATTTGCTATAATAATTGTGAAATAATTATATTTATTATAGTTTTCATCTAAAAAATATTATAAGAACTTCAGTGTATAAACAAATGTATATACAAGTCTAATTAATCGGTTATCATATATATTTTTTCACACATTTTTAACATGTGTATAGCTAGTTATTATAAAATAGATAAGTATATATAGATATCACTCTGGTATCTATAAGTATCATCACCATATACTATTTAATATGTAAATTTAGTTATAAATATATATAGTATATGTGTTTCATTTATGTCATTCAATTCATCTATATTGTAAATTAATCAATGAAGTATTTGTGTTATTACTCAAATTAGATTTTTTTGTCTATTTTATAGTATCTTCTCGTCCAATTTTCTCTTTATTTCTTCTCCTTTTCTCCCCGAGTAGGTAGAAATATGGTTGACAGTGCCTGGATGTAGGAAAGGAGAACCAGACATGGATTATCTAACATGTTTATTTCATGGTACTTACCTCACCCCTCTCTTGGCTCATAGCACCAGTCACATTCTCATTGAACTCGTATTGGACTTATCTTGAATGCTTGAATCCTTATGCCTCCTCTACACTGACCCACTTGCTTTGGTACCTTGTACGTTCCTTTCCCCTTGCTGTGTAGATATAAGTTTTGCTTTGAAGAGAATCAAACATATATGGTGTGTGAGACTCATAAACATGCCCATATCTCGAAGGTCATGAGTGACGTGCGAACAATCCCCTTCTGTATAATATTTTAAAGCCAACTTCGACATGATTCCTCCTTTCATAGAGGTTTTTTCAGGAATGCGTGTTTATTCCTTTTTAAGCAATCAGTATAAAGTCACTTACTCAATCATTTGGGTATGAACTAATAGTTCCAGACAATGACTTGATAGAGGACTCTTGCATTGAATGAAAGGAAGATAGCTGAAAGAGGGGTCAATTCTAACCGAAGAATTCTAAATTTTGAGTGTAACCTCTTATAGTGGGATACACACCTATTGCATTAAGTAAAGAAAGTCATGTTTATATCCTCTCCTCAATCATAGACAGATGGGACTTGAAAGTTGGATGAAGTATAGTGCTATAAAATCCATTAGATGGGGAACTAGATAAATAAGCATAGTCAAACTCTAACTAGAAGGAAGATTGCCAATGTATTCTTTATGTTATAAAAAACTGAGAAAGGAAATAAGGCACCATATCGTTTGTTGAGTTGTAAATGGGTAAACGGGTCTTTGGATGAGGGACTGTTTACCCCACAACCCTATAAATGTACTCATCCCCCCTCCTTTACAATTAATCTAGTGAAGAAAGAATCCTAATCCCTTTGAGAAGGAGATTAGGGTTCATGTGTGCCCCCGTGGTTTTTCCCATTATCGTAGGGTTTTCCATGTAAATCTTGCTGTTATTCCTTGTGTTTCTCAATGTTTGGTATTCAATATAGTATCAGAGCCACGTTGAGATCCGTGTTTCTCGATCTGTGTGGAAAACCCTAGCCTCGTTCTGTGTGCATCCTTCCCGCCGCTCTGGTCGAAGCCTGCCGCCCCTGTCGAAGCCTGCCGCCGTGGAGAAGCCTGCCTCGCGCGAAGCCATCTCTGCTCTAGTCGACCCCCTTCTTGCCGCCCTAGCTGTGCAACGCGCCCACGCGCGAGATCCCTGTGCGTCGCACCCACGCACGATCCCCCTGTGTGCGCCACCGCTGCGACACGCCTCCTCAGCGATGCGCGGTGGCCCTCTGCGACGCGCTGTGGCCCCCTGTGCAACAAGCGCGAGGCCCCCTGTGCACGAGCCCCCTGTGCGCGGAGCCCTCCTTGTGCGCCTCGCTCTCTGAGCGTGAGGCCCCCTGTGCGCGAGCCCCCGTGCGAGCCTCCCTGTGTGCCTCGCTCTCTTGTACGAGCCTCCCGCACGAGGCCTCCCTGTGCGAGCCCCCTGTGCGAGCCTCATGTGCGAGCCTCGCTCTCCTGTGCGATCCTCCCGCGCGATGCCTCCCTGTGCGATCCCACTGTGCGCCTCGCCCTCCTGTGCGAGCCTCCCGCGCGAGGCCTCCCTGTGCGAGCCCCCTGTGCGAGCCTCCCCTGTGCGCCTCGCTCTCTGTGCGCAAAGGTCCCTGTCTCTCTGTGCGTGAAGCCCCACTGTGCACCTCTGTACTTTTATATCGAGCCTGCGCACGCGCGTGGACCTTGTTGTGTCTGTGTGCGCTGAAGCTACCTGTCCTGCCAACCTTCGGCTTTGATGGTTCTTTGTGAGTTCTCCTTCCTTCTTCCTTGTGGGGTGCTTGTCGTAGACTTCTTGGATTCAGAAAATACTGCGGATGTGGTAACTTTTAAAATGGATAATGTTCCGGCTCATGTTACAACTGTGAAGCTAACGAAAAATAATTATCTGATGTGGTCCGCTGCAATGGAGGTTGCCTTAGCTTCCCGTGGTAGGGGAGGATACATAGATGGTCGAAAAAAAATTCTTACGGTTACTGATAAATCATATGAACAGTGGTATATTGAGGATAGCCAATACCAAAATTGGATCATCAATGTTGTATTCTCTGACATCCAACCACTCATTCTTCGGAAGTAGTCGGCCAGAGATCAATGGCTCACCCTTGAGAGCATGTATGGGCAGAAGAAGCAAGACATTCGTATGTACCAATTAAGAAGGGATGTGTATACTATGAGACAAGGGGAGATGACTGCTGCTGGCTACTATGCTTCGTTAAAGACCAAGTGGGAAGAAATTGATTACTACTATGATGATACCTGGATCAGCCCGACAGATCAAAAAAATATTGGGATGAGACTTGGAAGCAGAGAATTTTTATCTTTCTTGGAGGACTAAATGCTGAGTTTGAGGAAACCAGAAGTCAACTCCTGACAGGTGAGATTGGGTCTGATATTGAAGAAATCTATCATGTTATTGAGTCTGAGGAACAACGACGTACTGTTATGAAAGATGATCAGGCATCTCAGTTTGAAAGATCGGCCTTATTAACGAAAGGGGGTAAGAGTGGGTATTGGAAGGATAAGAAATGTGGACACTGCAAGAAGACTGGGCATGGAAGCGACTACTGTTGGGAACTCCATCCTGAAAAGAAATTGAACAAAGGAAAAAATCCCTTGTAATGATTGCTGAAGGAAAGAGATTGACAGTTGATCAGATCAAGGACTTGCATGCATATGTTCAGAAGATATCGGTCTCTGATAACACCAAGGGCGATGCTGATGTCATCAATGCTGCCATGGCTACTGCAACATACAAAGGTACAAATATTTTTCATGATGAATGGATTATTGATAGTGGAGCCTCTGACCATATGGCAGGAAATTCTAAGATGTTTCACGAATACAAACTTGCTTCGGGACGGGATCGAGTTAATTTAGCTGGTGGATCTTCTGTATCTGTAGCTGGCAAAGGAAGTATATCAATCATCGATAAATTTATCCTGAAGAATGCTCTCCATGTTCCCGATTTTCCAATCAGTTTATTGTCTGTTTATCGTATTGCTAAGGACCTTCACTGCCATTTAATATTTGATGAAAATGCTTGTGTTCTGCAGGACTTGGGGATGGGGAAGAAGATTGGGATTGGTTTGGTAGTTGATGGCCTGTACCGTCTTCCTGCTAGGATCGTATCAGCTTGGGCCGCTGCCGCTACTAGTAACAGACATGAAGATGTTGGTGAATTGAAGAAATAGCATGATCGTCTGGGACATCCTGGTTACTCTACTCTTTCTGTTTTATTTCCTAGTCTTTGCAGTAAAGTAGATCATGAATTTTTATCTTGTGAAGTGTGTCAGTTATCTAAACATACTAGAACTATCTATCCAATTTCGAATAGTAGTAGTACTGCTCCTTTTCAACTGATTCATTCGGATGTTTGGGGTCCATCAAGTGTGACAAGTTTAGGAGGTCACAAATATTTTTTTACAATCATCGATGACTTCTCCCGCTATACCTATGTGTACTTAATGAAGAATCGAAGTGAAGTTCCTCAAATTGTTAGAGATTTTATTCTCATGGTTGAAAACCAGCATGATACCAGGGTCAAAGCCTTACGATCAGATAATGCTAAAGAATATTTAGAAATGTCTCTTCAGACTTTTCTTCGAGAAAAAGGGATTGTGCATGGAGCTTCTTGCAGCTATACTCCTCAGCAAAATGGTGTTGCTGAGCGAAAGAACATATCTCTGTTAGAAGTGACTCATGCTCGTTTACTTCAACCTAATGTCCCCAAGAGTTTTTGGGGGGATGCTGTGCTTACTGCCACCTACCTTCTTAACAGACGTCCCTCTATTGCTATTAAAAAGTTGGTCCCTTTTTCTGTTTTGCATCCCGAGAAATCACCCTTTGCTCTTGCTCCTTGTGTGTTTGGTTGTGTGTGTTTTGTTCACAATTCTGGTCCTGGCAGACGGAAGTTGGATCCTCAAGTCATTAAGTGCATTTTTCTTGGATATTCTTCTAGACAAAAGGGTATAAATGCTATGATCCGGTATCCAGAAAGTTATATGTGAGTAAAGATGCCACTTTTCATGAATGTGACTCTTACTATGGGAAGTCTCCTTCTCAGGGGGAGTCCATGGATAGTATTACAAACATTTACTTTTTGGATGAATTTCTGAATCCGTATGATGACCATAGAGATACAATTACCACTGATAGCAACAGTGATAGTGCCATGTCTATGAATGATCCGAATGGATGAGAAGAGATATTAGATGCTACGAGAGATTGTGTGGATAATCAACTACCAAATCAACATCCCAATCACTCCCCGGATGATCCAAGTTCCCAAGACTCTGTAAATAGTTCCTCTTCTCCTGGTTTTCCAATTGTTGACACTAATGTTGTGGATAATGATGTGGACGAGGACGATGGAAGCATGAACAATAACCGTCCTATTGCTATGCGCAAGGAACCCAGGACAATCAAGCCCTCTACTCGGTATCTCATGGAGGATTTTGTTTCCTACTCGAAGGTGAGTTCGAGGTACAAAAACTTTCTTACTCTTCTTGATTCTTATGATCTTCCCAGGAATGTTGTTGGCGCAAAAGGTGATCCAAGATGGGTGTGTGCTATGGACGATGAAATGGCGGCTCTAAAAAGGAACAACACTTGGGATGTTGTGGACATTCCCAAAAGTGCCCATCTGGTTGGTTCTAAATGGGTCTACATAATTAAGTATAATTCTTCTGGAAAAGTGGACAGATTCAAAGCACGGCTTGTTGCAAGAGGGTATAGCCAGAAGCACGGGATTGACTATCTTGAGACGTTTGCTCCTGTGGCCAAAATGAATACGATCTGTGTTATTATCTGCCTCGCTGTACAGTTCTCCTAGAAGATGTATCAGCTAGATGTCAAGAATGCGTTCTTAAATGGAAATTTAAAAGAAGATGTCTACATGAAGATGTCCCCGGGATACGGGGAACCAAGCAAGTGTTGTAGATTGAAGAAAGCATTGTACGGTCTCAAGCAGTCACCTAGAGCTTGGTTCGAGAGACCGAGGATTGTGATGATCACTAATGGCTATCAATAGGCTAATGGAGATCATACCCTCTTCATTAAAAAGAGGGGCGAACAAATTTCTATCCTCTTGGTGTATGTGGATGATATGATTCTGATCAGTAATAATGATGAAGAAATATCCCGCCTAAAACAGGTTCTCTCTACAGAATTAGAACTTAAGGACTTGGGCAGGTTACAGTACTTCCTTGGTATTGAGATGGCAACTTCCCCCGGTGGCTTGTGTTTGAATCAACGGAACTATGCGCTCAATTTACTCAAGGACTCTGGTCTGCTTGGATGCAAGCCGGTCACTACTCCTATAGACGCTAACATAAGCTCAGCAAAGCAAATGGTGAACCTCTCAATGAAACTTCAACAGGGTGGTATCAGAAACTTGTTGGGAAATTAATTTACCACACTCTCACGAGACCTGACATTACCTATGTTGTCAATGTGGTAAGCCAATTCATGCATGCACCCACAACAGTTCATATGAATGCGGTCAACAGAATTTTATGCTATGTAAAAAATTCCCCAGGCAAAGGACTTGTGTTTAAAAAACAAGATAGTGTGCACATTGAAGGTTACACTGATGCGGATTGGGCTGGATCTGTGGATGATAGGCGGTCAACATCAGGATATGCTATTTATCTGTGTGGTATCCTGGTCATATGGCAAAGCAAGAAACAAAATATTTTCTCCAGGTCTAGTGCTGAAGCCGAATACAAGGCCCTTGCAAATGGAGTCACTGAGATCGTATGGTTGAAACTTCTCTTAGCCGAGTTGGGTGTTGTACCTATCATGCCATTGAAGATATTCTGTGATAATAAAGCTGCCATAAACTTAGCAAATAATCATGTTATGCATGACAAAATGAAGCATGTGGAGATAGATAAACATTTTATCCGTGAGAAGATTGAAGATGACCAGTTGTGTCTTCCCTACCTGAAGTCTGGTGATCAGATTGCGGATCTCTTCACAAAGGGGCTGCCTACGGCGATCTTTGAGCTGAATGTAGGCAAGTTGGGCATGGTCGATATATATGCCCAACTTGAGGGAGAGTGTTGAGTTGTAAATGGGTAAACGGGTCTTTGGATGAGGGACCGTTTACCCCACCACCCTATAAATGTACTCATCCCCCCTCCTTTACAATTAATCTAGTGAAGAAAGAATCCTAATCCCTTTGAGAAGGAGATTAGGGTTCATGTGTGCCCCCGTGATTTTTCCCTCATCGTAGGGTTTTCCACGTAAATCATGGTGTTATTCCTTGTGTTTCTCAATGTTTGGTATTCAACATCGTTGTCATCATATAGTTTAGTATCTTTGACATGAAGATGGATTTCTGTTCTCCCATCAAGCCATATTAGGACTGCTAAATGATGAGGGTAACCTTCCATGTTATGGTTCCATGCAGTTTGGATGCATGAGGTTAGGGAGCTGGAATAAGACGAGTTGTCTCGCATCCCTGAGCATGTTACCCTCCTAAGCATATGTGCCACCAAGGGAAAATTTATTAACATTTATAGCATCATAGTCTATCCTAACAAATCTAATAGCATAATACTAAAAATAGTGATCAATGACATGCATTCACATATTAAATCAAACAGTTTATAAGTATGTTTTCAGCTCTAAGACTTGTTCTTCTCGTTATTCTGGTTGATTATGCTAGCGGCCTCCATTCATTGGGATTGGGTATTTTAACCAATCAGTAAAGGATGTCCACAAATGTAAATTAGGTCATTTTTGTTTGGAAGAGACTAAAAGGAGAAAGGGTTTCTCCTTTGACCAAGACATGGAGTGGAGAACTTTCCTAATACATGTTATCTTTCTCAATATTTTTTTGCATGCTTCAACTCTCTATAATTGCAGTGTAGTAAGATGATTTCATTACAATATCTCATACTCGTATTCGTGTTTTTCAAGTAAAATAGAGAAGTTCAACTAAAATATGTGAAAATGTTTTATTCTTGGTTGCCTTAAATTCATATATTTAGAGAGAGAAAGAGAGCAATCATACAACACCAACGATGACCAACCTATCTTCCTATCTTCTCCTATGAAAACATCTTTTCCAGCAAACATTATAGTAATTTCCAAGGCGTGGTAGGTGGTGTATAGGCGATTAAGTTGTAGAGGATGAGAGCAAGTCGATACTTTTCCATTTCCAACCACATCACATAAAGATCGGAACTTCATATGCTTGGTATGCTTAGTAATCAAAGAGAGGTTCATTGGAGACCAATAATATCATCCTTCATACATCAAAGTGAACTAATTATCAACTTATGCGTAAAGAGAATGTACCTAGGCTGGGGGGGTAGGTTTCTAACATTTTCTAACTTGAGACTCACTCCACTAGGAAAATGAGCAAAAAGTTAGCGGGGGCGTATATAGTATATATTCTATTGTGCATGTGATTATCAGTAACTTTAATGCCTTGTGTCAAGTAGAAGTACTTCAAATGAGGTGAGCGGATGACTACATGTCTTGTTAGTTACTAATTACAAAGATCCTTCATGATCTTTAACCTTACATCCAACCTTCTTATATAATTGATTTTCTACCTCTTGCTTAGGTCATTGGTTAAATCATGTATCATCTACCTATGAGTTGGAAATTGACCTAGAAGTCTTAGCAATTACTTGCATTTACATTTTCTTTAGCACTCTTAACATTTAAGTGTCTACATATAAGAAGCACTAAGGAAAATTTGCCTGAGCAGTGGACGCGGAACCTTATTCCATGTGACCCCCAGGCAGACTTATATTTTATTATGTACTGTAAGCTCCCTTTGAAAGGAGATGTGGGTAGTGGTAATGGCTAGGGCTTAAATAAAGCCCAAGCCGCAACGCCATCCCGATCCCACGTAAACAGAACACCCACGCACCTTCCTCCCCTCCCGCTCCAATGAGTTGTAGCCTCCACATGTGCCCTTCTTGCTCCTTCCCCTCTCCTCCAGCTGCGCCCCCAGGCATGGCCGCTCTGGTGGGAGTACATCATGGAGACAGTCCCCATAGTGGCAGGAGGAGATGGGGTCATAGACGATTACATGACCTGGAAGTTTGGTACAACCTTATCACCTGACGATTCATTGGCAGACATGGGTGCATCATGGACTTCATTGAAAAGTAATACCTAAAAATTCTTAACATTTTCAACATATCAAAAATATGATACAAGAATTTGTCTATTTCAGGTGTCAAAGTTCAGGGAGATCAGTCTTACAAAGAATGATCCTAATCGTGTGGATTTTTTGGCGGTTGATTCTGAGTGCTAACTTGCAGAAGATATCGAAAGGTAGTTTAGGTATGGCCCAGATATGATAAGGAGGTTGGAGGAAGTAAAGAATAGGAGACTGCAGAACTGACTCCTGCAGAGAGTGGTCGAGGGCGAGGACAAGAATGAGGATGTGATGCTCGAGTTGGAGGAGGACATCGATGGAACATCGAAGAGCTGATTTTGGGGACTTCTCATAGCATACGCCCCCATAGATAGCATCAGGGGTTGATTTTCAGACTCCATTTCATGTGCATGCCACCCATGACAGTTCATCCACACCAGCGGCACCGGTGAAGGAAAGGTACCCTACTGACACCAACCCTTCACATTGCACCTTGTTGTCGGCACTACATATAGACGTCGTTAAAGTTGTTGATGTGGGTGGATCTCGGATTTTAGAAATTGATCAAGCAATCCAAATCTAACCCACCACCCAACTAGAGCCTGAGGTGCCTCCGCAGGAACCAGAGGAAAGGCCATCAAAATTGAGAATCTTCCATAAGAGGAAGCATCGGTGATGTAGTTGTTATATATACTTATATGTATTACATGTAAAATCAATGAATATTTTTTTGTTATAACATGTAGTTCCTGCTGCATGAGCTTGTTCACATCTATTAATGTTTTAAGCTTAGTTAAGAGCTCACGTGCATGGCACAAGTGTATGAAATGGCTCAAGTGTATGACCTTACAAAATGTTTGAATTGAAGACTATGGAAAAAGCCTTAAGCACATCCCGGAAGCGTGAAAATCACATCTAATAAGATCAGGAGTGACCAATCATACTAGTTGCTCGAGGCAACGTATTTTTTTAAAAAATAAAGCGATGAAATCACATGATTTGAGAATACTTCTCGAATCATCTCATTATAATCACAAACTAGATATAAGAATACCTCTTGAAGCGTGGTTGCGATCGAAGTCTTTGAATGAAGAGACTGTGTGTCTCAAGTCCGACCCGACGGAGGAGATGCTTTCG
This sequence comes from Ottelia alismoides, assembly GCA_037367405.1. Taxonomy (NCBI): domain Eukaryota; kingdom Viridiplantae; phylum Streptophyta; class Magnoliopsida; order Alismatales; family Hydrocharitaceae; genus Ottelia; species Ottelia alismoides. The sequence goes on from JAZKJV010000399.1 coordinate 594,628, forward strand.
AGCGTGTTGATGAGATGTGGGCTTCTCGCAATTCAAGATGAAGATCCAAGAAACATATCTCTTGTAGTCATCACATGAAATATAATGTCTTCTTCACGAGCAAGAAACATAGAAGAATATGGAGATCCACAAGTAGTCAATCCGGTAGCACAACGGTATCGTGATGACTATATGTTTCTCTAAGTCAATATGTGGATGGATACAATATTGATAGATATAGAGAGGGGGTGGCTATGAGAGAGAAAGGGGGAGAGACTTGTTGCTCTTGGAATTATGTAGTAGAAAAGGCTAGGGCTACCCTCCCTTTTATACTAGTTGGATGCGCATGGATCTCAATCAATGTATTCTCTTAATCTACGGTGTAGACTAAAAGTGTTATTAATCAATGGTCATGATTTGTTGATCCAAATGCAACAACAATAAACTTAAAACAAATTAACTATATCTCTTTAAAGATAATAATTAATTCATTTTAAAACTGATTAATATACATAGATAATGTTTGAAGACCAAGTTCCTTACTATAAATAGGGTCCCCCTGAATAAATCAAGATGGACGACCACCATTATGGGGATAAAGTCTTCCCCTGTATATATAAATTAATATGGAATAACAACTATTGCATCAGTATTCACAAAAGTAATTTCCAAATTAATTTGTGAAAATTTCAATCATGTCATTGACTAATATGAATCATATTCATACATCCAACATAATATGTAAATTGAATTTACAATTAATTATCTAATGTGAATCCGATTCACAATGATATTTAATTTGTAAATTTCATTTACAATAAATCTCTCCAACATATTATAAATCATATTTATAAAATTTATGATTGTTATAGATAGTGATATCCACATTAATCATAGCTTTGATAATTAAATCACGTTTAATTATCCAAGACGACTCTTATCATGTACCTAAATAATGGGAATCATATTCATATTATTTATGATAACTAAATCACATTCAATCATCAATTTTTCTCAATGCTCAAATACACAATTCATGAATGGAATTATTCTTGAACTCTTTCAATAATAACGTGCTTTCTCTGCGGATACTTGGAGATAAGGATGGGGCGATTGTACGTTCCACGTATAGTGACTTGGATATTGAGATCATATCTCAAATCCAGATCTCGAGGACATCTCGTAGATGTTTGATTAAATCGAAACTGTAAATCTAATAGTCTCATTGCATCTGAATCATATTCAGATCAATGTCCAACCTTTAGACTAAGATTGGATTATTTCTCTATTGAGAGGAGTCACTAAAATCCAAACATGTATCATCGCTCCCTCGACATGGAAACATCATGGTTATACAATAATTTATGATCACACTACCATGGAGTATTCCTAATACACGTACATCTTGCATACCAGAAGACTTAGAATAAAGCTGATATTTTAGATCTCTTTTAGATTGTCTTATTCAGGATTTTATCATTAAGTTTCTCATTCTGTCATTGGGAGTTGATATCGATCATATGCTTTCTAAAAATATATATCATACTTATAAAATCTTGTCATGATTCCAAAGCAAGATGACCATGCATGGAATTTGATCAGTCCCAATACCTCATGAGTGAGTTCATGTCTTCCGATTCAGTAGTGAACCTATATGATCCATTTGAGAGATCACACTTTGATGCATATAGATACATGATATCTGAGTCAATATATGTATATATGGATATAACTAACCAAAAATCAACCAATCAATTCAATATGAAAACTTGGATATCATCTGTTTTTTCTTTTGAAGATCTTGGATAAGGAAAACTATCAGCTTTTTCCCTCCTCTTTTGAGAATCACGATAGTTTTTTCGTGGTTTCCAAAAACAAACCTAGGGGCTAGATCCAAGGCTCAATACTTGAGCCGGGGAAGATGCCTAAGATTTCTAAGGCTAGGGTCGATCTCGGTCAGCAAATTGATGTGACTTGTGAGGTACAACAATTATTAAGAAATAATAGAGTGAGAGTCGTAGCTATGAGTGCTACAGATGGACGAGAGGAATGGAATGACACGGGAGCTCCTCTAAGTGTTCCAGTTGGTGGGGTCGAACTAATTTTCAACTAACTATAAACAATGCCATTGAAAATTGAGGTCCACGTCCCCTGTTCATAGATATGCCCCCGCCTTTATACAGTTAGATACGAACAATCTTTGAAAGATGGATGAAAGTAGTAGATCTTTGAGCTCCTTCTCAGAAAAAGAGGACTGTTCGGAGGAGCCGGAGGGGGTAAAACGAATTGATCAACAACATTGCTAAAGCTCATGGGGGTTGGGGCTTTGGTGGAGTAGGCGAACGTAGTCGTTAAGGAAATATTCTTTACATGGAAATGAAAGAATCCAGAGTGATTAATGAATCAAATCTTTCCTTTCCAAATGGTCAATATTTTTCAGAACATGGAGTGTGAATCAAACCCATGTTTGAATTGAAAATGAGATATTGATGCAAGTTCTTCCTTCTTAATCTGAGAGATTCATATCGGAAAAAGGCTAACATTAAATTCTTTCCAAATTGACTATTTGTTCCTCTGTTAGAGGTGTTTCAGAAATGTCTGCAATCGAGTAAATAGCCCTACGAACGAATGGATCGAATCGAATTGGAAAATGGAAAGATTAGTACAAGTTATACGTTCCATCACCACTTTGTGGAAAATCGTTAGATATGAATATGTCAGATACCCGTCACTCGATTTGTGAAATAGTCTCTCTCTCTAAAAAAAGGTGTTCTTTTGCCAAGAAAAGATTTTGTTACGAATGAACAAGATATTGAGGAATTGTATCAGATCGGAACCCAAGGTTCACATCTAGATTTTTGAGGAGCTTTATTTATCATATGGTATAAGCTATGGGCACAAATCAGAAGTTTAGCACAACCATCATCTTGATTTTCAGCAGACAGATGATCAGTCAGAAAGGACCATCTAGACTTTGGAGGACATGCTGAGTTTATATATATGTGCCTTGGGTTTTCTCGGGAGTTGGGATATGCCTTTATATACACACTAGCTCATCGGTGTATAGACATTGATTAGGTCATTGACTTATCGATCTACCAAATGTACATATTCAAATATATATCAATACATATGTTTTCAGTCAGAGGATGCATGCTATATCGTGACAGCATACAACATAGGTCTTGGTTATCTTGATCTCGTTAAGTCTACTCTTTGGCCTAACTTATCCGACACCTCCAAATCTCTATTCTTATGCAGAGGACCTGCACCAAGAGGTCAGTAAGATATTAACCTTTAGAGAAGGATTGCCATATTCTTCTCAGGTTGGAGATCATCTCTTGACAATCATTTGACGATGCTTGATGAGTCCTCAATCTAACTCTTTAGATATCATCCAAGCACCAGCCAATATGATTCAACCATTGAATCAACAACTGTATGATCATCAATATGGTCATGGTACATAACCCTAATTGTACTGCGGGACCTTATAATTCATTTAATCTCAAATACGGGGTGAAATAAATCAATAACTTTATTGATATAATAATAACATTTATTGTAGGAATGGTTCGCCTCAAGCTTACATGGCTAACAATCTCCCACTACCCCTTAGAACCATTCATGTAAAATCCTTAAACCCATGCTTATTACATGTTGATCGAAAAACTTTTGATTCAAAGGTTTGATAAGGGTATCAGCAACGTTGTCAGCAGAGGCTACCTTGGTGATGACGATGTCACCACATTTTGAAATTCTTGAATGATGAGGTATTTCCTTTCCATGTGCTTGCTCTTTTGATGCCATCTGGGTTCCTTCGCATGAAATATGACTCCCATATTATCGCAGAGTAGCGGGATGGGAGTATCAGAGGAAACTAAACTATGTCAAGTTCCGAGATGAACTTGTGCAACCACATCGCCTCCTTTGTAGCATCTGATGTGGCATTGTATTCAACTTCAATTGTTGAATCAATTGTAGTGTCCTTCTTCTTGCTTCTCCAGCTCACAGCACCACCGTTCAATAGGAACACAAACCATGATGTTGACTTGTGGTCATCAACATTTAACTGGAAGTCTGAATTTGTGTATCCTAAGACTTGGAGATCACCATCTCAATAGACCAAGATGTAATCTTGTGTCCATCATAGATACTTAAAGATGTTCTTCATTGTATTCCAATTTTGCTCTCAATAATAGGATTGGTAATGACTTACCAATCATACTGCATGGCATATATATGGCCTTGCGCACATCATGGCATATATTAGGTTTCCCACAGCTGATGCGTAGGGACATCCAACCATGGCTTTCTTATCCTCAACACTTTGAGGAGCCATCACTTTAGATACGTGGATACTATATCTTAAGGGAATGAAGTCTTTCTTAGAATTCCATATGGAAACGTTCCAAGATTTTCTTAATGTACCCATGACGTGACAATCCCAAGATCCTCTTTTCTCTATTTCTGAATAGTTTCAAACCTAAGATATTAGAGGCTTCTCCAAGATCTTTCATCTCTAAGGTACCGGACAATCAAATCTTAACACTAGTCATCATTCAGGTATCATACCTAATGATGAGATGTCATCTACGTAAAGCACAATGAACACAATGACGCTCCCACTAAGATTCTTGTGCACATATGGTTCATCGAGTTTCTGAACAAAATTATAACTCTTTATTGTTTCATCAAATCTGATGTTCCAGCTATGAGAAGCTTGCTTGAGCCCAAAGATGGATTTCTTTAGCTTGCATACTTTGTCTTCCTCGGTTATGAAGCCCTGAAGTTGCTCCATATAGATATCTTCCTCGAGATATCCAGTGAGAAAAGTGGTCTTGACGTCCATCTGCCAGATGTCGTAGTCAAGATATGAAGCTATAGCTAGTAGTGCCCTGATGGACTTAAGCATATCCACATGAGAGAATGTCTCATCATAGTCGATGCCTTCTCTCTTTGTGTAGTCCTTGGCTACGAGCTGTGCTTTGAAGATCTCTACCTTCCCATCAAGCCCCCTTTTTATCTTGAAGATCCATGTACACCCAATGAGTTTTACCCCTTTAGGTGGATCCTCTAAGGCCTATATATCGTTCTTATACATGGAGTCTATTTCAGACTTCATTTCTAGCATCCATCTATCCATGTCTTGATCTGCGAGTGCTTCATCAAATGAATATGGATCATTATCAGTTTCACCTGATACATGGAATCCATACCCTTTCAGTTGGTGCATCCACCCTCAAACTCCTTCAAAGAGCTACGGGTGTTTCATCAGCATTTACATCTTTAATTTCTGGTCCATGAAGCTCAATATCCTCAGGAGATTCAATGAGTTTCTTTACTTCATTTTTGTCTTGACTCTTAAGGAAGTCATATTCTAGAAATGTTACATCTTTAGAGACAAAGACCTTCTGAGTTTCAAGGTCACAAAGTTGGTATCCAATACTGTACTTTACATAGCCAATAAGGTAGCTCTCTCGAGCGAAAGATTCTAGCTTGTTTGCATCAACGTTCTTCACATGGACCAAGCAACCCCAAATCCTCAAGTGTCTAATACTGGTTTGGTACCATATCAAAGCTCGTGAGGATTTTTAGGTATATATTTTCTAGGAATCTTGTTCATGATACAAATTGCAGTCTCTACTGCATATCCCTAGAAACTAAGTGGTAATGTGCTTTACTCATCATGGATGGACCATGTCCATGATGGTCATGTTGTGTCTTTCAACAACTCCATTAAGTTGGGGAGTTCTAGAGGAGTCAGATTAGAGAAAATTCATCTCTCTTTGAGGTATTCCTTAAATCATATGAGATGTACTCGTCACCTCAGTTAGATCGAATCCATTTAATCTTCTTATCAGTTTGGTTCTTAACAAAAGCCATGAACTCTTCTAACTTTTCAACGATTTCATATTTATAACATAGTAAGAAATAAACCTGCATCGTGAATGATCATCGATAACTTCAAATAATATCTATATCCATTTCAGGTAGTGATACTGAAGGGACTACATACATTAGTATGTATTAGGTCAAGAATACCATCGTATCGTATAACCTTGTTATGGAAAGGCATCCTAGTCATTTTACTTTGAAGCATTGTTCACATGTAGGCAAAGTTTGGACCTGTAGAAAATCTAAGGGTCCATCCTTTATCAATCTGTTGATCGCATCAACAGATAATAACCAAGCCTTCGATTCCAAATCATGTTAGAATAATTTCCATCCTCTATGGTTCCTTTAGGGTTTTTATTAGTGGAAGTAATATTCATGATAGATTCATCCATACACAATTCATAGAGTCCACCAGAAGTCAAAACACCATCCATAATATATTTATCATAACGACTTATGACGAGTTTATTATAGGATATGAACGAATATCCATTTTTAACAATCCTAGATACAGATAAAAGATTTCTTCTAACATCTGGAACATAAAGACACTCTTTAAGTACAAGAACTCTCCCATTAAATAATGATAATCTGCAGGTCTCGACGGCGACTGCTGCAACCGTTGCATCAGATCCATCTAGATGACTATCTCCCCTTCATCTAGACTCCTAGTTTCCTGAAATAGATGCAACATATTGCATACATGAACAAAAGAACTAGAATTGATGATCCCTCTACCTTCTCGTCCTACAAGAAACAAGTTTCAATGATGAAAGTAGATTTCATACATACTAGGGATTTACCTTTCTTTGCATATTTAAAGTAATCTAGAAAGTTATGCATCTAGTGCCCCGACATCTTGTAGTGATGACATGCATCGGTTTTCTTTGATGCTATTAGTGTGGAAGCATTAGAAGATGAGCCAACAACTTGACTCTTCTTCATTTTTCTTCTGAACTAGACCCTTCCGAGACCCTTGCTTCCGACTGCACTTCCCCTTTACATGTGCAACCATTGCACTACCAGTGGGATTCTCTTTCTTCATTATGTCTTCTACAGACTTTATGAAGCCATTAAATCAACATTAAACAAGGTCAAATTGTTCATGTGGTACGATACCACATAATTACTAAAAGACTTGGGCAGAGATAGTAGAATGAAGTCAGACTGCATTTCTGCGTCCATCTCAACCCTGAGAGTTTCAGTTCAGACAGGTAACCAAACATTTTTTATTACATGTTCCCGAACGATAGTCCCTTCCTACATTTTACAGCGAATAAACTTTTTCATCTCAATATACCGCTGAGTGTGGTTGACATCACCGAACAGCTCTTTCAGATTCTTCGTTATATCCCGACAAGGATCCATATCCGCATGCTGCTTCTGAAGCACATTGGATAGCGATACAAGAATATAACACTGAGCCAATGTATGATCTTCATCATATTTTCATTGTGCTTTATTTCTTCTAGTGTAACAGAGTTTGTGTACTTGTCCTTATAGAGCACACAAGAGATGCGCTCTGCTAAAAGAACAAGATCCAAATTAAGGATCCAATGTGAGTAATTTGGTCCGATCAACTGGTTGACCCTCAGAAGCTTGTTGAGTGGGTTCATAAATTTCATTGTCTGGAATTAAGAGTGCATTATATTAGAATATATATATATATATATATATATATATAATAAGGGAGCCGGGAGCCGGGAGCCTGCACTCGGGGGTGTAGGTAATTACCTACACCCGGCCTTTTTTCTCATCATTTTTGAATTTTTTTGAATGAAACCTTAGGGGGATTTTCTTAATATATTGAGGGGAATATGTGTTTCAATTTTCATGCAAAACAAATGTTCCTAACATGTTCATCTAGAATGGGTCAATTTCGGCAATTCTGGGTCCATTAAAATTTGACAGTCTTGATGGATATGATAGAAGTCTTTAATTAAGTTGATTTTTGAATGACACCATGGTGATATATAGTGATCTAATTCCCCAAAAGTTTCATTTCAAAAAAATCAAAAAATATTGAAAAAATGAGTCGGGTGTAGGTAACTACCTACACCCCTGGGTGTAGGATCCCTTTTCTCGTATAATAATATATTCATAAATAAATCTTTGATTAAGGATTTTTAATCAAATATTTCTTGTATTTTCAACTCTGAAAGTTCATTCCCTTATTAAACTTTCAAAGCAAGAAATATATTTACCGATGTATCTCTAGCAAGATCTGAGATCTCCTTTTCTATCTTTGTTACATCCCAATAATATGAGAAACTGTAACTCAGATAAAAAGAAGCGGGAACTCATTCTATCGTGCAAAGTCCAACTTACATTTCCCAATTCGATATTTAACATCCGATCCCACCGCCCTTATTAAACTTGTCTTCATTAAATTGAAATATGGAGCTCAGTCAGACCTTTGGATTATTAGTTTGTCGGAACCTTATTTGGACTTAGGGTTAAAACTTAACAGCCTTCAAGTTCCACCAATCTATTGTCAAGACTCCTCAATAATCCAGATCAGAACAAGTCTACATACACAAATTCTAATGACCACGAATCTTTCCTTGTACTGTGTAAGTGATATGTAGCTCCCCACCTCAGAAATGGCAAAGTGACAAACCCCCCTCAACAAGGTAACTCTAATGCCCTGGTCTGGAAGCTCTTTCCTAGAGGAGAGGGGTATTCCCTTCCAAGTTCAAGTGTAACCGGCTCAAGAAAAGGAGGAAGAAGAGAATGGACCATGACCAGTGTAGCCATGTATCCTAGGGAGCCCAACCAGTGTAGCTAAGTCTCCCTGCCGCAAGCTTCATGAGATGAGAATGGGTAGCATAAGCTTGTTTTATTTGGCTATATACACTCAGGTGGGTATTTCATTTTCTATCAAACCCGCCACTTTTTTTTTCGATGTGCATATGTACAACAGATCTACATGGTGCAACACATATACATAAGGAGTTTTTCCTCTTGAGCCAGTAGACTATCCCTCTTTTGAAGCATTATTGCAACCCACAACTCCTGTCTTTAGACCTCAATGCCGCCAGACCAAGTTGAGACGCACATCCTTCACTAAAAGAAGACGAGAGGTTCTGCCTAGAAGACGAGACACACGTCCTCTGATAGGACACAGCCTGTGGTGTGGGCTTCCCCTGTGTATAGAGGTGGGTCTGGGACATAACTATGTAATTTTCTGCCATCTCCTCGTAGATGGTTGATGAATACTCATTCATCACTCTTTATTCTTATATTTTAGCTACAAAAACCTTTGCAAATGCATGTAGATATGTGTAAATACAAATAATTACCAAAAACATGCATTGTGTAAAAACCTATAATTAGCATGTTCTTGTGCAAAAATAAAAGAATAAAGATTAAAAAGAAAAAGAGGGAAATATTTAGAATAAATATTGAGCAACCTAACCCAAGGGAGGGCTCAGCATGGGCCTGACGGCATAAAAGCCAAAGTAGAGGGAGATAGGGGCTCATGTGTGTAAATATTCTTGTAAATAAAATAAAAGTATTTTCCTCACAAAAATAGGCTTGTAAATATTTGTATATATTTATAAATATAAAATCAATATAAAAATATAAAAATAAAAAAGAAACCAAAAATCTCATTCATGTACATGATCACCTTGTACATAGTTCCATCATCCTTAATTATTTAAGCCTTATAAATAAATAAAATTAATTTCCAAAATTTTTGTATAGTGTAAATAAAGAAAATAAAAACAATTAAAACAAAAACAAAATAAAAATAGCAAAATTAAAAACACAAAAATATATTGTAAATATACCATGTATATAAATGTATATATGTATTTATTTCACCTATGTATATAAATAATAAAAATGAAATAAAAATATCCTTTTATTCCTTATTTTATAATATAAATAAATAAAATATAAAATGGGAATGAAATTGTATAAAAATAATAATTAAAAAATCAAAAATTAAAAACCCTATATAGTGTACATATACCTATATATGAACCTACTATGTATATATCTTATTTTTATTTAAAAAATTAATTAAAAATCACTAAAAAAATAGAAAAAAATAAAATAAAAATATTTCATGTTTTGATTTTCCTTTAAATCGGTCATTTTCTATGTTTAATTTCACTTTCAAAATCCAGCCACGTGGCCGCCACCCATTGGCTCTGGGGGGATGTTGACCGCCCGGTCAACTCCACCCCCCCAGGACCACCTCTCGCGGGTCTGCAACGCCCGACTCTCCTTCTCGGATTTTTCCCAGGCAGACCCGACTCCCTCTCGCCTAAACCCCGGGTCCGACTCCTTCACGACATACCCGAGACTCTCGTCGGAGCTACCGCATCGAGATCCACGCTCCTGATTTCCCTACCCGCGCGCTTCTTTCCGGATCATCCCTGCGTATAAAGCCGAGCTCCGCCACCTTCATTGATCATCTTTGGCCATTCGATTCCACCCCCTGTGAGCTCCAGCGTGCTCATGAGAGTGACAGCTCGCGTCCGGTGCTGTTGAAGCGAGGAGAGGGAGCGTGACCACTGATCCGACGAGCTTCGCCGCCGTTGCTCCGCCACCAGCTGGAGCTCGAGCCTCGGAGGGAGACGCTCCTCGAGGCGAAGACCCAGAGCATCCTTAGCTCATCCCCAGTCTCCTCGTCCACTCAGGTAGTCCCTTAGACCCTTCTTTTCCTTTGATTTTCCATTACGCCCAAATCGCCGCTCCATCGTGTTTCGCCGATTCTGTCCACGACCGACCCCCAATCAATCATCAGGATTCACCATCGCCCTCGCCTCCTTCCCGCGCACCTTCTCCATATCCCCATCCAACCCAGCTCGCAAAGGAGCTGGGATTCGAGCTCTACCGTCCCCCCTTCGCCGGAGCTCGCCCATATCGCCCCATCGTTCACCGTCACTCTGCCTAACCGGGTCGAGGCAATTTGCCCTCGACCTGCGAGTCTCTTGGTCGTCTTTGCAGATACTACCAATCCCATCTGAGGTCTTGGGTCATTCAGGCCAGGAGCCTCGCCTCCGCCGACCTCGCCGGAGCTCCCCAAAGCTCGGCTGGGCCATCGGAGGCCATCAGCAGCTGCGGAGCACCACGCCGGAGCTTCTCCGATCTTCAGGCGCAGTAGGGGAGGTCAGGAGCGCACGCACTGGGCCGGCGAACTTCGCTGGCCACCTGTTCTTCCTCGACCTTCAGCCGTCGTCCGATCAGCCCTCCAGCTCTAGTTTGCATCTGGGTCGTCCGTGCAGGAGCAGCAGTCACCGTTCGATCTGAGGAGGAGAGATCTGGACCGTCCGATGCTTGAGGGTTAGCCACCCGCGCCCTACACCGTCCGATGCACCACATGGACTAGCCCCCACCGTTGGATCACCCCGAGGAGCGTAGCGTTGGAGCCCCTGTCGTTCGCCACCGTTAGATGCTACACGTGGCATCCATCCAGCCGCTCCATTAACAAAGGGTAATTTACCCTTAGGCCCCCTTTGTTATTTTATTTCGCTTTTAGTCTTGTAAATACCTAGCGTAGTTGTTTAGTTTTGGGATATTTGCATAGAGGACCTCGTGCTTGTTTTTAATTGCTGTTATGCCCCTGTGTGTGGTCTGACACGTGCATCGACACGTGATCTTCTGGGCTTTTTACATTATCGACCCTGTAGTTCTGGATGTTATCAATTGAATGAAAGTTTTTAATTATTTGCATTTATACCCCTGTGCTTGATATATTTGAGCATGTGCGGATATTTTTGGGTATTTTGCGAATAGGTCCCTGGACTTTTGGTACCTGTTACCAATAAGCCCTTGGAACTTATTTTTCTTACATATGGGTCCCTGAGTGCCCCAGGCACGCGCGTAGCACGTGTTTCGCTGGGTTAATTGCACCAGACCCCCCAGACTTTCGGGTATTTGCACTTTGGTCCTTGTGCACTGTGCCCCCTCTTTATTTTTCAATAAAATAGCAAATTACCTCCAAATCCAACGAAAATTGGATACATGGCTCCTGCCATAGTGTAAAATTTTCGAGGATTTTTGAGGACATTTTGGTTTTCATTTGATATTTTTAAAAATTCAAAAACATCTATTTTCTTTACTGTTTAACTTTAAAAATCACAAAAAATATTAAATAGTGTCTAAAAATTACAAAAAAAATATTTTATTGCTTGTTTTGTTGTGTTTGATTTTCTAGCCAATTTTGGTTATTTTTCATTACTGAAAACCACTAAAAATTGAAAAACACTCAAAATCTTATAAAAATTCTAGTAAATCAATTAAAAATCCAAAAAACAATAAAACAAGTGCCTAAATTTTCCTTGTTTTATTCTCTTTACAGGAAAATTACCTTCCAGCTAATTTGGGGCCTTTAGATATTTTATCTAGGCCCTTTTAGCTCGGCTGGACAGTACTTACTGTTTTAGTTACTGTTTGATTTTTAGAAAATTAAATAAACATCAGAAAATTCTCAAAAATTCACCAAAAATACTAAAAATTATAAAACACATAAAAATAATTTTTGTTTGAATTTTTGGTTGATTTTTAGTGCTTTTAATAATTTGTTGAAGTGTATAGTTCTTTAGCTCTTATTATTTTCTTAATTCATTAAAAATCCAAAAAAATATAAAATATTCAAAAACCACCAGAAACATTTCTTTTATTTTCTTTTATCTCTTTTTGACTACTTCGTAGGCCGAGAGGCCAACCCGTGCTCCTTGTGATTGACCCTGGTCGCTATACCAGGTTAAACTAATAGCAAAACCACTAGCATTTTTTATTGATTTTATCTCTATTGGTGGTCTAATCTTTTTTATCGACACGATCGAGTGACCGAGGTCACGACGACCATTGTAGAGATACCTGATTGCCTTAGTCGCTCGGTTTTTCATGTCATCAGACCTAATGTTCATCCTTGGCGAAAATAGGAACTCCCACATGATGCATTCACTAGCCCCTGCAACTCCGGTGTAAGACCACAGAAGAAACTCTGGACAAGGATGGGCTTGGATATATCGTGATGAGGACACCAGTCAATGAGCTCTCTGAATCTGTCCCATGCCTCATGAAATTGCTCACTGGGAAGCATGGCGAAGTTGTTGATGAGGGCTCTCGCTGCATTCATCCGGCCGAGTGGATAGTACTTATTCAAGTGCTTGTTCCGGAGCTGTTCCCATGATGTGACGTATCTCCCTAAGTGCTTCAGCCAATAGACTGCTCTATCTACGAGGGAGAACGAAAATGCCATCATCCTGATGGTATCCTCGTCCGAGAGTCAATCGTGGACTGTGCTGTAGATCATCTCGAACTCCTGGAGATGGAGGTGCAGCTCCTCGGTTGCAATCCCATGGAATCTGTGCGGTAGCGGAATGGTTTGAGGCGGGAGCTTGAAATCTCCCAGTATGGATGGCGGTTGAATCCATCTATGGGTTAGAGTAGCACCAGGGTTGTGCAACTCTCTCATCGGACGTGCTGGTGCTGCTGGTTGCACTGGCTCATCTGGCTCTCCTCCCTCAGGAATGTCTCCTCCTCCACCGACTCTGCGTTGCTCTCTGTCCACTCACATCCGCTCCATCTCTCAGCGCATATCGGCCATGAAAGCCCCCTGGTCTCTAATATGACGTTGTATGGTCTCTAGGGAGGCTAATAGGGTGTTGTTGATGGCACCCTGATCAAGTACGTATGTGTGGGTCTAGTCGGGTCCATCGGTACGCTCCTCGCTGCTGGCCATGGTCTCTGTAAAGGCAAAAGTCCCAAACTCAGGTGTCGTCAAATGATCAAACGTCTGTTGCGGTCTCTGCTCGGGCACCTCAGGACTGGTAGAAGGGTGGTCGAGGGGGAACAGGGCAGAGTCAAACTCGAGTTCGGAGAGCGGGTCTGCACTCTCGCGAACCAACCTAGATGAGTGGACCGGAGTGCTCTAAAGCGGTGCAACCAGAGGCTGATTAAGGGACCTCCGACCCATCTTCGTGATGTGGAGAGTGAAGGCGGATGAGATTTGGAAAACACACAAGATCGGGAAAACAAAACTCCCAATTCACCTACTCACACAGAGCTGATGACCGTAAAGGCTCGGTCTTTTATCTTGTCGGTTTTATTTAGGTAATTAAATAGTCTATCAGAGCGATTAAGCGAGCTGTTAGGAATCCAACGCTCTCAGGAGACTATCCCGATCCCAAGTCTAGATCTTTCCCAACCAGTACAAGTCGCGGATCGTTTATCGGCTACCTGATCGACTCGCTCTGTAAAGGATATCGCAGCCCGCTTTACCAGAAACCGGAACGATCCTCACTGAAGAACGACTAATCCGAAACCAGTAGTCTGAAGAGAGGTCGGATATGGCTCTAGCCTAGTGTGTGGGTGATGAATCTCCATTTCATCACCTTTATTTTATCATTTTGGCCTCAAAAACCCCAGCAAATGCATGAAAATAACATTAATTTGTACATAATAGCATTCATCATTCATTGTATTAATTATACATTAAATAAGGTTCTTAATGCCAAAATTATAGAATAAAGAGAAGAAAAGAAAAAGGAACAAAATATTGCAGATATTTTATGACCTGAACTCCGAGACCAAGGCCAACATGGAATTGGTCGACAAGGAATAAAGTAGGGGGAGATAAGGGCTAGCAATACAATAAATACCTCATTCATTCATGTATTTATTTAGGCATTTTGACACCTATTTTGTATATACTTATTCATTCATCAAATAAAGAAACTTTGTACATAAAAGTTGTAGATAATAATGTAAATAAAAATACAAAATTGAGTTTGTGTAAAATAATACTCAGTGTACATTTTATACACAGAGTAAAAAGCCAAAATCTCAACTTCACAGACCCATATCTTGCAAATAAAAATCCAAATCACCCAAACTCACCTTTAATTGTATATAGCTTTCCAAGAACTATTTAATAAAAATTGGTTTCATAATTTTTGGAGTCCATCTGCAAAAGTTAGGTTTTTGGCCTTCATTGTGCAACCTGCCTGATTAAAATATTCAATTTATTCAGTATTCATTATTTTTACAAAATTATATTTTTAGAATTTTGTAAATAATGTATTCAATACATGTACATATTAAAATTAAAAGAAAACTAAAAAGAATTTGTGAAATAAAATAAGCTTATGTAATACATAGGCAAAATACCTATGTTGAGTATGTACATAAATAAAAGGGGATTTAATTATTCTATTCTTTATTCATCTATATTTTTATAATAATGTAAATATTACATATAACTTATTAAAAATATAAATTCAAAATAAAAACCAAGAAAATACATTAAATAAATAGAGTATATATAATATATAGGTAAAAGATCCATAAGTATACCTACATATACATATACTTATTTATTTAAATATGAAAATAAACTCATAAAAATTAAATAAAAATACCCTCACACTCACAAAAATAAATTATAAATTTATAAAATAAGACAATAAAATAATAAAATAAATAAACAAATTAAAAATAAAATACACAAAATGCATGTAAATACATGCATATACACATTATCAAAATAAAACTATAATAAAACACTTCAAAAAATTAAATAAAAATCATAAATAAATACTACATAAATTAATACACATTTTTTATTTATAAGAAAATTCTAATAAAATCATTTATTATGTTAAATAAATCATTTTAGAATAAGGTTTCCTATTTTGTCTTCTAGCGTTCGAGGTGGACCAATGGGGCGCCAGCCTTTGTTGACCGCCCGGTCAACTGTCCCATCCGGGACCTAGCGCTCCAGAACTGTCTATTCCCCGAATTTCTTCCCTTTTTTAAGGCCATCTCATCCATCGATCGCACTCGCGTTCTTCACAAGAAATCATCTCTGATGATCACTGATGCCCGCCGATATCTTAGACCAACACGATATTCATTGGATTACTCAATAAACGCCGGTCAATAAGGGTCCAGGCCAATGTTTATAAATAAGAAGCTTCGCCCCCCTCCTCAAATTTGGCCAATTTCATCCACCCAAAAGTCTTGTATTCGATCCTGGGAGGTTCCTTGTGACAGAGGGAGCATCTCAGCGACTTGGATCGACCGGAGGAGGGATAATGTTTGACGCGGTGGAGCTCCGACGTCCGTCCTGCTCCCTGGTGGTCCCCAGGTATAAGAGCTGTCCTTTATCGCTTTTTAGGTAGCTTTTGATTCTAGCATTTCAATTTTGTTCTTAGTTTAGTCTTTAGTTAATTAGCGTAGCTTAAAATCGAAAAATCGAAGTTCGTCGGAGCTCCGCTCCGACGACTTCTTCACCGTGATCCCCACTGGTTCCGACTGCCATTCTCACCTCATCTCGTTCCCCATCGAATTCTCCATCTCTCGATCACTTTTGTTCAACCAAGGACCCCCTGTCCTTGCGAATCGGAGCTCCACCTCCGCCTATTGCTGGAGCTCCTCCGCCTCACTCCACCTTGCTGCAGAGCTTCAAAACCCAGGGTCAAGGAGATAGCCCTTGTTCCCCCGGTTCTTCCTGTGCAGGTATCGCAGAGCATCGAGCCCCTTTGGACTCGTTTGGATCCAGGAAGAGGCTCCTGGAGGTCCCGAACTTCATCGACCTCGTCCGAGCTCCTTGGACCTCCAGGAGCCATGAGAAGACCACAAGAAGACGCGGGAGGCCTCCAGCTACGTCCAGACCATCTCAGACGCGAGGGAGAAGCCCGGAGGAGCCCAAGCTTCACGATCGAAGCTCGCCGAGCGCGAGCTTCTTCCCTGTTCTTCCAGGAGGTTCCATCGCCATCCGATCAGGAGGCGCGCCCCAGATTGCATAAGAACCGTCGGATGAAGCCCAACCATCATCGTCCGATCCGCGAGGCAGATCTAATCTGAACCCTTCATCGGCGAACCGGTACCCGCCGTCGGATGTGCGACGCGTGTCCAAGTGAAGCCTTCATCGCCGTCCGTCAGCGCCTAAATAAGGGGTAAATTTCTCATTTAGCCCCGACTGTTTTGTATTTATTGTTTAACCCTGTAAATAAAAGTTGAAGTTTATTTTATCGTGTAAATTTTGCATGGACCCCCCTGTATCTTCATGAAATTGCTATGAGGTTCAGTCCACGTCACCTCACGTGTACCCCACGTGAGGTGGCTAAATTGCACAAGCACCCATGTATGTCTGTATATTTGCCTTTAGTCCATAAAATAAAAATTAAAGTGTAATATTTTTGTGAAAAATTACATGGAAGCCCATTGACTTTCTGAAATTGCTTTTTGGTCCCTGTGGGTGCGGATCATGTGTAGTCCCACGTGATGGGTATTTTGCGTTGGGGTCCCTGGCGGGTTTTGTATTCCACTTTAGCCCTTATATTTGCAAGCCACATGTTATATTTTTGGTGTTTTTGCATAGAAGCCCCTGACTTTATTTTTATTTGCAAAAATGCCCCTACCATGCCATATATTTTTATATGCCTTGTCCATTTATTCCATGCATCATATTAACTTGAAACAAATTTTACAAAAATTAATATAAGTTCCTGTTAGCTTGCCCTTACACGCTATATTTTTAGTTTTCGTTTTGTTGCATTTTTGCATTTATTAAAAATAAAAAACATGCATTTTATTTACTGTCTAGCTTATAAAATACCAAAAAAATAGTAAACCACCTCTAAAAATTCCCAAAAAAAAATTAACTATGGTCTATTTTATCATATTTTAGTGTCAGTTCAAAAATCACTAAAAATCTCAAAAGAAAAACCTTAAAAATTCAAAAATACTCAAAACTTCTAAAAAATGTAAAAAATTCTAGAAAACCCCCAAAATTGAAAACTCAAGTTCTGTAGTTTCTATATTTTATCCTCTTTACTTGTAAATGGTTTGGAAAAATTTTGTGGCTGTCTGATATTTTTAATTCCCATTTTACCCCCAACCAGTAGCCACTTCACTATTTTGCTTTATTTCAGTATTTAAAAACATAAAATATATTTTAAAAAATGCCCAAAAATCGCAAAAACATGAGAAATTCATAAAAATACCACAAATATTTTATTTCTGAATTTTTGACCATTTTGTGTATCTTTATAAATATTATATGACCCCTCTCTCTACATTGTGTATATATATTCTCATATTGAAAAAAATGAAAAATTATATATATATATATATGTATGTATATAAATCTATATATATATGTGTATAGTTGTGTATAAAAACCTAAAAATTAAAATTAAAAAAAATATTAATATATATATCCTATCCATACACATATGTATTCTATTCTCTATATCTATATATCTATATTATATAAAGAATATATATTAATATATAATATTAACTCATATATATATCTTAATAATAATAAGAATAATAAGAAAAAAAGAGGAAAAGAAACCCACAAAAATAGGATCCATACAAGGATGACTCTGTTGTACATGAACATCATAGGCTACTGCATTTTTGTATTGCTCTCTGTGGTTCGACCTCTACATGCTTGTTCACTATGCACTTTATGGTAGAGTAATAAAAGTTAATTCACAATTTTTGGGACTCATTTGATTTATTCTTTGATGTGGGTTAATTGCTGATTAACCGATGTTCTGTGAGCGGTCGCCTCAGCGACAACATATTTTGACCCTCGCAAAATGTCAGTTATCAGATGGCGCAGTTGCCGGGGAGCAATGAGCATAGACTATTCTATTTTGTCATTCTTGTGTAAAAATTGATTTATCATTGATTTTGTGAGCAGCTATTTCTATTGTAATTGATCACCATGCTTTATTGATTGATTTATTTATTATGATTAATTTCTTCCTGCTCTATTCAATTGATTGAGCTATACTAATTCAATCTCTTTGTGACTTTGTTGCGAGGGCCCAACACGTGAGGATGGTTTCTTAGGGAGCCAAGGCAGCCGAGCTTGGAGGAGGTTGGTCTTCACCTCATGACCAACTGGAGAGAGCACCAAGGAAGCAAAGAGATGGGGATTAGATAGGTTCAGAGCCATTAGGATTATTTTTTGTAATTTATTGTGAGAGAGAGACAATTTTGGCATGTAATAATTAACATGACTCTACTCTTCACAATGAGGTCCAGTGCCCGGGTGATTGTTCACCTGGGGGCCTCATCGCGGCTTTTTGAGTTTTCCATCGCTTTCTTTTCTTTGTTTTCCGAAGTTTTGAGTTTTCCGCCTTTATTTTATTTTGTTTTGTGTGCTTGGAGTCCCTAGATATAGATTGCTTGACTCGGTAGCTAGGTCCAAACATTAATAAGAATGCATGTTCCTATAGAATACTTCGTATGGATCTAGTCAAACTTAAACAAGCCGTTCATTTGTCTCTTAGCCCTGGTTCCACAGCGAGCCCCGCAAAGCGCTTTCTCCTAAACTCAAGTGTGTTGAGCAGAGGAGGGGTGAGACAAGACCGGACTTTTTGGGCTGAAGATGAATGAGCGACTTATGGTTCTCTCACGCTAATAGCAGCTAATGTTTAGGGCGATTTTGTGCCTTGCATACCGACATGTAGATAGGTTTAAAAATTCTGTTTTGCATACCACATGGAGAGAGCTGGGATGCACTGTAAGTCTTCTAACTCAGCATGCATCATTCAGTTCAATGGTGAGATTTCCATCATGGAACCACTTGCACGGCTTTTCCGCTATCTCCCTCTGATTTTGAGCACCTAGGACTTAAATGAGAATCTACAAAAACGTTAGGCGCTGGTATGAAAACAGACTCAAAAAAAGTGAAAACCCAAAAAAATTAAAACAAAGGGGCTGCTAACTAAACTTTGAACTTAATTAAAATCTGTAATGAACTATCATTGTACCGGGTTCATAAAGTCCTTATTGTTTTCAGGTACCTTGGAGGGGGACCAAAACCCTACTCCCTTGAGCGAGTGCGACCCCCTAAGGATTAAAGCCAAAAACCCAGTCTGCAACAGCCTTGTGTATCGCCTGGATTTCGCGCTTCTATCGTACGTAGGCGAGTAGGACTTGGTCACCAATGACGACTCTCTGTTGTGTAGAGCATCGACCCTGTCCGAAGTATTGAGCATAGACCACGCCTTTACGGGGGTGTCTGTCTCATCGTCCTGCGTCCGAGTAGGTTCTTGCACGCTCACGGGTGATTCCGTTGCGAGCGAGAACCAAAGTATTGGTTTCGCCTATCGGCTTCCTCTCTCTATTTCTTTGGCTGAGTAGGGATCCAGGAAGGGTTACAAGGACTCCAAAAAGTACAGACTACAGGTTACACAGGAGGAGGATAAGTACGTGATACTTTTCTGGCAGTACTCTCTCTCCTATAGGGTAGCGTACTAAGGACTTGTTACAAGATATGCATGAAATCACAACTCTAAAAATGAAAAGATAATAAATAGCCGAACTTTCACGGCTTCACATGGCGTGAGTTGGTGAACCCGATTTTGTATTGCGTTTGTATGGATCTAGATTAAGGTTCAAAGATCGAGTCCCGCGCCGTTGCACACATTTTTTCATGTCATTCTTCTTTTTGACCACCCCGCTCACTCGAGCCTTTCTACTGTTTTGCACTCCTTTTTATTCCTCGTTGACCATCGTATCTTTCTTCCAACATCCGATTCTCTTTTGAGCTTCGCGAAGTTGATCCATGGATGGTTTCCGTCAGGACCTCGCCGACACCCACATCGATTCCATGAACTCAACTCCGCCAATAAATTCGAGGCGATTCCCGAGAACCCGATCCGGACTTTGCGGATCGATCTCCAGACTCCTCGTTTTCTACCTTCCTCTTGGCCACCCAATAAACTGGGATCACTTTTGTCCCACCTTCGCCGTTGTGAATGGAAGTTGATTACAGTCTACATCCTTTTCCATTCACAACATGCTGGGATTGACCTGAATTCCAGCTTCATCACGACAACTGATTAATATTGCAAGTGGTCTGATGAAACTCAGTTTCATCATCTTTATTTTCTATAATTAACCCCCTTGCTTAAAGTTTTGGCAATAAAACCCTGGTAATGTCCTGCAATTATCAGTGTCTTAAATAAATTAAAAATCACGTAAAAATGACAAAACAAAAATTCGTGGTATTTTTAGACTTAAAAATACCCTAAAAAATATTTCGGATCTTTGTTAGATCTCATCTTCAGTTTTGGTCAACATGAAACTTGTAGATCTCATCAAGATCTACAACTTTCATGTTTTGAGTTTTCTCAAATTCGACCAAATAAACCTTCAAATATTAAAAATTTCATGGGAATAATCTGATTGGGCCACGTGGCCCGTTCTGGGTGAGCCACGTGGCCCCGCCTCTCTTGTCTTATCCGCCCCCTTCCTAGACCGTTGGATCTCCTTCTGATCCAACGACCAGCTGACTTCCACGCGCGCCTCAATTCCCTGCCATCCGATCATCTCTCGCCCTTAATCTACACCGCATGTTAGCGCACTCACCAGAGCTCACCACGTGGCGGCGTGTACACCGCTAGATCGCATCCCTGATCTTCCATCACAACCGCCTCTTCCTTTGATGCTCCTAACCGCTCGATCAGCCCTAACTCCTCATCCAAACCGTTCGTTCGCACCGCTGCCTCTTCACGACACGTGGCAGCTTCATGACCCGCCGATCACTTCGCTTCAGATCTGATCTCACCCGTCGCTTAGCACCTAATTGTCAGCCGTTGGATCTCCAGATCCAACGGCCGACAGCTATCGTCTACCTCCGGATCCCCCTCTCTCTCCCACGATCTGACTTGCGCACCACTCTCCCTCTCCTTTTTCCCCCGCCATTCCAGTCAACCTCGCATCTCACTAACCACCTCACGACATTCCCCAGTCTTCTTTCTACCTCGCAAGTCGCTCCACGACCCACGACAGCCTCTCCAGTCCTCCCATTTTTTCCTCGAAACCCACGTCTTCATCACGTTCTTCCGCCACTTTCAGCCTTCAAATACGCCCTTCCCCCCTCCGATAACCGGTGTCCACCTTTACGTGGGAGGAGGCCCAGCCCTCCTCCGCCTCTCTGTGACAGAGAGGGGCGAGGGGATCGAGCGATGATGACTTTTCTCCCCGGTGTTGACCCTCCGCCGATCACGACGGAGCTGCGGCGCTTCGCAACCGCTTGAGCTGCCTCCAGTTGCTGCGGAGGTCCAGCGAAGACCAGGGCTCCACCTTGGAGCTCGCGCACAAGCTCTGCATCCACCTCCGGTCCGGTAAGTTCTCTTCTTCCTCCCTTATCTTTTCTTTCAATTTCGTCAATGTAATCAGGCCTCTCCGGCCATCCTCTCGTTCCATTGTACCTCTCCAAAGCTTCGCCTTCGTTCCCCCTTTTACGCGCATCCTTCTGATCATCCTCCCCCTCTTCCGCAACCTTAGTTCACTTCCGACCCATCTCCTCCGCCTTCCACGACGGAGGAACCTTGAGCTGCCATCTTCTCCGCCCATAGAAGCTCTTCACTTCATCTCATCTCGCTCAAACATTTTGCCCATATGCTTCGGCTACAGATTAACGCATGCAGGCGCTCGAGATTTCACTGATCGGAAACCTCGTCGGAGCACTTCAGCCGAGCTTCGTTTTCAGCATCAGAGCAAAGAGGTGTCACACCAAGCATCGTTGCTTCTCGTCCAGGCTCCCAGCTTCATCGACAGACCTTCAGGAGCCTCGGGCGAGCTCCACTGTGCCAAGGACGGAGCAGCGGAGCTGGAGCTCCCTCATCGGAGCTCGGTTCCCGCCGCCAGCAACAGATGAAGGAGAACGTACAGGCGACGTTGGATGATTCCTCCAGGCGTTCATCCAACGGCTGAGGGGCGGCCACGTCGCCTACAGCGGAGCTCATCCAAGCCGTCGGATCATGTTGATCTGATGGCTCATATTCAGCCACGTGTCTTCACCGAACCTCCGAGCCCAAGCCTGGAGGCTCGCTTCTTCCGAGCCTGCTCCGAGCCTCATCAGCGCTTCGTGACTTCCGAGCCAAACGTTCGAAGCTAAGCCGAAGCAGTCCGAGCCTCTGCCTTGCCCGAGCCTTCGTCCGAACCTGGATGGCACGTGCCTAGCACGTGCCATGCTGGGTAAATTTGCAGAGACGCCCACGATTTTCTTCAATATTGCAAAAAGGTCCCCGCGCGTATGGTTTATTTATAGGGAAGGACTCGCTCTCTATTTTTTTACTTTTTAGTCCCTCCCAGGGACCTTTTTGTAGGTATCTTTTCATGTTTCTTTTCATTTATGCCCTTGTCTTTGATCTTGCATATCTTGAGCCTCGTAGCTCCAATTAAGTTGATTTCTGTTTCATTTTAACGCTTGTTTGAAGTACTTTTTAATGGCATATTTATTCTCTTGATTTGACACTGTGATCTCAATGTATTTTTTAATAAACTCTAGTGTCTTTTAGGCCTTTTTGATTAACCTTGCACTTTATGTCAAGTGAGTTATTGCTTCATTTAAATCTGAAATTAACTTATGGTTTAATTGGCTCATCATCTTGATCTAGGGCATATCTGTGATGTATTTGCATTGCTCTCTTGCATAATAAAAATTTATAAAAAAATGCATGTTTATTTTAATGCCTTGTTGTCTTCTCTTGCATGATTTTGACCTATATGCCTTCAACTCAACACTTAGCTAAATAAATGGAAATCCGATTAATACGAGAGAGGCTCGTGTCCCTGATTCGACCTTGGTTTCTTGCCAAGTAAAAAAATTTTCATGACCATCGCATTCTTATTTGACATATATCAATGAGATGGTCTTTTTGATGAGCCCATTTCGGCCCGACTGCTACGACTTGTTGAAGTACTAAAAACACTCTCTTAAAGGGCCGATTTTGCGATTTGTCAAATGGCGCCGTTGCCGGGGACACGGCTCATTTCTTATTTTTTTGGATTTTTGTTTGTTTAATTTAGTGTTCCTTTTTATAGGTCAAATGATCACATATTTTGCATATAAAATTTTTCTTTCTTATTTGATATCTAACCATTGTTTTTGTGGCAGGGCCCTTGATGGATCAAGGAGGCAAGGAGCAGGATGCTCCCCGCTGCGAGGAGCCGCAGGAGCATGCTTGGAGCCTATAAGAAAGAAAAGAAAAAAAAATGTGTCGCATTTTATTTTTGCTTGTAATAATTCGTCTTTTACAACGGTCTTCGATCGAAGACTCGCGATTGTAATCGAACGATGTGGTTGTGTGGGGATCGTCCCCACTTGAGTGTCGACCTAGGACTAGGCACGCGGCTCTTCGAGCTCATTTTATTTTTCATATTTTTATGTGCTTGATCGTAGGTAGGACACACTAAATGATATACGCACATAATCTCGCATCACTTAGCTAAAATTAATGAAAATCAGTCACCGCTAATAGATGCATGATTAGGTGCGGCTTTTTCGACTTGCATACATGTTGAATTTGGTTTTCAAAACGGCCCTAGTTTTTCACGGATTTATCGTCAAATCACTGCATGATTTCTCGCTTAGCCTAGATTGTGGTTTTTATCGAATACATGTTTTTCTCGGCTTTCTTTTCCTAGCTTGATCACCTAGGTTAAAGGGAAAAAGGGAATGAACGGTAGACGGTGATTTCTTGATTTATGTGCTAACCATAATTCAGTGATAACCTAAAATAAAATTGGGACTGTTAATTGCAAGTCAACATAAAATGGAGTAAAACTTTGGTTTTGGGAGAGCAACACCCGCGCATACGCCTTGATTTTCACTTCACATTTTTCGCGTAAACATCTAATGTTCTATCATTAATAAAACCGACAAGATAATAAACCAACTTCGGTTGGTTTCATGTGTGAGTTGGTGAAACTAAGGGTTTTGCTTGCTTGAATTGAGCCATGTTTGCTACACAACCCCAAAACCTTAGTCACTCCATTCATCTCCATAGATTCAAAACCGCTCACTTATAAATCTATTCCTCTTCGTTCACCTTGGGTCCCTTCCAGCATCAATTCCCATCTTTATACTTAGGCTAATCTCAACCTAAGTATAGGGGTGACCCGAGTCCCCGTGATTATTCTCTACTCATCTATCCTTACCTTTATACTTAGGTTATTTCTAACCTAAGTATAGGGGGAGCCCCTCTTAGCTCCCGTATATTTCTCTATATTTAAATGGACCTATGTACTTGTAACATCTAGTGCTATGAGGACATAGCAAAGTTTAAGTATAGGGGGTATACCGTATATATCGTATATTTACTTTAGCTATAATCTGAAAAATTTGAAAAATTTAAAACTTTTTGGCTAAGGTAAAATTCGTTGGACTAAGAGAACTCAAATGATTTCATGGCATTTCGATATTATGTTACGTTATTTTTATAAAAATATTTTCGAAAATGAGTTTTCCTTGTCTTGAAAAATTCTTTTGAAAATGTTTTGAAAACTTTTTTTATTTGTGTGACATGGTTCTGAAAGTCTTTTCAAGGACAGTTGAGTCTAACTTGTGTTTTAACCTTTATTACAATCCATAAAAATGAGAAAAACGCAAAACCCTTTAGGAGCCGTTAGTGACTACTAAACCCAATTAAGTAAGCCGCGTTCAGTGAGGGTTCGCCCTTAGCAGATTGGATGGTTTAGAGGACATCGCGCAAGGCTCCGTCCTCAAGCAATGGGCTTCGGCATGTACTTACATCCATACTGGCTGAATTGCAGATTCTCAATTGAGTTTAGGAAGTTCTAATATCTCTTGAAGTTCAAAAAAAATGAAATAAAAAATTGTGTCTTATTTTTGAATGAAGAAGTTGGATTAATTCTCTACACTTACACTTCCACTCAGGATCTGAAATGATTAAGGAGACTTAGCTTTTTGGAGGTCTTTGAGATTTTTAGGTTAACCAGCCTTAGCCATCAGGGTCATTGACTTAATCATCCACATTCCCCTGGCTTTCTAGATTTGCATGCTATATTCCATGCTTAGTCTCAGACAAAAGAATATGATCAGCACATCACATGCACGACTGCGGTTTTTGATGAGATGAGTTGATTTTTCACCTGAGGGATTGGGATGAGGAAATCGAGTTTGGATTTGTTCTTATGATGCTCGAGGATGGGATAAAATCTTTGGAGGCTTCATGAAACCTGAGTGTCAGCATTATTAGCCAGTATGAGAACATGGTTCTTATATTAATCTCTTGACATTGACCTAAGTGCC
Organism: Ottelia alismoides; assembly: GCA_037367405.1. Taxonomy (NCBI): domain Eukaryota; kingdom Viridiplantae; phylum Streptophyta; class Magnoliopsida; order Alismatales; family Hydrocharitaceae; genus Ottelia; species Ottelia alismoides. The sequence continues at coordinate 620,561 of JAZKJV010000399.1, forward strand.
AGGATGTGAAATAAATAAAAAAAATGTTGATCAGTGTGCGCCAACTCTTGGTAAAAGCAGTGGAGCTAGCCACAAATTATACAAGTCAATGAAATTCCAAAGAAAAGCTCATTCCACAAAGTCAAATATCAAAGAGCTTCCACCAAAGGCGAGCGCTCCCAAACTTTTCAAAGTGTCCACTTGGACCACCGCTACTAGGACCAGGAGTCGGGCTTGCACCAAAAAAGTGCTCTACATCGTAAATGCTACAAGTCTGGGTGTCGAAGGTACGATAGGTACTCAAAAGAGACACACCCCGGTGTATTCCCAGGAAAACAAGTGCAGACGGCTCCAACTTCTCTTGACGGACGTACTGATCAACACCAAAAAAATGTGTTGCGTAAAAGGCACTAGAGAGAATCCTTGTTCCAATGAGAGGGAGAGAAGAATTGACACAATCCCATGTCCTCCATGTCTGGCCTGCCATCTACATTTTCTAAGTCTGACAACTAAAGAGACGGTAGATCGAATGCAAGATTGGATTTATTCCCTAGTGTTGAGGATTGGGTCCTTAGGAGATTTTCTCGGACTAAGACTTTGGGTGAAGATTTGACTCTACTCTCGAAATTGCAGTCAACACTAAACTTCATATCCTTTAGTTTATATGTACATCAGAGAGAGTCTAGAGAAGTAGAGGAATTGGATACCTCTTGATTAAGGCTGAGTTGAACTCTAGAATTTTGGATCTCTAAAGACGAGTCCACTTGATCAGATTGGATCCTGTATTCACATGCACAAGGGGGTTAATCCAACTTAGTCATTCTTTTTGATGCTCGAGGACGAGCATAGTTTAAGTATAGGGGGGTGATGAAACTCAGTTTCATCATCTTTATTTTCTATAATTAACCCCCTCGCTTAAAGTTTTGGCAATAAAACCCTGGTAATGTCCTGCAATTATCAGTGTCTTAAATAAATTAAAAATCACAAAAAAATGACAAAACAAAAATTCGTGGTATTTTTAGACTTAAAAATACCCTCAAAAATATTTCGGATCTTTGTTTGATCTCATCTTCAGTTTTGGTCAACATGAAACTTGTAGATCTCATCAAGATCTACAACTTTCATGTTTTGAGTTTTCTCAAATTCGACCAAATAAGCCTTCAAATATTAAAAATATCATGGGAATAATCTGATTGGGCCACGTGGCCCGTTCTGGGTGAGCCACGTGGCCCCGCCTCTCTTGTCTTATCCGCTCCCTTCCTAGACCGTTGGATCTCCTTCTGATCCAACGCCAACTGACTTCCACGCGCGCCTCAATTCCCTGCCATCCGATCATCTCTCACCCTTAATCTACACCGCATGTTAGCGTACTCACCAGAGCTCGCCACGTGGCGGCGTGTACACCGCTAGATCGCATCCCCGATCTTCCATCACAGCCGCCTCTTCCTTTGGCGCTCCTAACCGCTCGATCAGCCCTAACTCCTCATCCAAACAGTTCGTTCGCGCCGCTGCCTCTTCACGACACGTGGCAGCTTCATGACCCGCCGATCACTTCGCTTCAGATCTGATCTCACCCGTCGCTTAGCGCCTAATTGTCAGCCGTTGGATCTCCAAATCCAACGGCCGACAACCATCGTCTACCTCCGGATCCCCCTCTCTCTCCCACGATCTGACTTGCGCACCACTCTCCCCTCTCCTTTTTCCCCCGCCATTCCAGTCAACCTCGCATCTCACTAACCACCTCACGACATTCCCCAGTCTTCCTTCTACCTCGCGAGTCGCTCCACGACCCACGACAGCCTCTCCAGTCCTCCCATTTTCCCCTCGAAACCCATGTCTTCATCACGTTCTTCCACCACTTTCAGCCTTCAAATACGCCCTTCCCCCCTCCGATAACCGGTGTCCACCTTTACGTGGGAGGAGGCCCAGCCCTCCTCCGCCTCTCTGTGACAGAGAGGGGCGAGGGGATCGAGCGATGACGACTTTTCTCCCTGGTTTTGACCCTCCGCCGATCACGACGGAGCTGCGGTGCTTCGCGACCGCTTGAGCTACCTCCAGTTGCTGCGGAGGTCCAGCGAAGACCAGGACTCCACCTTGGAGCTCGCGCACAAGCTCTGCATCCACCTCCAGTCCGGTAAGTTCTCTTCTTCCTCCCTTGTCTTTTCTTTCGATTTCGTCAATGTAATCAGGTCTCTCCTGCCATCCTCTCGTTCCATTGTACCTATCCAAAGCTTCGCCTTCGTTCCCCCTTTTACGCGCATCCTTCCGATCATCCTCCCCCTCTTCCGCAACCTTAGTTCACTTCCGACCCACCTCCTCCGCCTTCCACGGCGGAGGAACCTTGAGCTGCCATCTTCTTCGCCCGTAGAAGCTCTTCACTTCATCTCATCTCGCTCAAACATTTTGCCCATATGCTTCGGCTATAGATTAACGCATGCAGGCGCTCGAGATTTCACTGATCGGAAACCTCGCCGGAGCACTTCAGTCGAGCTTCGTTTTCAGCATCAGAGTAAAGAGGTGTCACACCAAGCATCGTTGCATCTCGCCCAGGCTCCCAGCTTCATCGACAGACCTTTAGGAGCCTCGGGCGAGCTCCACTGTGCCAAGGACGGAGCAGCGGAGCTGGAGATCCCTCACCGGATCTCGGTTCCCGCCGCCAGCAACAGATGAAGGAGAACGTACATGCGCCGTTGGATGATTCCTCCAGGCATTCATCCAATGGTTGAGGGGCGGCCACGTCGCCTACAACGGAGCTCATCCAAGCCGTCGGATCATGTTGATCTGATGGCTCATATTTAGCCACTTGTCTTCACCGAACCTCCGAGCCCAAGCCTGGAGGCTCGCTTCTTCCGAGCCTGCTCCGAGCCTCATCAGCGCTTCGTGACTTCCGAGCCAAACATCCGAAGCTAAGCCGAAGCAGTCCGAGCCTCTGCCTTGCCCGAGCCTTCGTCTGAACCTAGATGGCACGTGCTTAGCACGTGCCATGCTGGGTAAATTTGCAGAGACGCCCACGAATTTCTTCAATATTGCAAAAAGGTCCCCGCGCGTATGGTTTATTTACATGGAAGGACTCGCTCTCTATTTTTATTACTTTTTAGTCCCTCCCAGGGACCTTTTTGTAGGTATCTTTTCATGTTTCTTTTCATTTATGCCCTTGTCTTTGATCTTGCATATCTTGAGCCTCGTAGCTCCAATTAAGTTGATTTCAGTTTCATTTTAACGCTTGTTTGGCGTACTTTTTAATGGCATATTTGTTCTCTTGATTTGACACTGTGATCTCAATGTATTTTTTAATTAACTCTAGTTTCTTTTAGGCCTTTTTGATTAACCTTGCACTTTATGTCAAGTGAGTTATTGCTTCATTTAAATCTGAAATTAACTTATGATTTAATTGGCTCATCATCTTGATCTAGGACATATCTGTGATGTATTTGCATTGCATCTCTTGCATAATAAAAATTTATAAAAAAATGCATGTTTATTTTAATGCCTTGTTGTCTTCTCTTGCATGATTTTGACCTATATGCCTTCAACTCAACACTTAGATAAATAAATGGAAATCCGATTCATACGAGAGAGTCTCGTGTCCCTGAGTTCGACCTTGGTTTCTTGCCAAGTAAAAAAATTTTCATGACCATTGCATTCTTATTTGACATATATCAATGAGATGGTCTTTTTGATGAGCCCATTTCGGCCCGACTGCTACGACTTGTTGAAGTGCTAAAAACACTCTCTTAAAGGGCCGATTTTGCGGTTTATCAATGATTCGGACTATCTCATTCTGCAGATAGAAGTCAGAGCAAGCCCTGGAGACTTCTCCGGAGTTCCTTTCGTCCGACTCAGACCCCGATATGGCTCTAGGAGGAAAGGACAAGGGTCAGCAGCCACCCCAACCAGAGGGATAGATGTCAGATCAGAACCAAGTCAATGCACAACTGCTGGCGTCCATCCAGGCCATCCAACAGCAGCTGACCGAGCAGGCCCTCACGCAGACGGCATTTCAGGATATGTTGAACGATATGATGAACCGAGACGAGGGAGGAGGAGGCAGAGGCAGAGGAGGTGGAGGTGGTGGAGGAGGTGGTGGTGCTAACAATGATGATCCAGAATTCCCGCCACCACCAAAGCCGACACTTAAAGAGACATACAATCCGGGAGACAACCAGATGACCGAGTGGATCCTCATTCCACCGGTACATGCTCACTTTGAGCTGAAGCCCCAGTTCATCACTCTTCTCCCTACATTCCATGGAAATACCAGTGAAGAGCCGTATATTCACATGCAGCAGTTCTCTCGCATTTGCCGCACCGCCCACTATCCGAATGTCGCTCTGGACATTGTCAAAATGTTGGCGTTCCCATTCAGCTTACAAGACAAGGCCCTCTATTGGGTCAACCATCTGGGGAAGGTTGTGACGACCTGGGAGGAGCTGAAGTCAGCCTTCCTGCATAAGTATTACCCTCTCGGTCGGCTCAACCAGATGCGAGCCTGAATCAGTAATTTCTCCCAAGGAGCCCATGAGTCAGTACACGAAGCATGTGAGAGATTCACTGACCTGCTGGAGAAGTGTCCCATCATGAGATTCTGAAGACCAGCTTGGTTCAGCACTTCTTTGGGGGACTGAATATCGAGAGCCAAAGGCTCGTTGACGCAGTATGTGGGGGTTCACACTTCAATAAGGATGAAGACGTAGTCTAGCAAATATTCGAAGAAATGGCCGAAGGAGAGGCCGCCCTCTCTTCATCCAAGGCGTATCAGAAGCATCCCCAGATCCTCCAGAAACAAGTACACATGGCAGCGTCCAAGGAAGCAGAGAGAGATGAGAGCTCCAACCTCAGTATCATCGGGGGCCATCTCTCTAAAGTTGATATCATTGAGAAGAGATCACAGGATCTTGAGAAACTCGCTGTGATCGAGAAGAGGACCCAGAACTTAGACAAGCTTGATCAGATCAACAAGTACCTTGAACTGTTGGTGGGCACCATCAACTCTGTTCAGTCGGCGACACCATCAGAAGCTCCAGCTGAGAAGAAGGACGAGCAGCAACCGCAGCATCAGCCTCAACGAGCCAGCAGCCACCGGCAGTCCAGCATGTATACTACGTGCAGGCGCCCGACCAGGGCCAGCCGTAGCAGCAGATGGTTGTGTACCAGCCAGAGTTTCTTTCAGGACCTGATCCAGTTTTCCCACCACCACCCCTGATTCAGAAAGTGAACGGGGTATGGACCAATGATGCACAACCGACCCGTCCTATGGGACAACCCCAGGGTCAGCCACTTGCCAACCAGCAATACCACTAACCTCAGGGTGGTCGCTTTGGACAGTCCTCTCAGCCTCATCAGCAGTATCATCAGCCTCCCCAGTATGCAAACCAATGGAGGCAGAATCAGCCGTATCAGCAGCCGCAGTACCGCCATCCACAACCGTTTCATCAGTATGCGGCTGCCCCACCTCAGCAATATCAGCAGTATCCTCCCCCCTCGTATCAACAACTTCAACTTCCTGCACCACCTCAGCACCACCACCAACAACCTCCGCACCCATCCATGCAATAGCAGCATGGTCTGCACGCTGAACCCACCGAAGTCCCCCTGTGAACCCTACCATGGATTGCCTAGCCCAGCTCGTCAAAGAGCTGGTGGAAATGACCAAACCGCTTGACGACCTGACCGCCACTCGAACTACCATTCCATCTCAGGTCGAGGCCAACCCCAATAACCTCAAAAAAAAAGAGCAGGTAGAATGTGATGTCTTGTCCGTGTCTGACAATGATATTACTGTTTATTCTAATGTTGTTACTCTCAGGAGCGGTAGGGCCTTACCTCCGCCTGCCACAAAGAATGGGGGAAATAAAGAAACAGATGGATCGTCATCTTCCGCATCAGCCGTACCAGCTACAGGGGCGGGTGAGGAGGAAGAAGATGGAGAAGCCATTCCAACCATCGTGCAGTGTCAACATCCCCAGCAGAAAATACAAAAAAATCAGCAAAATCAAAAACAACAAAAAGAAGTTTGCAACCGAAGCGAAGCCGCACCAGCATTGGAGGAGCCGCCAGCAGCAGCCGATCCCTCGCCAGTCGACGGAGCAGACACTATGCTTTTTGATCGCCCTGCAGCACCAGCATGCCAAGATACAGTTTGTACTCCTTTTTGTAGTCCGGGTGTACAATATTCTATGGGCGATGATTTTGATGTAAATAAGAACTCTACTTTTCCTGCTAGAGATGTACATATTCCTTTTCCTCATGCAATAGAAAAATCCAAAAAAATTGCAAAACGAAAAAAGGCATTGTCTGATCCAGGAGTTGTGGAAATATTGGACAAGTTGACTGTTGAGATTCCTTTGTTGAAGGCCGTGGAGTACATGCCAGCTGTGAAGAAAGGACTAAAGGATGCATGTACTGATAGGCGTCGCCCAACGCAAGAAAACAGACGCCGAGATGTAGAAAAGCACGTACTCTCCATGGCCACTGTTGCAGCCATCGGCAACCTCCCACAGAAGAAGCAAGATACAGGAGCACCTCTGATCAGTTGTGAGATTTTTGACCAGGTCTTCGAGCGCACTCTCCTTGACAGTGGATCTTCCATCAACCTTCTGCCCTCATCCATAATGCAAGAATTCGGGCTGGGTCCGCTCAAGCAGACACGCATGATCCTTCAGTTCGCTGACCGATCCGTCAAGCGGCCCTGAGGTCTTTTGGAAGACATTGTAGTTAAAGTGCAGGAGATGCAATTCCCAGCCGATTTTGTAGTCCTTGATATGGACTCACCTGCACCTCTGCTCCAAACCCCTATCATCCTTGGCCGACCATTCCTACGTACTTCAGGTGCCGTGGTGGATTACGGGTCTGGCAAGATTACTTTTAGCTCGGACACCAAGCAGATCACTATCAACATGAGTAGAGAGTCGAATGCCACAACTGATGAGAGCCAGCCAGCATGCGAAGCAGACTGTGACTTTATTGCGGAGATCAGAGATTCATTCTTGTCACTGGACGATTCATGGACCCAAGAAATCCTCACTCTTGAGGAAGACTTGGAAAGCACAGTTACCTTCGGCTCCGATGATTCTTGGGAGACATATTCTCAGATGCAGGTGCATCTCTTTGAGCATTCACTCCAGACCGAACACGATCAGCTTAGCACAGAACCGTTCGGCACATCATCGGGATCTCAACAGAATGATGAGGATGGTAGCAGCTTCAAGGAAGTACATCCCACCACCAGCATAGTCTCTGAAGTGACCGACAAGTTGGACAGGTCAAAACCAGAACTCAAGCCACTTTTGCAGGCCTGAAGTACGCTTTCCTTGCGGGTGAAGAACAAATGTATCCGGTCATCATCAGCAGCAGGCTGAATTCGGATCAGGAATCTCGTCTTCTCGAGGTTCTATAAAAGAACCGCAAGGCACTTGGTTGGAGCGTATCAGATCTCCGAGGGATAAATCCAGCCTTGTGTTCACACCACATCTATCTAGAAGAAGATGCCAAGCCGTCCCGCGAATTCCAAAGAAGGTTGAACCCTAACCTCCGGGACGTCGTCATGAAATAAATAACGAAATGGTGTGATGTAGGCTTCATCTATCCCATCTCCGACTCAAAATGGGTAAGCCCACTGCATGTAGTTCCAAAGAAATCCGGGCTGACTGTGGTTACAAATGACAAAGGAGAGGAAATTTCCACTCGGGTACCAACATCCTTGCGGGTGTGTGTTGACTACCGCCGTCTTAATGCAGCAACTAAGAAGGACCATTTCCCCTTTCCATTCATTGACCAGGTTTTGGAAAGACTAGCAGGCAAGGAGTTCTTCTGCTTTTTGGATGGGTACTCCGGGTACAATCAAGTGGTGATCGCCCCTGAAGATCAAGAGAAGACTACCTTCACTTGCCCGTTCGGCACCTACGCCTTCAAGAGAATGCCCTTTGGATTATGCAATGCACCTGCAACCCTCCAAAGATGCATGTTAGCAGTCTTCGCCGAGATGGTAGGTAGTTTTCTCGAGGTGTTCATGGACGACTTTTCTGTCTATGGTGATAGTTTTGATTCTTTTCTTGTGCACCTGGACAGAGTGCTTCAGAAGTGTCGGGAAGTCAATTTAGTGCTTTCATGGGAAAAGAGCCACTTCATGGTCACAGAAGGTATCGTGCTGGGTCACGTCGTTTCCAAACGTGGCATGGAAGTCGACCCGACAAAGGTGGATGTTATTGCAAATCTCCAGCCACCTCAGTCAGTGAAGAATGTAAGGTCATTCCTAGGGCATGTGGGATTTTACAGGCGATTTATCAAGGACTTCAGCCGCATTGCCCGACCTTTAACAGAACTTTTGTGCAAGGAAACTGAGTTTAATGTTGATCATCAGGTTCTCCTTGCTTTCAATCAACTGAAGGAGCTTATTACTCAGGCTCCAATCTTACAGCCGCCTGACTGGTCTCTTCCCTTTGAGATAATGACCGATGCGTCAGACTTTGCAGTCAGGGTTGTTCTTGGGCAAAGGAAAGAGAAGCGCCCTATGCCATTCACTATGCCAGCAAGACATTAGATGAAGCACAGAGAAACTATACAGTGACAGAGAAAGAGTTGCTGGCTGTGGTTTTCGCCCTTGAGAAGTTCAGATCCTATTTGCTGGGATCAAAAGTCACAATTTTTACAGACCACTCTGCTATCCGGTACCTACAGCAGAAGAAGGATGCCAAGCCAAGACTGATTCGTTGGATCCTTCTCCTCCAGGAATTTGATTTGGAAATCAAGGACAAGCCTGGAGTTCAGAATGTGGTAGCAGACCATCTCTCCAGAATTGAGCAGCATGAGCCTCCTCTGAACAATGCACCTATTACAGAAACCTTTCCTGACGAAGCCATCTTAGCAGTGGATTCTCTTACTTGGTATGCTGATATAGTCAATTACCTCGCCTCTGGGGTAACACCGTCGGATTGGATGAAGAATCAGAAGAACAAATTCATGTCGACCATCCGTTTCTACCAATGGGAGGATCCTCTTTTATTCAGGGAAGGAGCGGATTTCATTTGGCGCAGGTGCATCCCTCAGGAGGAGCAATCTAGTGTCCTCGAGCATTGTCACTCGCTCGAATCTGGTGGACATCACTCTGGAGACCGTACGGCAACAAAAGTACTTCAGTGTGGCTTCTAGTGGCCCACATTATTTAAGGATGCAGCAAAATTCGTCAAACGATGTATTGACTGTCAGAGATTGAAAGGTACACTCAATGCAAAAGATTCGATGCCCCTGAAAATCATTCAGATAGCAGACGTTTTCGATGCATGGGGCACGGACTTCATGGGACCTTTCCCTAACAGTCAAGGTTTTGAGCACATCCTTCTTACCGTCGATTACGTGAGTCGTTGGGTTGAAGCTATCCCTGCTCGAGCCGCCGACAGCTGAATAGTATGTCAGTTCTTGAAGAAGAACATCATCTCGCGGTTCGGGATATCGAAAATTCTCATATCAGACGGGGGTAGCCATTTTATTAACAAGGAGGTCAAGAAATTGACGAAGGAATACAACATCGATCATCATGTCGCATCTCCTTACCATCCTCAGACCAATGGCATGGCAGAATTATCAAAGAGAGAAATCAAGACTATCTTGCAGAAACTTGTCAGGCCAAACAGGAAAGACTGGTCTCAACTCTTGGACTCGGTCCTATGGGCTTACCGAACCGCCTACAAGTCTCCCTTGGGCATGTCACCCTATCGTCTTGTATATGGAAACCCGTGCCATCTGCCCGTGGAATTAATTCACAAGTCTCTATGGGCAATCAACGGTTGTAATTTGGACTCATGAAAAAGTGGTCAGAAAAGAAAGGATGATCTGAACAGACTCTTGGAGTTTCGAGACTATGCATATGATAACACATTGACGTACAAAGAGAAGGTGAAACGCTGGCATGACCGGCACATCAGACGAAAGACCTTTGACGTTGGACAGAAGGTGTGGTTATTTGATGCAAAGTTGCGGATCTTCCCGGGCAAATTGAAGAGTAAGTGGACAGGGCCATTTCGAGTCTGTGAAGTGCGTGACAATGGAAGTATTGCTATAGCAGAATTGTCCCCTGACGCACAACCATTTGTCGTCAACAGTCAACTCCTGAAGCCTTATCTCGAACCAGACACATTCTTGGCCGTTGTTGACTCCATTCAGCTCGTGCACCATGATGACATATCCACAACAGCTGCAACATCAAAAGATTCAGACAATGCACTCCAACAACTGTTTATCTGATTTTCTTCTTTTCTTCTTTTCCTTTTCTATTTTCTCTTTGTATCAAAAAGGTGCCGCCCTTGTAGACAGTTTTCTATACTTATGACATACTTTGTCCGAAGTATAGGGGGGATGTGCACCCTGAGTTTTTCATTTCAGTTCGATCCTCTCCATTGTCTCCTCTTCTAGTCTATACTTAGGAGTATCTTACCCTAAGTATAGGGGGAGACAATCTGAGTACGATCTGTGTATTCCCACCCTTGACCCTCCCTGCTTTTTGTACAGTCTGCTATACTTAGGATTACTTGATCCTAAGTATAGGGGGACGATCAACGTCTCATTCATTCATTTCTCATTATTCTATATATTCTTTAGATCTGTCTATACTCAGTACGAGTTATGTCTTCGCTTTTCTCTTCGACCTATGAGGACATAGCTCATGCTAAGTATAGGGGGGTTGTATATACCATGTATATACTATAAGCCATAACTCATACTGAAAATAAAATATCACCTCAATATAAAATATAATTCTATAATAATAAAAGATGATTGTGAGCTCCTTAGATTCTTTGTACTTGTACTGATTATTAAGTCAGGAAAAGCATTTTCTGCAAAACATTCTCTTTGAAAAATCTTGTGAAAATTGCTTGAAAAATAGTGTGTACAAGTATTCAACCTTTGAAAATCAGTTTTGTGTGTAAAATTTATTTTCTTTGAGTGAAATAAAAATGTGTGAAAACTAGTGTGCAAATGATTGTAAAAATTGATTGTCAAATTGTTTTGAAAAACCTATCTATGCTGTGTAAAACCTTTGCAAAAATCATTTTCAAATTCGTGTACATGTTTGTAAAATTATCTTGGACTATAGTTTTAAAAAATCTTTTGAAAAAGATTCTCGAATAAGTCTGAGGAGTCTGCACAAAAATCTCTCATTCGTAAGTAAGGAATAATCCCAAATAAAGCTTATAAGAGCCAAAACCATATTGTACATCAAATACAGTTTTTCTTTTGTATATACTGATTAGTAAATCAAGTTAAATACCTATACAGTATGATGTGAAAATAGTGTGAACTGTTTTGAAAAATTTGCTGTGAAATGTTTTCAACCTGTGTAAAATTGTTTTGTTTGAAAAACTTTTTCTTTGTGTGGAATAAAGGATTTGAAAAACCTATGTGCAAATGCTTTGAAAAATGTTTGCCAAAATTATTGTGAAAAATGTATATAGTGTGAAAAATCTTTGCAAAAATAGTTTTCAAATGTGTGTAAATGCTTGCAAAAATTATCGTGTACTATAGTTAGCAAAACTATTGTCAAACTAGACCTAAGGAATAAAAGCATCAAATACTTTTAAATCATAAATAAAATGCATAAAATTCTTTCTGTACAACCTAAATAAACTACTTTATTAAAACCTGTAAAGTCTTTATAAATCCATTCATTTTGTAAATAAAGCGGCACGCCTGTGTAAATAATTGTATGTACTTTTTGTCAAGCTTCTTATTTGCAAAAATTCTTTGTGTAACAAGATTTTTGATTCTAGCAAATTCTTTGTGAAAAATTGCATCATTGTGCATAGCATGAGCATACCATTCATATTCTTTTTGAGTGAGCTCGATGATTGAATCAGTCCAATAAAGTCTCAAGTTGGAGCTTGGTTAGACCTTACCGCACCTAACTGCACTGGAACCTTATGGGAACTAGGCCTAAGGTACTTCAGGTCTATACAGACTTAATTCTTTGAGAAATCAGGGCTGGGTTCAAGTCACCTCAACTGACTAACTAGAACTTTTCGAGACACACGTATGACTCTTGCCGACCGTGACCTAACTTGGACACTTGCACCTTTCACTTGGCTCAACTCAGTTGGAGTGGTGAGGGGGTTGGATTTGCCAGTCTGAGACGCACACGGGTGGAAACATTCATCCTCGTCTAGGGAGGGAAGTGCACCCCAACCTGGTCCAATAGCCATGAGGTCTAACGACAGGAGATTGTGGGTTGCAATAAAGCTTCAAAAGAGGGATAGTCTACTGGCTCAAGAGGAAAAACTCCTTATGTAAATGCTGCTGTGCATAGTATTTCGAAAAAAGAAAAAAAATGGCCAGGCCTGTACAAAAATAAAATGCCTGCAAAGTATGTACATATGTTGTAAAGCCAATAAGCAAGCTTGAGTTCCAAAGTCAAATATGTGAGCCTGCAGCTGGATGACTTGACTATACTGGTCTTGCATCCTAGGATAGGTATCTACACTGGCTACCGTCCATTCTTCTCTTCACCCCCTCCTCTTGAGCTGGTTGCCACTTGAACTTAGAAGGGAATACCCTGCTCCTCGAAGAAAGAGCTGTTGGATTAGGGAATCATTGGGTTGTCATTCTGGAGAAGTCAGTTCCTTTATCATTTCAGTTGGGGAGAGCCACTATCACTTACACTGTACAAGTCAGCTTCATAGTTATAAGGGTTTGCGTATGATGTAGACCAGTTCTGACCAGGCTATTGAGGTGGGTTGAACCGAGTTCTGTGACTCTCGAAGGCTGTTGTGTTTTAGAGCTGGTTCCCGACTAGGTTCCACACACATCTACACTCAAGGTCTAGCAGGAGCTCCAAATTCTAATTTTGTAAAGACATGCATTGCACTGAAAGAAACCCTATTCACTCTACTCTTCTTCAATCCTCTTTTTTTTTCTTTTCTTTATTCTTTTTTATACTTATTGCATAAGTATTTGCTAGGGACTAGAAAAGGCAAGTATAGGGGTGTGATGAATCTCCATTTCATCACCTTTATTCTATCATTTTGGCCTCAAAAACCCCAGCAAATGCATGAAAATAGCATTAATTTGTACATAATAGCATTCATCATTCATTGTATTAATTATACATTAAATAAGGTTCTTAATGCCAAAATTATAGAATAAAGAGAAGAAAAGAAAAAGGAATAAAATAATGCAAATATTTTATGACCCGAACCCCGAGATCGAGGCCAACATGGAATTGGTCGACAAGGAATAAAGTAGGGGGAGATAAGGGCCATCAATACAATAAATACCTCATTCATTCATGTATTTATTTAGCCATTTTTGACACCTATTTTGTATATACTTATTCATTCATCAAATAAAGAAACTTTGTACATAAAAGTTGTAGATAATAATGTAAATAAAAATACAAAATTGAGTTTGTGTAAAAATAATACTCAGTGTACATTTTATACACAGAGTAAAAAGCCAAAATCTCAACTTCACAGACCCATATCTTGCAAATAAAAACTCCAAATCACCCAAACTCACCTTTAATTGTATATAGCTTTCCAAGAACTATTTAATAAAATTGGTTTCATAATTTTTGGAGTCCATCTGCAAAAGTTAGGTTTTTGGCCTTCATTGTGCAACTTGCCTGATTAAAATATTCAATTTATTCGGTATTCATTATTTTTACAAAATTATATTTTTGGAATTTTGTAAATAATGTATTCAATAAATGTACATATTAAAATTAAAAGAAAACCAAAAAGAATTTGTGAAATAAAATAAGCTTATGTAATACATAGGCAAAATACCTATGTTGAGTATGTACACAAATAAAAAGGGATTTAATTATTCTATTCTTTATTCATCTATATTTTTATAATAATGTAAATATTACATATAACTTATTAAAAATACAAATTCAAAATAAAAACCAAGAAAATACATTAAATAAATAGAGTATATATAATATATAGGTAAAAGACCTATAAGTATACCTACATATACATATACCTATTTATTTAAATATGAAAATAAACTCATAAAAATTAAATAAAAATACCCTCACACTCACAAAAATAAATTATAAATTTATAAAATAAGACAATAAAATAATAAAATAAAATAAACAAATTAAAAATAAAATACACAAAATGCATGTAAATACATGCATATACACATTATCAAAATAAAACTATAATAAAACACTTCAAAAAATTAAATAAAAATCATAAATAAATACTACATAAATTAATACACATTTTTTATTTTATAAGAAAATTCTAATAAAATCATTTATTATGTTAAATAAATCATTTTAGAATAAGGTTTCTTATTTTGTCTTCTAGCGTCCGAGGTGGACCAATGGGGCGCCAGCCTTTGTTGACCGCCCGGTCAACTATTCCATCCAGGACCTGACGCTCCAGAACTGTCTATTCCCCGAATTTCTTCCCTTCTCTACGGCCATCTCATCCATCGATCGCACTCGCGTTCTTCATAAGAAATCATCTCTGATGATCACTGATGCCCGCCGATATCTTAGACCAACACGATATTCATTAGATTACTCAATAAACGCCGGTCAATAAGGGTCCAGGCCAATGTTTATAAATAAGAAGCTTCGCCCCCCTCCTCAAATTTGGCCAATTTCATCCACCCAAAAGCCTTGTATTCGATCCTGGGAGGTTCCTTGTGATAGAGGGAGCATCTCAGCGACTTGGATCGGCCGGAGGAGGGATAATTTTTGACGCGGCGGAGCTCCGGCGTCCTTCTTGCTCCCTGGTGGCCCCCAGGTATAAGAGTTGTCCTTTATCGCTTTTTAGGTAGCTTTTGATTCTAGCATTTCAATTTTGTTCTTAGTTTAGTCTTTATTTAATTAGCGTAGCTTAAAATCGAAAAATTGAAGTTCGCTGGAGCTCTGCTCCGGTGACTTCTTCACCGTGACCCCCACTGGTTCCGACTGCCATTCTCACCTCATCTCGTTCCCCATCGAATTCTCCATCTCTCGATCGCTTTTGTTCAACCAAGGACCCCCAGTCCTTGCGAATCGGAGCTCCACCTCCGCCTATCGCTGGAGCTCCTCCGCCTCACTCCACCTTGCTGCAGTGCTTCAAAACCCGGGGTCGAGGAGATAGCCCTCGTTCCCCCGGTTCTTCCTGTGCAGGTATCGCAGAGCATCGAGCCCCTTTGGACTCGTTTGGATCCAGGAAGAGGCTCCTGGAGGTCCCGAACTTCATTGACCTTGTCCGAGCTCCTTGGACCTCCAGGAGCCATGAGAAGACCACGAGCAGACGCGGGAGGCCTCCAGCTACGTCCAGACCATCTTAGACGCGAGGGAGAAGCCCGGAGGAGCCCAAGCTTCACGATCGAAGCTCGCCGAGCACGAGCTTCTTCCCTGTTCTTCCAGGAGGTTCCATCGCCGTCCGATCAGGAGGCGCGCCCCAGATTGCATAAGAACCGTCGGATGAAGCCCAGCCATCATCGTCCGATCCGCAAGGCAGATCTAATCCGAACCCTTCATCGGCGAATCGGTACCCGCCGTCGGATGTGCGACGCGTGTCCAAGTGAAGCCTTCATCGCCGTCCGTCAGCGCCTAAATAAGAGGTAAATTTCTCATTTAGCCCCGACTGTTTTGTATTTATTGTTTAACCCTATAAATAAAAGTTGAAGTTTATTTTATCGTGTAAATTTTGCATGGACCCCCTTGTATCTTCATGAAATTGCTATGAGGTCCAGTCCACGTCACCTCACGTGTACCCCCACGTGAGGTGGCTAAATTGCACAAGCACCCCTGTATGTCTGTATATTTGCCTTTAGTCCATAAAATAAAAATTCAAGTGTAATATTTTTGTGAAAAATTGCATGAAAGCCCCTGTACTTTCTGAAATTGCTTTTTGGTCCCTATGGGTGCGGATCACGTGAAGTCCCACGTGATGGGTATTTTGCGCTAGGGTCCCTGGCAGGTTTTGTATTCCACTTTAGCCCTTAAATTTGCAAGCCACGTGTTATATTTTTGGTGTTTTTGCACAGAAGCCCCTGACTTTATTTTTATTTGCAAAAATGCCCCTCCTAGGCCATATATTTTTATATGCCTTGTCCATTTATTCCATGCATCATATTAAGTTGAAAAAAATTCTACAAAAATTAATATAAGTTCCTGTTAGCTTGCCCTTGCACGCTATATTTTTTCATTTTTGTTGCATTTTTGCATTTATTAAAAATCAAAAACATGCATTTTATTTACTGTCTAGCTTAGAAAATACCAAAAAAATAGTAAACCACCTCAAAAAATTCCAAAAAAATTAATTATGATCTATTTTATCATATTTTAGTGTCAATCCAAAAATCACTAAAAATCGCAAAAGAAAAACCTTAAAAATTCAAAAATACTCAAAAACTTCTAAAAAATGTAAAAAATTTTGGAAAATCCCAAAAATTGAAAACTCAAGTTCTGTAGTTTCTATATTTTATGCTCTTTACTTGAAAAATGGTTTGGAAAAATTTTGTGGCTGTGTGATATTTTTAATTCCCATTTTACCCCCAGCCAGTAGCCACTTCATTATTTTGCTTTATTTTAGTATTTAAAACACCAAAAATATTTTGAAAAATGCCCAAAAATCACAAAAATAGGATAAAATCATAAAAATACCAAAAAGATTTTATTTCTGAATTTTTGACCATTTTTGTGTATTTTTATAAATATTATATGACCCCTCTCTCAACATTGTGTATATATATTCTCATATTGAAAAAAAAGAAAAATTAATATATATATATATATATATGTATATAAATCTATATATATATGTGTGTATAGTTGTGTATAAAAACCTAAAAATTAAAATTAAAAAAAATATTAATATATATATCCTATCTATACATATATGTATTCTATTCTCTATATCTATATATCTATATTATATAAAGAATATATATATATATTAATATATAATATTAACTCATATATATATCTTAATAATAATAAGAATAATAAGAAAAAAAAGAGAAAAAGAAACCCACAAAAATAGGATCCATACAAGGATGACTCTGTTGTACATGAACATCATAGGCTACTGCATTTTTGTATTGCTCTCTGTGGTTCGACCTCTACATGCTTGTTCACTATGCACTTTATGGTAGAGTAATAAAAGTTAATTCACAATTTTTGGGACTCATTTGATTTATTCTTTGATGTGGGTTAATTGATGATTAACCGATGTTCTGTGAGCGGTCGCCTCAGCGACAACATATTTTGACCCTCGCAAAATGTCAGTTATCAGTGGGTCACTCTCTTGCTCATCCAAACCAGACAATGAGGGAATTTCTCTCCCAAGACAAGTTTTTTAGTGAGGTGTCTTTTATAGTCAAGTGTGTTTAGCAATCCCAATTTTATAATTTTTCCTTTTTAGATATTTTCAAGCAAACAATACCTAACAAATTTTCTGATTCTCCTGATTATTTTAAATCCAAAAACAAGGAGAGAAGTCGAAAATGCCGATGCACGGTCAAACACTATGATGCACGCAAAGTCAGAAATACGTACCTGACGCCAGCACTCTACACGCATGGTGATCCACACATAAAATAAAGACTGAATTAAAACTACCTATATGATGCAAGAAGAATTCGACCTTAGACAGAAAATTTCTACTCGAGAAGAGTGATAACTAGCGGGTCAACAAGAGAGGTCAGCGTCCGATCTCTGATGTCGATCGGTGTCTGCCACAACGGATCCTGCCAGCGCTGTATACGGCCTCTAGCAGCACATAACCTCTCAGGTGACTGAGTTAGCTTTCTTTTGTGAGTTAATTAATTAGGTCCACTTATCGGTCTATAGGAACAGGCAAGCAATTAGGGATGGGGCCTTAATTAATTACGTCACAGTCAAGCAAAAATCCTAAGTCTAAGGGCCAAAAACTTCGAGAATCAAAAATAAAAGAAAATAAGAATAAAACAAAACCGGCGTAAAATCTGCGGTGAGATCCCCTGAGCACACTGGTGCTCGGCGAAACAGACCTCGATAGTTCGGCCAAGTCCAAGTCCTGTCCTGTATTATTACAATAATAATGGCAATAAAACTAAAGCTAAAGCTAAAGCTACAACTCCTCCCAGAGTCCTGCTCCTCCTCTCCTATGCTCACATGCGGCTCGATGCAGAAACGAGCTGCCTCTGCTTTGCTCAGGTTCCTCGGCGCTCCGAAGATAGCCGCCCTCGCTTGTCGGGCCCTCGTAAGAAAGGGAAACAGAAACATGTCAGGCCCAAAGGTTGTTGCGACCTCAACCACTCGGATCGGGCTCAACAAGAAAAATAGACCACCAACTAAAGAAATCAAACAATCAAACAAGGCAAGCGGTCTTGCTAGTTTATTTTACCTGGTATAGCTACCAGGATCAATCACAAGGAGCACAGAATGACAAGTCTACGAAGTAGCCAGGTAACCAAGAAAGCAAAGGAATTTGGTGGTTTTTACATTTTTTTTAATTTTATATTAATAAAAGAATTGAAAGAACAATCTAAAAATCAATTTCAAGCAATTATTTAAAGGTCCAAAAATGCTCAAAAATTTAAAACAAAAATGTTTTTTTGTTTTTTAAATATTAAAGTGTTTTTGTGAATTTTATGGGGTTTTAATTTTCTAAAAATAAAATAAAGTCAAAAACAACAAACAATGTACATCCTAGATATAAAGGCAAATTAAAATTATTGAAAATGCATATAAAATCCTATCAGTAATTTTATGTGAAACTGCAAACTAAAATCTACATATAAAAATAGAAAACACATTTTTTTATTTTTTTTATGATTTTTTACTGATTTTTATAAGGTTTTTAATATTTTTCAATTTCTAGGAGTTTTATAAATGGAAATGAAACAAAAATTGCAAGAAACTAAAACAACACAAAATAAACAATCATGGATTTTTTTAGAATTTTTAAAGGAATTTTATATTTTTAGTTGATTTTCAAAACAACCAAAGATGAATTTTAAGGATTTTTAATTTTAGAAAATATCAAACAAAATCAAAACAAGCCACAAAAATTCCCAAAATTCCTACACATTAGCAGGAGCTGCATGTCAAAATTTTAGAATTTTTGGAGCAAATTTGATATTTATTTCATTAAAAATAAGACACACAGCTCATAGGGACCAAAATGCAACAAAATTAAGTTATGGGACTAAATAGTAACAAGCGATAAAAATCTAGAGTCCAATCTGCAATTTCTCCATTAAAATCCGCATATATCACAAATCGACGTTCATAGGGGTATATTTGCAGATATGAAAAGTAAATATTCAATCAATAACATAAGAGAAGTTCGGGATAAACAGTGCAAATAACCCAACTAAACACATGACGAGGCACGTGGTTCCACACATGTAGGACTAAAGTGCAAATATGAAAAACTACAGGGATTGGAATGCAAAATGGTTCAACTGTGATTTTTATTTTACAGACTAAAATAAAAACTAAAAGAAACACGGGGGAAAAGAGCAATATACCCAAAGCAGCACGCGAGAGGCGCGTGGGGTGACAGGTGTCGTCCGCTGATATGGTGTGATCGGGCGGTTCTGGACGCGTCAGGTGTCAGATCTGACAGTTGTCTGCTGGTCGGGGACGTGGCTGGTACGGGACCGTTAGATCTGACATTTAACAGGTGACAGCTCCAGTGGACGAACGACTGGGATGACATCTGGACAGTGGGGGCGATCCAATGGCGGAGAATATGCTTGGAAGAACTGCACCTGGACGAACTTTGCCAGAGCACAGGAGGTAATCCGTATCTCTGATGAAGGATCTGAAGGTGCCAATGGAAACGTGTGCCTCTTCCGCGTTAGATGGCCGGCTCTGATGGAAGCTTCATCGGTCTGATCGGCGAGGCGACGTCGATGACCTGAAGCTGCTCTGGCAAGAATGGGCGAGGGTGAAAGAGGGACTCTTCATGCACGTCAAGGCCTGCAAAGGAAGCTCTGACTCAGAGCTACTCTCCGGTCCAGGTTATTTGGAAAGAGCACTAAAGAAGCGACGATGGATGGATGTGGGTCTCCGGAGAAGATGGTAGGGGAGGTCTATCTCCTAATCTCGACGTGATGATCGAAGGTCAAGGTGATCAGGCTGCGGAAGAGGATGGAGGGTGAGCGTGGGTATCGATCTGAGCGGATAAGTGAGGGTATTGGAGCTCCGACCGTCTCGTCGGAGCTGGCGTAGCTACAACGGCGATAAATGGAAGATTGGGTAAACGAAGGAGCTAGGTATGATCTAAGGGATACCTGATGGTCCGAGTATGATCCTGAGCTCCAGGAGGGGTGAACGCCGGAGTTGTGGACTCGACCATGTTACGGCTGGCGAAGGAGGCTCCTCACGGCAGTTCTCCGGCCACGACAAGTGAGCTGCGGCTACACGACACCAAATTGAGCACTGAAGGTGGCCTCCGACGGCTGTCACCACGAAGAAGGTCTCTAGGGTATCATGAAGGGATGCGACGTGAGCTACCGAGCTGGGGAAGAAAATGAAGTATTTATAGAATAGTCCCTGGTAGCCATAAGAATCGGGTAGAGGCACGCGAACCGAGGGTCGGATCCCTAAAGGAATCAATTGGCGAGGTTTGTGGATCTCCCCTCAATAATCGAAGCCTTGAAGTGAAGAATGGTCGGATCAAGTCTGGAAAAATGGGCGAACAATGAGAAAGAACCAGATCCGACCGAAGGAAGGTTCAGGGGGTAGTTGACCGAAGTCAACTATCTGCACTAGACCAATCAGGTGCGGAGGAGGAAACGACAGAATAGGCTAGACGACAAAATTACAAGGAAATTCAAAAATAAATAGATAAAAAATAATAAGTGAGTTTAAATTTTAAAAAATAAATAAAATGAAAAATGTTTATTATTTTTCAAGGGATTTTTCTATGATTTTTATTTATTTTTATGAAAAATAAATTATGGTATATACAGTATAATGTATTATATACATGTATAAAATACCTATGTATTTTGTACAATTATTTTTATTTTATTATTTTCACAAAAATATCTCAATTTTATATTTTATTCATTTACAACATAATTTTTGGAGTATAAAATTATTTTTGTTTTATTTTTTTTATTTATCTACAAGTATAAAATAAATAGGGGAAGATATACATATACATGTTTTATGTACAAGTGAGAGAGAGATAAAATTTTATTCTAGTTTTATTATTTTATTTTATTTTTCTAATTTTTGTTTTATTTTTAGAAATATATACAAGGAAGTAAAAATACCTTTTTATTTTTATTTTTGTAAAAATAAATTATATACATAGATGGTATATATGTACAAGGTAGAGTGGCCCTATCTCTCTCTACTTATTTTATTTGGCGATCAGGACAATGCTTGGCCCTCTCTTGGGTTTGGGTCACTCAATATTTATTCTAAATATTTCCTTCTTTTTCTTTTATTCTTTATTCTTTTATTTTTGCACAAAAACATGCTAATTATGATATATTAACACATGCATGCTTATTGCTAAATTATTGTATTTACAACTATTTACATGATTCTTTGCCAAGATAATTAGCTAAAATAAAAGAATAAAGAGTGATGAATGAGGCTTCATCACACCCCTAAGATGATGTTGACCCATTGTTAATTGAATTAACCGTTAACATGATTAGAACTCGCTATGCTCAATGCAATATCGCCTAAATAATATGAGGAATCGATATTGGAGTCACTATACATACGACCTTACTCTTTTGAGAAGCAAAGAGACCGATCCATGGCAACGAAACCCTTTGCCTTGATAGGAGATCATGGATGTCATTTGTATGGTCCTCCATATCACATACAAATTCTAATTAATTATTATGAATCATATTCAGATAATTAATTCTTTCAAGAGAATTTCGACTCTATTTATGATAGAGTGTTTATTTTAATTGGATCTAATTAATATAATCATATTAAATAATTAACTTAATCATATTACATTAATTATCAATTCAATTCAATCAACCAACAAACATTTAGGGTTAGTTTGATATTACTATATAGTATACACCCTAACAAGTTGTTATTTTGTGTTTTAATAATTAGAGTATAACTTGACTGACTCATATTATTCTTTTCACAAAAATTGATCTGGCCAGTATACTCGAGTTATGTTGGGAGGGAGCAATTCCTTGACATGCAAGGTACAAATTAGTAAATCAAGCCTGCGAACCCAGACTAGACACCTTCACCATTCTGATTGAGAACAACACAAAATAATGCCAATCTACTTGTGGTTTTAACGATCAACTTTGATGACTGCCATTATACTATATAGTAATAACTCGGAAATGTTAGGCATCTTAAAATATTATTGAGATCCTAAATTTCTAAGAATATCAAGCAACCACGTTTTGCATGTAAAGGTTGTCCTACAACTATTGTAGGATAAACTAGGGTTTTCATGAAACATACATTCAATGACCTTTGAAGTTTAATAATTTATTTTCATAAATTTTAAGCACCAATCTTAATCAGGGTAAATTCACATTTCCATGATTTTATTTAATGATAAACACACTAAGCACGATCATTTGATGATCCAATCATCATCCAACCCATCTCCACTAAATATGGAATATCTAGGGCAAACATAGTCGGAATTATGCAAAATAAATTTGAGCGATATAATGATTTGATTCTCTACTTAATACAATTTTTTATTTCATATTTAATGACGAAAAACAGTAAGCAAAGATAATTTTCTTATAGATCCGTGAATACATGCAAAAATATTTTCGTAGCGGGAACTTTTCAAATTTTATTCATGCACTTTTGCCAACAATTGGCTACTATTTTGAGATATATTTAGACTTTATAAATATATTTTAATAATAAAAAAGTACGCCCAAATAGTGTACAAACATGGGATTTTAATTTAGTGAAAACTAATTCGAAACTTGCATCTTATGTAAAACAATGAGTCCCCGCACACTGAAATTCAAAACCTTGTTCATATATGATTTTGGATCATATCCAAGACCTGAACCTGACTTTGATACAAATTGAAGGCTATGGAAAAAATCTTAAGCGCATCATGGAAGCGTGAATATCGTATCCAATACTATCGGAGTGACTAGTCATACTACTGGCTCGGGGTAGCGGGATTTAAAAAATTAAAGCGATGAAACCATGTGATTCAAGAATACTTCTCGAATAATTTCGTCATAACCACAAACTAGATATAAGAATACATCTTGAAGCATGGTTGCGATCGAAGCCTCTAAACGAAGAGATTGTCTGTCTCAAGTCAGACCCGAAGATGAGACACTTGCGAGTGCGTTGATGAGATGTGGGCTTCTCGCAATCCAAGATGAAGGTCCAAGAAATGGATCTCCTGATTTCGTCAAATGAAATCTAACGTCTTCTTCATGAGCAAGAAGCACCGAAGAAGATAAAGATCTTTGAGTAGTCAATCCAGCAGCACAACGATGTCGCGATGACTACGAGTTTCTCTAAGTCAATATGTGGATGGCCACAATATTGACAGAGACAGTGGGTTGACTATGAGAGAGAAATAAAGAGACTTGTTGATCTTGAATGATGTAGTAGAAAAGGCTAGGGCTACTCTCCCTTTTATACTAGTTCGATGCACATGGATCTTAATCCATGTGCTCTTTTAATCTACAGTGTGTATTAAAAGTATTATTAATCAATGGGCATGATTGTTGCTCCAAAATGCAACAAAATTAATCTTAAAACAAATTAACTATATCTCTTTCATGATAATAATCAATTCATTTTAAAACTAATCAATATACATAGATAATGTTGGAAGACCAAGCCCCTTACTATAAATAGGGTGGTCATCCCTGCCTCTTGAATAAGTCAAGGTGGATGTCCACTATTAAGGGGAATAAGTCTTCCTTTATATATATACATACATACATATATGTATAAATTAATATGGAATAATAATTATTGCATCAGTATTCATAAAAGTAATTTTCAAATTAATTTTGTGAAAATTTCAATCATGCCATTGACTAATATAAATCATACATCCAACATAATATGTAAATTGAATTTACAATTAATTGTCTAATGCGAATCCAATTCACAATAACATTTAATTTGTAAATTTCATTTACAATTAAATCTTTCCAACATATTATAAATCATATTTATAATATCTATGATTATTACGGATTGTCATATACACATTAATCATATCTTCGATAATTAAATCATATTTAATTATCCAAGATGACTCTTCTCATGTGACCATATAAGAGGAATCATATTCATATTATTTATGATAGCTACATAACATTCAATAATCAAATTTTCTCAATGCTCAGATAGACAATTCATAAATGGAATTATTCTTCAATTCTTTCAAGAATAATGTGCTTTCTCCACGGATACTTGGAGATAAGAATAAGGCGATTGTACATTGCACGTACAATGACTTGGATATTGAGATCATATATCAAATCCATATCTCGAAGATCTTTCATGGATTTTTGATTAAATCAAAATCGTAAATCTAAACTTCTCATTGCATCTGAATCGTATTCATATCAATGTCCAACCTTTGGACTAAGATCATATTACTTCCCTACTAAGAGGATTCACTAAAATCCAAATATGTTTCATCACTCCCTCAGAATGGAAGCGTCATGGACTCATGGTTATACAATCGTTTATGATTACATCACCCTCAAGTATTCCTAATACCCATATATCCTGTGTACTGGAAGACCTAGAATAAACCTAAAGTTTTAGATCTCTTTTAGATTGTCTTCTTTAGATTTTTATCATTATGTTTCTCATTCGGTCATTGAGAGTTGATATTGATCATATGTTTTCCAAAATCATATATATCATACCTACAAAATTTTATCATACTTTCCAAAGCAAGATGACCATGCATGGAATTTGATCATCCCAATACCTCACGAGAGAGCTCATGTCCTCCGGTTCAGTTGAGAGATCGTATTACTCATATGCCCTCATACGCTTACCAACTCGGCGTTGTATAGACCTTGATTAGATCATTAACCTATCGGTTTGCCAAATGTACATATTCAGGCATATAACAATACATTTGTCTCTGGTCAGAGGATGCATGCCTATATCGCGACAACATACGACAAAGGTCTTGGTTATCTCGATCTTGTTATGTCAACTCTTTGACCTAACTTATCTGACATCTCCAAATCTTTATTTCTATGCAGAGGACCTGCATCAAGAGGTCGGTCAGATATCGGCCTTTAGAGAAGGATTTCTATCTCCATCTCAGGATGGAGATCTTCTCTTAACAATCATTTGACGGTGCTTGATGGGTCCTCAATCTAACCCTTTAGATATCATTGAGCTCCAGCCTATATGATTCAACCATTGAACATTTATTATAGAATGGTTCGTCTCGAGCTCATATGGCTAACATGAATGTATACCAAAATAATTTTGATTTTTTGACATAAAAGCAACTCCTGAAAGAAGCTAATACCTTGTTTTTTGGGAACCAGGGAGTAACTCTTTTTGCAATATAATACCTTGTTTTGTGTGTTTCATCCACTTAGGGTATATTAAAAGTTCCTATGGTGTATGACTTGGTTCTTTTAGGAAGAAGAGGATATCTCTCTAAGAAGGGGAGCTCTCTGGTAGCAGGTTCCAGATCCCAAGGTCGTTGATGAAACCATGTTTCATCTATCCAAGAGTTAGAAATTGAGCTGGAAGTCTTCGCAAATACTTGCATTTACATATTTCTTTAGCACTCTTAATAATTATATATATGTATAAAAGAAGCACTTTTAAATATATACAAATTACTAAAAATATAAAAATATATATAAAAGATAAAAATAATAAAGATGGAGAAAGAGATGATATACACTCAAAATGCTTAATATTTTATGTATAAAATGAACTAATTTTAAATTTCTTCCTTTTGTAAATATAATATGTATATTAACCGACTAAAAAAGAAACAAAGTTCAAAAAAATGATAAAAGTAGAGAAAATGATAAAAAGAGAATAGATATTTTGTATATATATGTAAATATATATAAACTATTCTAACGACTAAATCACTTATGAAAAATAAAAAAATAGGAAGTATATGTTAAGTATTATATTAATATAATATAATATGTATATAGTATACTAACAAAACAAAAAATATAAAATCAGAAAATAAAGTTGTTATATGCTTATAAATTATCTTATAAAATATATCTATACTTACATGAACTATTTTGCTTTCACTTTCTTCATCGATGTCTATAACTTTCACGTTTACCATTTTACTAATTAATTCATCTAATTGGTATTTTGGAATTTAGAAGTCTTTTTTTCATTTCTTGTATTTTGCATGGATGTCATGTAGCTTGATCAAGATTTTTGACTCCACCCACCACTTGGCATAACCTTAAGTCAGCCTTGTCCCCCATTGGTCCAAACCCGCCATATAGACCAGGTTAGTTGACTTGAGATCAACTCTTCCTTGCAAATTTTGCTCACACCCCTTTTCTACTACTAGGAATCCAAATGGATATATGTGTGTGTGTATCCGATCCGTTACCATATCTATTTTATACAGATTTTGACATACATATACATATCCCTTTTAATAACTTCTTTGGAATTCGAATCTAATTCTTTGGTTTTGTTTTCTTCATTTTATTTTTATAATTTTTATTTATTTATAATTTCTCATATAAATAATTTGTGTACATACTATATATATTTATTGAGTTTATATAATTTAATAACTTTTTAATTCCATATTTTTATTCTATATTTAGATTTAGAATATATCTTAGTAGGGAAAAAGGACCCTACACTGGCGTGTGTAGGAAACTGCCTACACTCGGCCTAATTTTTCATTATTTTCTATTTTTTTGAAATAAAACCTTGGGGGATTTAGATCGTCATGTATCACCATGTTGTCATTCCAAATTCAACTTAAGTCGAGACTTCTATCATCTCCATCAAGACTACCAAATTTTAGCAGTCTCAGAATTATTGAAATTGACCCTTTTAGATGAACATGTTAGGAATATTTATTTTGTATGAAACTTGAAACACTTATTCCTCTCAACATATTAAGTAAACCCCAACTTTTAATTCAAAAAAATAAAAAAAATAATCGAAAAATAGGGTGGGTTCAGGGAGTTTCCTACACTCCAGGGTGCATGCTCCCTGCTCCCATCTTATTATATAAATATATTAAGACATTGGCTTCAGTGGATCCCATGATCCATATTTATTTCTTAAATATCTGAGAAACTAGGAATTGTATTAGAGATTAAAATAGAACATTTGACTTTCAATTATTTTAGGTTAGTGGAAATTCATACAAATGGATGTAGCGAAAAATAAACCATCAATAATTTAGAGCATGAATTACAATTGGATCAATTTATTTTGATTGTGGGGATAAATAATTTAAGCTAGAAGTATTTGTAATAATAAACTAAAGTATCCAGGCTCTGTTTAGAAATTACCAAATTGGTAATATGTATACGATTATAACGTGTATTATAGTTGAATTTTTCTACCATAGGATTTACCTTCGGTTTCCAATTAGTAAAATAATAAATATATAGAATAATGGATATTACTTTTATCCCTGAATATCTGTATATGTACTATATTTTCATTTTCATAATAAATATAGTTGTAGATTTTTTAACCATATATAACATAATTTTATGTTGGCTTTCATTGTATTTGGTCTATTACAATATAGTGACATTTAATATATTTATATCATGTATATGCGGATATTACTCATTTTAAATCAGTACCCATTTTAAAGGATATGGTAACATGATTTCCACATCTTTGAATATATGTATTCGTATTTAAAAGGGAATAAAGATATGGTAACACTTATATTCATATATGTATTTATTGTTCATGTCCCTATCTGTTATAACCCTGCCACCAACCTCTCTAACTCAAAAACCCTAAACATGTAGCCTACAGCCTATGGCCCTCTGTCAAAGACATTGTCATCATTCCTACGACAACTCGTCCTATGCCTTCCCATGTTCGACCATCACTTCATCTCGTTCCCATCTCCATTGCTCCCCATCTTCTCTCTCTTCCTCGATTATATGAGACGTTTCCTTCCAACTCCCATCATTTGAGAACCAATCGCTACAATAAAACCTAAAAGCCATCATCATCGTCATTGCAACTAGAAAGCCATCGAATCTCCCTCGCCTATACACCTCAATTAAAATAACTTTCAGCTTGTTGCGCTCACAAACTACAATCACCTCGATTGCAAGCCTATGAACCTATCTAATACCTCATCATCCTTTTCTTTGTACCAACCAAAATCGTCTTAACCCATGCTCATGTTCCATCTCCTATAAAACCCAAGACAAGCCCCACAAGTAAATATTCTCTCAAATCCTAGACCCGTCCGTAGTTCCTATTTCTACCTGTGACAACATAAGGCTCATTCAAGATATGTTGAGATGCAGTCTGACGAGCATAATCTTTAGGGTCCAGTGACCCATCATAGCATACACAACTTCTCAGGCTTCTGAATCCATTAAGCTTCATTGAGGCAACAATTATGTTCCCCATCACCATCCTAGAGATTAGCTCCATGCAACTCCTTCCACCCATCATTTTTCTAATTGTGTCATTAGTTATCTCTCATTCTCAATCTTCTTCCTCTTTGTTTCATCACATTCCTTTTCTCCCGTATACCTATTTTACCACATTCCAATCGTCAACTCATTAACACCTATCAGTATGGCATGATTTACCTCATCTTCTAATCTTATCACTGCTAAATCTATCTCAAACCACCTCCCTCCAACTCGTATCGGTTAACCTAAATTAGAGCATCAAAGCACCAATCCATCAACATTGAAGGTGCTATCTATTATACAAGCTAAACCTTTTGGCTGAATGTTGATCTTCCATGAGGGCTTTTGGGTCAGAAGCCCATTATATTCATGTTCATCTTCCCTTTGTGATTGAATCCAACTCTCTTTCCTTTTCCCTCTTTTTTCAGGTTTAACCTAACGACCTAACCTTAATCTTTGAGTCGACTCCTTTGTAGTGTTGAGTATGCAATCAAAATTCTCTTCGACCATATCTCTTCAGATATGGGAGCACATTTTATAGTGTAAACCTTCATTTGAGGAATAACTAAAGAGGTTGAGATAGAAGACCTTCCAGATTAAGCAACATGCATTAGTGATAAATATGTGATTCATCACTTTAAAAGCTGAAAATAGAGTTCCGTTTCCAAGT
The DNA here is from genome assembly GCA_037367405.1 of Ottelia alismoides. Classification (NCBI taxonomy): domain Eukaryota; kingdom Viridiplantae; phylum Streptophyta; class Magnoliopsida; order Alismatales; family Hydrocharitaceae; genus Ottelia; species Ottelia alismoides. The sequence continues at coordinate 649,755 of JAZKJV010000399.1, forward strand.
AATTAATTTTATGTAATTATTTATATCTCATTATTATCATTCATGCATGTGTAAATAATATCCATATTTTAGCATTCATATTTTACATAATTAAGAAGTCAGATTTGTGTATACATTATCACATGTATATTAACATAATTTCTCCTAATTTTCTTTATTTTATATTACTCCACATCCAATAAAATCAATTCACTTGTATACATATTACAAACATTCATAAAAGAAAAATATTAGAAAAATACTAACATTTATATTTGACAAATAAAACTAAACCCTAGTTTGAGACAAAGTCAAATATCTCTCACATACAGTCTTCAATTATCTACCAAAACAAGACAAAATTCAAAAGAATTAGAGTTCATATGTGAAATTTAGATTTTGGATCCTCATTGTATATTGTATATTTTGACTGATTTTGACTCATTATTTTTTGTACATAATTAACTCCTTTTAATTTATTTATTTTATTTGATTTTGTTTTAATAAAATATGTAAAATACATATTCTAAATTGAATTAAAAATCAAATAAAATGGACCACTATGAGTCTGTACAAAGAGTATGTACATAAGTATCTCCTATTTTATTTCTATATTTTCTGTATGATTAAAAATACCCAAAAAGGATAAATGTGTAGACATTTCTTTTATATTTTATTTGAATTTATTTTGAACTTTCCTTATTTAAAAAATCATTGCAAAACTAAAAAAGTAAGTATTATATGTACATAGAAGATCACCAAAAATATACTTTGTACAGATGACTTCTTTTGATTTTAGTTCCTTCATGAGAGTTGTAGATCTCATCGATACAAATAACTTCATGAAGATCACTTTTTGATTTGACGTCATTTACTAACTTACTTTTATTTTTCTTCTAATTTATTTTCTGAATTTTGTGGGAGCGAGATGTGGTCACTCCTAGAACTGCCACGTGTCCCCACTTATCTTCATCTACCCACCCTCATTCTGGGTCATTGGATGAATGCCTCTTCATCCAACAACCTAGATTAATCCCACCTTTTTAAATTTATCTTCATTTATTATTCTTTTTATTTATTTTCTCCCACCTCTACATGTCGCTCTCACATCCCTTCGATCTGGACTGATCCAATGGCCCAGACCTCATCTTCCTCCTACATTTCTCAGCCGTCCCTCTCCGCCAACGATCGAGCTCTGACTTTCGTCTCTCTATCTCTTCCATTGGACCGAGCTGCTCCTCCACGACTCCATCTCTTCCCACATCTTCGCTCTCTTCATTGAGGCCTAAACGACCACATCAAAAACCCCATCAACCCCTTGTTCACCGCATCCATCGCTAATCGAGAGAGGCCCAACCTTCAGGTAGTCGCTATCAGTGACAACAAAGCAATCAGATCCTTAGGAGGCAGAGACGAGACTCGTACCTTGGCGAGATCTGAAGACTCAAACTTTGTTTCCGAGTATTTCCCCAACCTTGTCTCAGCCTCAAAGCTTCATCACTTCAGCTCTTTACAGGAGACGGCCATGTCCTATTCCTCGAGCACAATGTTCTCCAAGTGAACTCTATCTTTTTCTTCTTCTTCTTCTTTTCGATCTTTATTCTTCGATTCTTCTCCTCATGTATTTCTTCCTTTTATTCTTTTCTTTGTGACTTCCCAATTACTCCCTTCTTCGTATCTCCACATAAAACACCAAATCGACGATTACTCGGCTCGATCATATCTTCCACCTCCACCTTCCTTCCTCTCCATTTTTGAATCTATCTCCACGTGATCCCTCATCATATGGCTTTGATCTCTCATTATGAACTGATGAACCACTGATTGGTGGATTAATATGGCCGAGTTGTAGTACAATCAATCAATAATCTATCAGAAATCGAGCCACTAGTATCTCTGCGAGGAGGGGCTCAGTTTGAATAAAAAATTTGTATAACCAGGGATGTCCATGGTCGAACTCAGGGACACGAGCTAACTAATTGATCAATCAGATCATAATATACATTAAGTGATTATTAATCTATTGTGGTCAACATACAAACAACATGATACAATACATCATGAATGAACATGATGCATTTTTTGTTTTATGCAAGTTAAATAAGATGAATGCAACATAATGAAATGAAATGCAAAACTAGACTAATACATAATTATACCCCCTAAATTAATAAATTAATTGAGTAATACATAGGTGATTAATTTAATGATCATTGGATGCATACAAATATATGTGAATCTCAACAATGGCATGGATATAACGGGCAATGTGACACATGATACATCAAATTAATTCATACTATTTTAATTTTAAAACATGAAATAAACAAGACCATAAGGTATCTGATCAAATAAGCATCATGTAGAAATTGATATCAACAAAAATGGATTCCATATGCTCATGTTATAAACAAAATAGTTCAGGGGCATAACAACAAGAAAAACATGAAAATAAATAAAAGAAACATCACAAACATGGTCTTGAGGGGTATTTTTGCAATTTAAAAGAGCAGCAAGGGCCTTCCTTATAATATTTCAAGTAAGCAGGGACCAATTTCTAATTGTTAGGAACCAACAGGGCCCCTACGTAAAATACCCAAGCGCACCACGTGATGCATGCATGCCTGGGACATGTCTGTAATTCCGAAAAAGCGGGCAGGCTGTGCTGCAAAAATCCTAAGACCTCAAACATGGAGCACATGGGACGGAGCCTTAGGGGGTGGATCAGGCCGAAGTAGGTGGCTTGGGCCACGTAGTGGCCTGAGGTGACTCGGGCAAGGCACAATCCCACCAAGTCCCAATGCTTCGGGGCAGGTGATGTTGCTGGTCCATAGCCATTGGATGGATATCGGAAAGGTGCCTTCCAACAACACCTGTAGCTCATGGGTGCCCATCCTCCTCCTCTCCATAGCGACGTAGACAAAGCTTTGACGAGGATGCCAGAGCTCCTCCACGATGGCTGTTGACGATCCTGGAAGCCTCCTGGGAGGCCTGCAATGAAGCTCAGGCTGCTGAGGAAGAGCGGAACCTCTTGGACCTGGTTGTCAACAAATGCACACCAGAGGCGGAGCTCTGGAACGGAGCTCTATCTGAATTTCGACCATTGAAGGGGTGTACCTGCAAGATGGGTTAGGGGGGAATAACTGAAGCATGATGAAGTGGATGGAGGGTGGCAGTGCGAAGAACGTGGAAGCCCTAGTTGGGTTCTCCTCCGACATGGTCGGAGTAAGTATGAGGTAGAACATGTTCTGGAGGAGGAGAGGAGAAGAACTAGACCCACTACGTCGATCAGGTGTGTCCGACGAAGGTGGATGAATGTTCAATTGGGGTAGACGGTGCGTGCATGCATCTAATTAATTAAAATAAAAACAAATCGAAGGCTTACCTGGAATTAAAGGTCGTGGCGGAGGGATTATAGCTTGGGCTGAGGTCCAGAGGAATTGGAGGGCAGTTCTTCCACTTTAAGAAGGTCGTCCTCTTTTTGTAGAAAACACGAGCACTTAGTAGAATACGTATATAGTTTGTATTATTCTTGCACATTATAAATACAAAATCGCATACAAAGTTGCACACTGTAATACAAACATTAAAACGACATATTATAATACAAACTGTATACGTATTCTACTTAAGTCATCATGTTTTTTTAAAGAAAAAGATCACCCTTTCTGAACTCAGGAAGGATTGCATCATATTGGAAGGAAATTATATATATAGACACATATTGATAGTTTTCTACGTACATGTTCGAAGATTCCAACCTCATATGCACAAGGATCTATTAGTAAATAAGAATCTTACGATGGAACAATTGTGAATTACTCAGTGGTTTGTTTTCTGAATAATCCACAAACCTAATGGATCCTACACCACAAGGATAGTATACACATGGATAGTAGAATGCATCCAATCCTTTCTCTCCCCTTTTCTCCATCCTTTGTTTTTTAATCACGTGAGATACCCTTTTCTATTTCCATATCACGAATGCATGTATCACCAATCAGGTTCCAACTTAAACAATGCAATCCCTTATCTTCAACACTATAATTATTCTCCACCGTTATTAAAAAATAACAAGAAACAAAAAGCATGTGCTATGGGGAGATCCTATTGGCCGCGAGTGGATCAGAGATTCGGTACACCTCGTTGGCTTCGCAACTTGAGAGTGGGAAAGTTCCATATGCCCAAAGGGATAAGATGCACGTCTTCTCGAATTTGTCCTCCATGCATTGAGGCCACTAGGGAGCCAAGATGGGTGCTTTCCCCGTCGTTGGATTAAAATCCGACGGCTGCAAGCTGTATCTTTATCTTTTGCCTCCGTATATATTATTATGCGCATCGTATCAGAATGACATGGATTCTCCGTTCGATAATATAATTTAGGAGATATTCTAAAGTGCTTCAGATGGGAAAGGAATATTGTAACGAATGGCTTCTCAGTGGGGGACTAAAAATTATATCAAAGTTTACGACCCGTCCCTACCAAGACCACAATAACAAAATTGTTACATGATAATGAATAATTGGAGTATCTCAATTTAAAAAATGACCTACGATAATAAATAATTTGAATATATTTAGGACTCGTTCGATAGAGAAATAACGAGGAATAAGGAAATATGATAAGGTGCAATAAGATGTTGTTTCTGTTCGACTGGAATGATATGAATAATGATGAGGAATAAAGAGGAATAAGGATAGTTAAATGCTATTCTCCTTTCGGTTGACACGATAATGAATAATGTTTGTAAATCAGTTAAAAATGTTGGTTGGCAAATGATAGGAGTATTTCCGATGCATTATTAATAAGGATGCAACTGGATCCGGCTATATTTGTATATGTCCGTCATCGTATCCCTTTTAGACGTATATGGATATGAATTCCTTATTTTGACGGACACTGATACGAGTATAAGTTTTTATTTTCTTTACATATACAGATGAGGATACATATATTGTTTTCAATATTTTGAGGACACGGATACAGATATGTTAATATTTTTTTGACAAATAGGAATATGGATATATGTATTGCTGAATCTATGTGTGTGTATTATATATACATACATCAACTTGTGTGTGTATCTCCAAATATGTTACATAATTATTTCCAATATATTGCATCTGAGTAATTTTCAAATGTGTGAAGAAAAATGTAGATCTATGTATTATTTAATCATTTATTATACAAGCTATTAAATTTAGTAAATACTATATTTTATTTTATTTTATTTGTAATTTATTAATTCTGATTAATTTAGCTATTAATTTCAACTTTACAAGCATAATCCTACTGAATGCAAGCGTTAGAGGACACTTGTTGTATACAAAATAAGTCATTTCTGTTTGCTAAATTTTTGAATCCGAATCATGATTATTTGTTTCCATATCCATATCTGTATTTAAGGATATCGTTTGTAATTTTCAATATCCGCAATATATTTGTTTCTATATCCAGATGTTAAAATGAACCCACACTACCTAATGAATTTCAGATTAGCAATTCATTTCAATATATATGTATATATGTATAGCACCATGAACCCACACTACATGATGTTCTTTACAAATACGTGAAGGAATATGGAGGAATAAGCCCTCTCTTCATTAAGCCTCGAAAAGGAGGTGGAATAAAAGAGGATGTGAATAAGAAAAGGGGAATAAGGGAGCGGATAAGGCGGAATAACGAAAGAAGGGAATAAAGGCTTATTCCTATCCATATCTCCCTACTAAATAGGTCATTATTGCCACAATATATTACATATATAAAATGAATGTTATATCACTACACCAATATTGTCTATAGTGGCACTTTTTAAAATACGTCGTTAAAAGAGCCATTATTGAAAATATAACGATGATATTATTCCCTGTTAAATGATTTTTATATTTGAAATTAGCAATGTATCATTTTCAAGCGACAGTCTATATAATGACACTTATCCATGGTAATTTTTCAAAATTTGAACTAACTATTGCTAATTTTAAAGTTCACAATTTAGCAACCATTATTTAATATTGTGAAAAATAACAGTATATGGATCGTCACTAAATGATACAACAAATGATATGATATTCGTCGTTAATTTCAAGTACAAAAGATCATCCTGCAAAAAGTAATTAATATCCTTATTATATATTTAACAACGACCGATTTAATTATAAATTCTAGAAATGCTTCACTATAGCTAGATTAGGTTTTTTAGCGGGCCATTGCAAAATTATCTCTTGTTCTATAAATTGATAACTAATGTCATATTTGTTGTTAACGTTTTTATAAGATGATTATCCGTCGACCATTTCACTAAAAAATGTAATAATCATTATTTATTTGATAATTATTAGAAGAAAAGTCAATGGATAATTGTCATCACATGATTTATTGCTAGCGATATACACTGAGTATAATATTCGTTTCAAATTAAAAAAATCAAGCTACAAATAACAATTCTTGTTATTTATGTAAGTACGAAAGATATTGCAATTAATATAAAATTATTCTTTATCATATGTCGATTTTGAGTTGTGCGTCTTGATATATTATCCGATGTTAAATTTATTTTAAAAATGTTCGTTGTAAAATTATCTTTAATTCTTAGATCCACAATCCGTTACTATATGTATTAAAGTGTTCAAGCTATTAATCCTATAATAACTCCCATCTTGGGTGATCAGCGGAAACTTACCAAATACCATGTCGGATTTGAATGTTACTCCAGGACATCAATGATATGTTAAATAGCAATAAGGAATTATCTTGACTTTTCTTTATCCAAAAAAGTGCGTTTCTAATACAGAATCAAGATCTCTTGTTCTTGTAGGCACAACGATATCTTTCCATCGCAACACACAACAAGTTTCAAACCACAACTAAATTTGTTTTCACCTTAACCTGCAATAAAAACACTATAATATACGGTATAAACCCAACATCTAGTATGTGTTGAGTTAAGATCAAAACGACTAGCGTAGAAATCAAGTCATCATTAAGCTACATCAAACAATTTATTCATAACATATATGATCATAACAAAATAACTTTTGTTATTCCTACTTTGCATTTCTGAATAATATTTTCATACATTATCCATGAATACAATTATTACCATTTTCATTGATCAAGAAAAGGAAGTTCATGGATTTACATATTCATTTTCACGAAAACTTATCATGTGAGTTACCATAAAAAGACAAATCTCATATAAGTAAATATCTTACATCCATACACATATCATTGGCAAAATTCACAATTATAACGTTATCTCAATATATAAAACAAGATTTCTACTCGTCGTATAAACTTAATCATGACCGTTATCATGCATGAAAAGGGCATTCATATCATATAACATACCATTCACATGTACCCATATACAATCACTTTATTTTCTCATATGCCACATAATCACTTTGATTTTCACACATACACTTAGTTTTCACATAAACACTTAACTTTCACATAAGAACTTAGCTTACTCATAAGCACCTAACTTTTTCATTGTATGGATTTGTCTTATTTCATAAATTATTAGGCACTTTGGTGACTTTTACCGCCAGCACAAGCGGTCACTCAACTATTATATACATAGAACATGATGACATCAACGCTAAGTCAATGTGGATAGGGTTCTACTGAACTCGGCATATCTGGAATGTATTGTCATTTAGGTCCCCGACAAACGAAATCTAGAGGTGGCTACCAGTGTTAGGTGTAGAACTTAGCTTCGCAGACCGTTATCATGTCATTGTTCATGTCAAGGAAATTTCAATTTTTTAACGTCATTTCCTTTTTCATAGAGCAGTGGTTCATATGAACCTTTTAGTTCCAGTAACTAAAGAGATCTTCATTGTACAAAATTTACAGCTGACACGCGCGCGCGCGCGCACACATACACACACACATTCCTTTCTTTCCACCAACCGGCCTTTTTCATAATGTTGAGAATAACTCTCCTTAATTCGAATTGCTAAAATCTTATGATTATCTTTAAAACTTGATAATACATTTTTGTTTCTTTAACGATGTACAATATATAGTATACATTTTTCCCCTTGATTCATCTTCCTTTTTTTTGTTGATGTCCTAGTGAATACGGATGTTTACGGAGCTGGATGAACAAATAATAATCACTAACTGCGTCATGAGATTAAATTAAATTATAAGTACGTATAAGACAAATATATTAGAGATATTAAGATTCTGTTTGTAAAGTATGAACATACTACCAAATATACAACCAAACTAATACTAGATTTGAACATACAAGATATTTCTTGAATCTATAGCATACGGATTTGTGCAAACTATGACGACTTAATTCATGTATACATGTGCATACAAAAATGTGCGGCATATATACATCCCATTGACTATATTATCGACGCATGCCTAACTCACATATATTCACTTGTAACACGAAACCTAATGGATCGATACATATCTTAGTGGCACACAAAATGGCACTCGCCAGGTATCTATATGTACTTCTTCATATCTCTCTCCGACTTTCTCTCTCTCTCACACTCTCTCTCTCTCTCTCTCTATTTCCCCCTCTTTCTCTATCTTAAAGAATGAGAGAGAGAGTCACCGATTTTAAAAATGATTTTTTTAATAGTAGACTCGTAATTTCGGAGATCCGGAACATTTCCCTTGAGATTCGAACCCTGAGTATTTTAAGGTGTAGAAACTTACAAGCATAGAATAGAGGGTTGAATTGGCCCTTCATAACTACCCCTTAGGTTCCTTTTTTTAATAAATCAATTAAATCTCTTTATAACAATCAATGATTAGATTATTTTGTATATCATTTTAGTGGTTTTACAAATCCCTCCCCCTCTCCCACATCAACTCTTTTTTATCTTTTCAATATCATCTACTGCCCGATCCCGACCGTCATTATTTACTAAAGATTCATATAACGACAATTATCTATTGATTTTCGTATAAAAATGTATAAATCATCCTTTATTCAACAATGATAGTTACATTTAGAAATTCAACAGATCATCATTGATATAAATGAGTACAATATTCGTTAGGAATTCAAGAATAAAACATAATTGTACACAGAATGTTAGTCGTTTAGCATCGAAAGGTATATAACAAGTGCTCAAATTTTCCGTTGCAATATCCATTATTAGTGCATCGTGTCATTTATCGAGAATGCAAATGTAAAGGTTATTTGCGTAGATTTGGAATCATCGTTTATATTTGCATGCATGCTTTTATAAAATTTGTTGTGCTGACGTAGATATCTTTCTTTTAGTTTACCCGCAATAATGATGTTAACTACAATAAGGAAATAGTAGTAGTATACTTCGAGTGAAAAATACTCAAAATACACTCGTCCCAAGTGTCGCCAACATCATATGTTACCTACTCTCCTCCTCAACTACTTTTTTTCTTTCCACTGAAGTTATTTCACAAAGACTTGCTGCGGTAAGAGAGAAAGGGAAACAAGCACACTTGTAGACCGGAGTACAACGTAGAGTTTTATGGTGTGTTCGCGAAGACGATTCCGAAAAAGAATCTACCGATGCACGAAAATGTCAATAAGAAATGTCAAAAATTGCATTAACAACGCGAATTCTCGTCGTATTTATCTGACTATCATCCACAACTCTTCATTTAATCATCCTATATTTAATTATCATTATTAAACAAGGTTTATCGTTTTTTAGGGGTTAACATTTTGAAGAAAGGGGTTTATAATCCACAAGTTGAGCGTGGTTGGTGTGTATCATATTCATCCTTTACATGTCGATGAGATAAAGGTAAAGTAAAGATGTTTATTTGTATTCATTGTTTGCTTGTTATTCTTGAAACTGTGGAACAAGTGGTTGGTATTGTGGAATACGTGACATAAACAGGAGATATATATATAGTAATAATTATTTTAAAGGAATGAGAATAGCTAATATAGGATAGCCGTGGAATAAGGAAAAGTAATCGCTATTCCAATAATAAGAAAAGCTCAAAATAAGAGAAGAAATTCCGGACCTCTTTCTCAGACCATAATGTATAATATTCGTAGAGAGAAGAAAAACAACTTCAGAATAACTGCACTCAGAAGATTCTTCGCTGAAAGCCAAAATCAGATAAGGAACTCACTATATATTTGAGAAAGGAATAAAGAGCTCACTATATATTTGATAAGGGAAAATACCTTAATGTATATGTTTTATTCTTTTTTACTTTGATTGTGAATTCGTTCTTTTTTTCCGCCGTTTTCTATCGACTCAGCTATATTTTTTAATATAATAACTTCAACCTTTTTAAATAATAGATATAAAGATATATAGATAATAAAAGCTAAACCGCCTAAGTCTTGACTTGAGGAGACTTTATCAATCGTTTCACCGAGAGACAGGACCAACTGGACATAGATCGGTTCGATTTTCCAATTTCTCCTGACTTGGTTTAAATACTACTATTTTCAAACAGGTGCAACCGAAACTGAACTGAAATTGGATTTCCAAAATATTTGATACGTTCTCAAGAGGACCCATGCACCTCCTTACCATTTGCAGTTCAAATCATTGGTAACGTGTAGGGATGAAAATGATCGGATACAGATACGAATATAAGTGTTTCCATATCTTTATCCAATCTAGATACAAATACGAATATCATGTGTAAAATGTAAAATTATATCCTAAAAATATGAATACAAGTGCAAAACGGATATTGATAATTCGAATACAGATATTTGACAAATAAATACGAATTAATACACGAATATTATACATGTTAAATTTACTTAAAAGCTATAAGCATGTTCATAACAATTTCTAATGTATAAAAGTATATTAAATATTTTAATAATGAATATGTGCATAAAAAATAACTACATAATAATAGGAAACGTAAAGATATAACTAAATAATAAAAGAAAGATTACCAAATTTGCTTCTTCGTGTACCATGTAGTATTGATATCATCCAAAATTTGAACATTCGTATTTGTATCTGATCTATATTCATATCCTTCAAAAAATAAATATATGTATTCGTATCCTCAAAATTCTGAACATTCGTATTCACATTACTATTCGTCAAAATTGAGGATATTACATTCGTATTTGTATTCGACAAATGTTTAATATTTGCATTTGTAGAAAAAGACGATAAAAATACCCTTTTGGACAAGCAAGATAAATGGATAGTTAAATCTATAAATCAAATGACTCTTATGATGGGATTTCCTTAATAACAATCAACAGGATCTCGATTAACTTTGTGTGTGTGTGTGCGCAATTCCGTATTCATTTCAAATGGGATATAAATGTAAGGATCATATACAAACATATCCATATTAATTTACAACTCTAAGGTGAGTGTAAATACGAAAGATCATATGTAATTGCAATGTTTTGTAGGTGTACAAATAACCAAATCCAAATCTAATTTTTACACTCATGAAAAAATAACGGCAGTTCAGAGTTTTCAGACAGACGTTTCAAGCATATTAATACCTGATGAAATGTTACTTGGGTACCATAAATCCCAATAAGAGCTCTAACCTTGATTAGTCACGAGAGGATAGAAACTCAATCTTCTGAACCCATTCACCATGAAAGATTTCCAAAAATTCTCCTGTACAGATTTTCCCATATGGACATAATCATAATGATAAAACATATCTAAGCAGATTGCCCTTTCAGTCAAATGCAAACAATGATAAGATTGATGAAGGGAACATCCAAGGATGCAATCACCAAAAATGGATTAACCTGTCAAAATTTACATCGTCATATTATAACACCTTAATCAACCAATGGAATACACTTTCAAACCTAGGCTAAAAACCGATGCAACAATTCAAGGACCTAAAAAAGATGTGGTCCCTCATCTTAAATAATGGGGCGTAGGACTGAGCTGTTATTCATCTTCATCCTCTTCCACGACGCCCCTTTCCGCGACGTCCTCCTCCCCGACCACCACGGCCACGACCTCTACCACGAAAGTCAAACCTATCGGGTTTTAGGCCTAATGATTGTACATTCCTCCGCTTTTTGCCACGATAATCATCCTCGTCTTCCTCGTACTTTTTTGAGCTTCTGGAGATGAAGGAGATCTCACGAGAGCCACCTGGTCCAAGCTTTACATTACTTGGAAGTCCAGTTCGTTTCTGTTCCCGCACGGCCGCAACCCTCTCTTCAAGAGGGAGGATGTCTTCATCGGCCAAAGATACACTTTTATAGAATGCTTCTGCATGGCGCTCATCCTTCACTTCATAAAGCCTGGAAACAATAATTTCTTAAAACTGTCGGCAATATCCTGATACAATAGTGCAGTTGAATAAATTAACTGGAGGACATTTTTTATTCCAAAATGGGATGGAATCTGAAGTTAGGTATTGGCTTCAGATAGAAAAGATTAATTGATCCTGCAAGTTAAGCTCCAAAACCTCCATTATGATTACTGTAGGCCAATTAAAGGAAGAATAGCATTCTATCGGCTAACCGACTGAAGCTTCTCCAAAGGGCGCTGACATATTTCTTCCAACTTTTCAATCATTTATTACTCGACACTGAACCTTACAATATAGATTATCAAGATGCATGAGTTTGAAATTCTTACTTTGGAACTCTGCCTTTGTTTTGTGATTTACTCCTTCCCTCGCCATCTTCATTGTCTAACTCAGAAGCCGTTGAGGCATCAGAATCACTAAAATCTCCTTCTCCTTCCTCCATGACCGGTTCAAAGTGCTCCTCAACCAACGAAGCCTGTCTCTTTGAGGTTTGCGGATGAAGAGAAAGATACTCAACAGAGTGCTCATCAACCTCAAAGTCCTGTCCAAAGGACAAGCATGTTAATGATAACCAACACAAGCTGGGAGGAACAAAAGGCGCACTCTTTAAGTTTAAAGTACCATAATTCACCAATAATCTCTCTTAGGGTAATATTGCTTTGCCTTAAGATTTAAACTGTCAACCAATTTAGTCACCAGACACCACCGCAGCAGTGTGCTCATTATGTATGTACTCGGAGTACAGAATATAAATAAGAACTGTCTATACGGTTTACAAAGTGATATTGATCATACCTTGTTTTCAAATAATGCAGCGAACCGTTCATCCTTTAATAAATCACTGCCCACACCTTTATTTTTCTTCTTCTTCTTTGCAGTAGTCTCTTCCTTCGGAATTTCAGGTTCGCCTTCTTCATTTTCTAAAAGGCGAGAAGCAAGCAGACTATTTACTGCCGGTCGTTTCTTTTTAATCTGCAATAGTAAGTAGTGTGCATTATACAAGGAAATTTTTCCTTTGGTACTTAAACTTCTCACTTAAGATTCGAACTGCAAACGCACAAGAAACTACCAAACAATAGCAAAACGTCCAAATCCAACTACATATGCACCAAGCACACACACTGGCCCCAGACCAGCACAAGAGCTCACACCCCCAACACACTAGCACCAGACCAACATGTACACACCCGCACATGCATGAACAGATGATGCTTCAAGGGAAAAATAAGCGATAAGACAAACCGTGATACGAGATGCCCTTTCAGTCTCTAGTTTTCTTTTCTTTTCCTTTTCTATGTAAGCTTCATATGCAAATGGATCCGCGAGAGTAAGTGCCTAGATCGGGAAAAAAATAAACAAGTCAAAATAGCAGCAACAGCAGGGAATGAACATTTAATGATATTGGAATGAAGAATGTCATAAACAGAGTTTTGATAATACAGTCACAAAATAAGTTAATTGGAACATAGCATTCAAAACAACCTTCTCAAAACCAGATTTTGCCTACTCGCTTGTCTATCAAAGCCGAGATGAGAAGTCAAAAACAAAGTTACGATTGAAGACTAAGATGGATTGGCACAATTATGAAACCCCACCAGTCGACATGCTATTGGTTGTTATGCGCTAGTAATTATGATGGCAATTCTGAACAAAATAGTGTCAAAGGGATTAATGTAGCTACGAATTGTGGAATACAAGAAAATCAAGGGCTTCATATAACCATGCACCACACATGAAACAAATGTCTGTGTTATCAATGATGATGGCATCATTTCAAAAAATGAAAAAGGTATTCAACATTGATTCACTAATATCACAGTGAAAGACAATGCACATAATAAGACTAAGAGACAAAACATGAAGTTATGTGTACAACGGAAGATGCATGGTGGTATATGATGGGACTGGTGCATATGGCACATGTAGCATCTAGACAAGAAAGATGGACATTGATCCTACATACATGAAATAATGACAAACTGGCAAACCTAGGAACTTTCCTAGATCAAATAATCCCGTAAAGAAATATTACACCTGATGTTTTTTGGTTACATATGCTAGACTACAACTGTCTATCCAAACAAAGAGGGAAGAGGACTCCGTGTTCACAACATAAGATGACATATAACACAATTGAAACCATGTCCGCATGAAACAACAATGTTTCTTTCTTTTCAAATGGAGAAGGAAGAAGAGTTGAAAAAATAAATGCAGAATAAAAGACAGACCTTGCGATATAATTTATAATCAATAAAGTGCCCATGCATGGCTGACTTCAGATATGGAGTTCCTATTAAATTAGTCAAATTCAACCGTTCAAGATCTTCATTAGTCAAAAATTTGACATTGTCAAATACAGTTGTTTCCGTCTGCTCTTCCAACTCTTCCTGTCAAGAAAGAAAAAAAAACAGACCAAAAAGTGGTCATAATGAGAACCGTCCATTTGATGAAAGTAATCTTCGACACTCTTAACCAACCGTAATGCTATCAAGGTGAGAGCACCACTTGGGTGCAGGCCCCAAAGCTGGTATGAAATAAGGAGCAATTCGGCTGCAATCTTGAGCTAACAGAATGAGACCACTACCAGGAAACGTGCATACATCATTGATCGTGTCCGCACTTGGTTCAATACTGGTGAAATTCTCTCCCTGCAAAATGCATGTTAAGTTCAAAAAGTTATTTCCACTTGAACGATGTGAAAATAATATGAAAATGGGCAATAAAACAACCGATAAAAGCACCAGCATTGACAAAGAGAATTCTTGGAGTCTTTGAGATTTAGTCTGGCCAGCCTTAATATACAACTAAATGTACACCATTAGGTCACGTGAGACACGAGACTTCAGGAATTAACAGGTTGCAGAAACTGCCAGACCATAACTTCAGGAACTAGGGGATTTCTGCTGAGCAGTAACAGCGGTGAACGAAGGACATACAGAAAGTAGAGACAGCATATGATTCTCCTATGACCACCTCAGCCAGTATATGCATGCCATGTGACTTAACACTTGATGAAGTGTATTCAGTAAAAAAATTAGTTTTCTGCTAAGAGAATATTCATGTGATAAGCAATCAACATTGAATGACATTGTGCTGCCACCATAATCGCATCCTGAATTTGATGAAAGATCTCTGCTAGAATTGCATCGACTTGAAAGATTTTTTTAACGTGAAGTGTATTCTGATTGTTGTTCAGTCCACTAGGGGTGTGTCTTAGAGGTAGTTACTATGATAAAATATGGTAGCGGCGGGTTTCATTCAGAACAACTTTTTAAGCTTAAACTTACCAAAGGAGACAAATTTATGATGTAACAAGAAGCTAACATGATTAAAGCAACGCAATGCTGGTATACACACACTCTGCTTATCCCATCTAACTAACCTAATTCTTTCCACTATAAGTGCAAGCATTTTTGTCCAGCTCCCCTTGGAGACTTCCCAAAATTGTTCTCAGCAAAGTCAATATGCTCCAAGATGCTAGCGGGCTACAAGCAACGGCAGCGCTAATCTATATCCCTAGGAGTTCCAACTCATAAAACACCCATCTTATCCAATTCTCCAACTCTTCCATGCAAAGATGTCATCCATGCTCCTTTTGTGAGCTTTCCAGTAATTGTGTTAATCCAGCAAAAATGAAATAAAGAGAGAAGATTTCCCTCATGGAAATCCTGAGCCCACTTCAGAATATACCCGTATAAATTAATACAAACTTCTAGAAAACACAACCAAAGATGGTTAATAAGAAAATAAGTAAAGATCGAAGGCAGTGTTTATGGCAAACAAAACCATCAAACAATAGTTCTCGCCGATAGTTCTCTTGGGATTTTTCAAACATGACCCAAAAGCTTGGTCAATTATACCACCATCCTTCTAATTTTACTCTATTTAACACGTACGACCTTTTGTCCAGGAGTCATGGTCTAAGAATTAGTAAGATTTTTTGAAAGTTAAAAATGAGTAAGATCCCATGAGTCATGTTGTAATTTACAGGAGTCGTGGAGTAATTACCAAAAGATTATATGGGTTATGGCGTGATTTAGGACAAGGGTCATGAATTCTTGCCTCCAATCAAATCTCTCAGAGGTTATTATAGGAACTATGATCCAAAATTATAGACAAAATTGGTGAGAATTGTATTTAACCCTCGGGTTTTCTTCTATATAAGAGACCATATCGCTCTTTACATTAAACAATCAATTCGGTTCCGATTGTCTAATATAGTATCAAAGTACCAATCCTACACCTTGATACTATACATGTTTGAAAACCTAACTCTCGAAATTTCTCGTGCCCGATGTTGCCTCTCAAACTACCACCATCCACGGAGAAGCCACATCAGACTACAATCAACACCAATGGAGATTGGGGCAAGACAACCAATGAAGGTGCTTATGCCCCTCGAGTGCATCTCGTGCAAACTCACACTACCGATTGCAACTCTTGCGCCTTGCCAATTTGTTGCAAGTGTTGTAATGTTTTTTAGACTTTTAGAGTGAACATCGATCCACTAAAACCTCCTCCGAAGCACCGAAGCTTCCATATTGTATATGAATCTTGTGTGGTGCTAGGTTTACACCTATATACTATCTTGAGGCCTAAGTAGACTCTTGATTCATATAGGATTTTCTTCACCATAGATGAATTTTATTCTCTTTCAAAGCTGGCAACATAACACTCAGGTGCGGTTGATATCAAAGACATCGGTGCAATTCACAGGGAAGAGATAAATTTCCATAGCGCGACTTGCCAATATGAATTTATCAACTATGGCTTGTGGTTGTGTGGTTCATGAGCATCACGGAAGCTCATGACAAGAAGTACATACTTAAAGATCAGAGCCCAAGGAGAAGGTCAACAATAATGCATCCAACAAAAATAACAATACATTAGACAATGTGTGGTTTTCCGGAACTTAGATGCCCCAAAAAGCCCACAAGATCACGCATAATAATACAGCTAAGGATGAGTGGGAGTCACTTGACATCATCTACTCTCAAATGAGGAACAAAAGAAAGATCACACAACTTTATCGTAATATTCACCAGACAAGGCACGATGGATGTCCTCCATACCTATTACGCTGACATGAATGCCATGTTCGAGAAGCTACATAGCTACTATTGTTTATGCAACTATCTAGAGCAAAGAATATGAGAATACACATCGGTTGGCATCTTCCTTTCGGGCCTTGAAAGGACACAATAATTGGTTAGGAATTACTTACCAACTAATGGTTTATATATATTTTGTTTCGGGTACTGGTAGGGTATGGTGCGATAGGAGGGTGTATACAATGGTTCTTCAACATGGTGTATATTTACAATTTATTTCATGTTGTAAGAACTTGAATGAAATCCGTTTCCAATACCTATAAGTCAGTTCTTCAAAAAAATATCTATAAGTCAAGAATCAAACATTAATATCGATATGTTCAAAATGATCGATATATGAGATACAAACTTCATAGATGATCGATATGTGTGATCTAAGAGTATATTTGCAAGTTATTTAGTGATCTAAGATCTTGGATGAACTCCATTTTCAATATACATAGGTCAACAACTAACAGTACCATCAATATGTTCGATATAACAGATATGCGCAATATAAGGATCATAGTCTTCACAAATGATCCATATGTGTCATCTAAGTGTATATTTGTAAGTTATTTAATGTTATAAGAACTTGAATGGAATCCATTTCCAATATCTATAGGTCAGGAATAAACATTAACAGTGATATGTTTTATATGACCGATATGTGCGATATATGGGTTGTGGCATAAGTGTGTATTTATAGGTTATTTGTTGTTTCAATACTTGGATGATTTTAATTTCTGAAAAAACGACAAAGATGGCTTTTTTGAACCATTTCCGACATTTCCACCGATATCGTCGATATAACGGCGATATAGCCTGATATGTCCATTTCCAGGTTGACCGAAAGGATATCGATATCGATACGACCTTCCTTGTTTATACCCCATATATCGCACATACCGTTCGTATCGAACATATCGTTGTTGTTATTGTCGACTGCTAACTTATAGATAGTGGAAATGGAGTTCATCCAGGTTTTTGACATTAAATAACTTACAAATATATACTTAGATCACACATAACGATGATCGATGACCCTTATATCGATCATATCAAACATATTATTGTTAATGTTGATTGATGATTAATAAACATTGGAATTGGAATCAAAGTAGATAAGTTAAACACACTTAGAATACATGTTTAATTCATGGAAGACAGTAAATGGCATTAAGATGAGTCTATTGATTCAAAAAATGTAGATAATGATTAATGAGACAATGTTTCTTTCATATAAATAACTTTCGACGATAGACAAGATTCTGTCGTTCTAGTGGAGTAAAGAATAAAGTACAGACTGACAACAACTAAAGATTTATCTATTAACAAAAATAAATGAAAAATGTAAATTAATGCAATATTGTAGAAGTTATTACATGGTCATGAGAGGTATAGAACCAAGGCCCTAAATGTCGATTTCGGTCACCATTTCGGTATCGACCAAAACAGAATTTCGATGGAATTTCGGTGGAATTTTGACAGAAATTTCGGTCATTTTTTGTACTAGGACCCCCATATTTCGATCATTTCGATCGAATTTCGATTTTGACTGGATATCGATATTCAACATAAATTCGATCGAATTTCGCTGAAATTTGAGGCCATGTTTAGAACCAAGAGTTCTGTGGTAGATCAGTATGGCCCCCCATGTCATGTTGTCTCCCATAGCACGTAACGGACTCAATGAACTTGCAGTAGTTCTCCCATGTCATTTACGAGTGCATGACCTTGTAATCTATCATATATTGCAAGTATTGATGGTCATCAATGCCTATGAGTATCCCGAGATGAGGATAAGCAATACTAGATCCGGTATCACGATGGACACGAAGAGGATGCGAAGTACTGGCTTGAGATCCTCGGGATACTCATAAGGACAGTATGTCATGGATTATAAGACCATGTGCTCGTACATGACATGGGAAAACCACTTCGAGTTCATTGGGTCTACGATCCACTATGAGAGACAACATAGCAGAGGGGCCGATTCAGATCCTTCATGGAACTCTTGGTTTTAGGAATTCTCTATTATAATATTGCATTAATTTACATTCTTCCATTTATTTTTGTTAATAGATAAATCGTTATACCAAAGGAACATTGTCTCATTAGTCATTACTCATTATGTACATTTTTTGGAATCAAATGTCTCATCTCAATGCCATTCACTATGTGACTGATATGAACGATATGTGCGTTATATGGATAATAGATTTTCTATATGTGTCATCCAAATGTATATTTCTAAGCTATTTAATGTTCTAAGAACTTGAATGAAATCCATTTCCAATAAGTACAAGGGAGGGATCAGCATTAACAGCAATACGTTCAATATGACTGATATGTGTAATATAAGTGTGTATTTGCAGGATATTTGTAGTTTTCATATCTTGGATGATCTTAATTTCTGATTAAAAAGGTAAAAATGGCTTTTTTGAGACATTTCAATCGATATCGATATATCGAAAATATATCCTTTTCCTGGCAGACCGATACGATATCGGTATTTCCTACACTGTCTATATCTGATAGAATGAAAGTGATAATTGTTGATTTTCAGTTATTGAGAACAAGCCCGAACTTATCTCCAAATATCTCCATTGTCACCACCATTCCTTTAGCCTCTTCCTTGCCACATTCGATAAAGAAGATGGTATCATCTACATACTACATAAGAGAATATTGTTATCGTGAGTGGAGTAAACTGTCGTGACTCCATTATGTAACACATGATCAACCATGCATACTAAAACATCAACTGCAAAAAACAAATGGCATTGGGGCACCCTTGCCTAACTCCCCGTTGTGGTTGGAAAAAATCTCCCTCTGCTCGACCATTAACAAGTACCGAATAGGATGTTGTGGTGACGTAGCATTTCATCCAAGAGATACTTATACGAGGAAAGACATGATCATCCAAAGAAAATGCTAATCGACCGTGTCATACACCTTTGAAAAATCCACCTTCTATTGTATACCCTTCGACTGCCATTTAATCTAGTTTGTTATAATCTCATATGCCCTCGCCTAACTATTTCAATATGACTTCCCGAGATAAATACTGACTAGTGAGATGAGATGATGTGATCCACAACCTTGTTCAATCTTATTTTTTCTATATAAAAAGGAGGTGTCTGAGAGAGTGGAGGACTTCCGTCCAATCGTCCTCTCCCATGCTATTTATTTGACAATAGCAAAGGTTTTGACAATAAGGCTAAACAAGGTTATGGATCGCATCATCTCATTGCTCTAGTCAGCATTTATACCAGGAAGACATTGAAATAGTTAGCTGAGAGCGACTGAGATTATAGCAAACTAGATTAAACGACAGTCGAAGGGTATACAATGGAAGGTGGATTTTTCAAAGGTGTATGACATGGTCGATTAGTGTTTTCTTTGAACGGTCATGTCTTTCCCCGATACAAGTATCTCTTGGATGAAACGTTGCGTCACAACATCATATTCGATACTTGTTAACTGTCGAACAGAGGGAGATTTTTTCCAACCTCAACGAGGAGTTAGGCAGGGGTTCCCCAATGCTATTTGTTATTGCAGTTGATGTTTTGGCATGCATGGTTGATCAGGTATTGCATAATGGAGTAACTGCAAGTTACTCCACTCACGACGACAGTATTCTCATATGTAGTATGCAGATGATACCATCTTCTTTATCGAATGGTGTAAGGAAGAGGCAAAAGGAATGGTGGTGACAATGGAGATACTTGGAGATCAGTCCGGTCTTGTTCTCAATCATAGAAAATCAACAATTATCACTTTCGTTCTATTAGATATAAACAATGTAGGATATAACGATACCGAATCGTATCGATCCGCCCAGAAAAGGATATATCGGGATATATCGCCGACATATTGATGATATCGATTGAAATGTCGAAAATGTCTCAAAAACCATTTTTACCGTTTTTCCAGAAATTAAGATCACTCAGGATATTAAAACAACAAATAACCTACAAATACACACTTATATCACATATATCGGTCATATCGAACGTATTATTGTTAATGTTGATCCCTGACTTATAGGTTGAAAATGGATTTCATTCAAGTTCTTACAATATTAAATAGCTTAGAAATATACACTTAGATGACACATAGATCATCTATGATCCTTATCACAAATATCGATCATATCAGGCACATAACGAATGGCATTGAGATGAGACATTTGATTCCAAAAACTAGACATAATGAGTAATGACTAATGAGACAATATTCCTTTAATATAAAGATTTATCTATTAACAAAAGTAAATGGAAAATGTAAATTAATGCAATATTATAACAGAGAATACCTAGCACCAAGAGTTCCATGGAGGATCTGAATCCCCCCCCATGTTGTCTCTCATAGCGGATCGTGGACTCAATGAACTCAAAGTAGTTTTCCCATGTCATGTACGAGTACATGACCTTGTAATCCATAACATACTATTGGTATTAATAGCGCAGGCAGACAGCAAGAGTGAGAGGGCAGTGAGGTTCTTCTTTACAGAGGGAATTGGTTACCAAGGGGCGTGGAAAGGATGTCGGATTACAGGCTAATCGCTTGTTGCAAGGTTATGTACAAAATCATCTCCAAGAGACGACTTGCTGACCACTTATTGGCCCCGAGGCTTGTGCAGGGGGCATTTGTCAGAGGGAGGACCATCTCTTGGCGCAGGAGTAGGAAAAGGACTTCCACTCAGCAGGTGCAGCTATGCATGAAGGTTGACCTCCGCTTGAACTAGTATTAATCGGCCATAATTCACAAGAACATTCTGTAGTATTAGTAAGAGGAGGAAGGGTTAAGGATTTACATGGTGTGAGATCTCACATTCTTCGAGGAAGCCTAGATGCTGTCGAATCGTCAACATCTAGTGCCTTCTAGATTCTTATCCATGTTTCATTTGATGATGCCATGTAAATCGCTAGAAGGATATTCAGTGTATGGCTAACCCAAGCCAATAGTCTAGGTAGGGCATGAGATGGTCATAGATCCCTATGAGTCTCTCAAGATGAGGATAAGCAGCACTAGATACGATATCACGAGGGACACCACGAGGCTGCAAAGTACTGGCTTGAGATCCTCGGGATGACGGCGACGTAGTAGGAGAAGATATCTGTGGAGGATGTTCTAGACAAAGAATATTGTTTTCTTTGTCTAGAACATGAGATCTGATTTATTCTTTCATAGCTTAACTTCGAAACATAACTAAAAAATCACATATTACTTCTCCAAATATCTCGCTAAATTATATATCTTATTTTTAATTCACGGATTTAATTAATTACTAATTTTTAGTTAACATAAATAACCATGGAATCTTATTTTCTATGTCTAGAATATGAGACATGACTTTATTCTTTCATAATTTAACTTAATTTCACAACTAACTCAAAAATCCCAAATTAGTCACCCAAATATCTCACTATATTATAGATCTAATTTTTAATTAACGGAATTAATTGATTGCTAATTTGTATTTAACATAAAATACCATAAAATCTTATTTTCTAAGTCTAAAACATGAGATCCAACTGTATTCTTCCATAACTTAACTTAATTTCACAACATAACTCAAAAATCCAAATTAGTTCCCCAAATATCTCACTAAATACTTCAAATCTTACCAAAAATAAGAATATGCATTACCTAACAACGACGAACAAAAGCCCTAACAGATTTCACAATTTCAACAAAGAAATCGAAGTAGATCTAGATGTTACCTCAAGGAAGGAAGGAAGAACTTTGGAGAAGGGCTTGGAGGAAGAAAGGGTTGAAATGTGTGATCTGGACTGATATGAGGCGACCGATATCGGTGGAATTCCACGTTGGAAGATTCCTCATATCGGCGATATATCGTCGATACATTAACGATACCAGATAAATAGATATATATCCTGATATCGATATCCCCTCTTGACCGATACTGATTTAGCGGCGATATTGCTGATATATCGTGATATGGCTGACTATGGATATAGATGCACGGGCTTGTAGTATGGAGTTGGGTACAGAATGTGGCTCCCTTCGATCCGCTACCTAATTCTTCCACTAACCATTGGAAGAGATGATTGATTGGTTGCCTATCAAAGAATATATTGGAAAAAAATTGTCGGGATAAGAGGCGGTTATTTTAAACCGCGGTAGTCAACTTGTGCTCGTAAAGCCCGTTTTTCGGCTATTCCTGTTTTTTATGCCGCCTCGACTTCTTCATGTTGGTATTAAGCATTGGATGGAGATGATCATGCGAAGATTTCTTTCCGGAAAATCATGTCAGGATGGGTATGGGTTTCATCTGACTGATTGGGAAACTGTAACTTTGCCAAAGGTAGCCGGAGGCCTTGGGATCACACGGTTGGAAACCATAAATGAAGCGTTTCTACTAAAATGGGTTAGTAGGATATGAGGCAGAAGTGAAGACATTTGTTGCAGACTCGTTCGCAACATATATAACATCAGGGGTCATTGCAATATACCCAGCAACCAAACTTTTATTCATCAGCTTTTTGGAAAGGCATCAAATCTGTGTTGCCTCGCTTCCTGGAACTATTATGCTCAGTGATTGGTGATGGTAACTCTTGCTTTCTGAACCAATAATTGGACGAGTGATGGTCCAATTTCATCCATGTTCCCGTGTCGTTTTGCTTCAGCCGCTAACTGTGAAGCAAGGGTTGTGGATTATTGGGTCGATGGCAACTGGATACCTTCATTCTTGACAGATTTTTCTGACCAACGATTAAAGGATTTCCTTCTCCTTTTGGAATCCCTAAGACAAATAGATAAGGCCATTTGATGGGTAGGATCATTGGGTATGAACAGATAACACATTCTCGGTAAAACGAGCCTACAGAGCTATAACTACACCGCCACCATCGAGGAGAAACGCTTTAGTGTGTGATTGCAACTTTTTCTAGGAGTTAAAACTGCCAAGTAGAATCAACTTTTTATGTGGCTACTAAGACAAAAGCGCATTATGACAAGGGATTGATGTGCGTGACTTTTTGCATGTCCCATAGTTACCCCCTTTGTGAGATACATATTGAAATAGTAGAGCAGCTTTTCTTTCATTGTGAGAAGACCTCGCCGATTTGGGTAGAACTTCGCACATAATGGATGAATCTTCAAAGTCTGGATTTGTTTTTGGGGCTCTTTATTTGGGGCAAAGCAACGCTCAAGAGATGAACTTCATATGTCAGTCGCATCGATCTGGGCAACTTGGCTAGCGAGAAATATTGCACTCTTTTCATCTCGGCATTTTTACTACGAAAATGTAGTTTTCAATACTAGGACTCTTCTCGAGTATTGGCTTCTATAAGTCATCTTGTAACTCTCCCTCTTCTTTTAATATATTTGGGGCGGACACCATAGCAAGTTCCCCCAGTTTTGACTCAAAAAATAACAATTTCTCTACCTGGGGTGAAAGAGGACTACACAGGAATCTGTTAGCTAGGACCTTGGACAACACCAAGTAAACAACATTTGACAATGCTAAGGGTCGAAAATCCTCCACTTGTTATGACGCCCCCTTCTTCGACAATTCACATAAGAGAGGGCTCTATTAATTCTGTCAAAGCATGCATTACCATGGGAAAACTCGTCCATCAAAGCCACCAGATCGTCACTCACCACATCCCACAATTCCCGGGAAAAAATTGGGAAGCCATTAGGCACATGAGCTCCATCAGCATTCTACGCAAGCACTGCCACTCTGACATCATCACGCTCGAACCTCTACATCAAGCGAGACTTTAGATTGTCTAATATAGAGAAAGCCATCGCACCCAACCACCTTCATTACCTGCAAGGCAAACGTCGATAGAACCCGTAGAAATAGTATACAATCCCTTGATCGATTTGACGATCCCCCCAACTTGGATATCATTCACCAAAATTGAACGGAATAGATTCGGTCATCTCCTGCCAATAGCCATCGTATGGGGAAATCTGGAATTTGGCTCACCCTCTTTTATCCATTTGTCTGGATATTTGTCTCCATTTTGTCGCATTCTTCTTATCATTTTCTGGATCTCACGGAAGTTGGTACTCTCTACAATCTCTTCACTTGATAGGTCACAAGAATATCTTCATTTGACGGTAGTTTATACATATTAGCAAATTCTTTTTGGGCTCACATAAACGCTTCCGTAAAGCCATCGACCTTCGAAACAATTGAACTGTAGTTGATCCCTCATAAACCACAGTTACCACATATTCCATTGTTTCATAAACAAATATTTGAAATTTTCCTCCAACTAAAATTTTTCAAATCCGAACATCCTAGGTGCAACCCCTCCTTGAAATCCCAGATAACGGGAGTGACATCTAATCGAGATTTGGGGAAGAGGTAACAGTGGCCAGCAGAAAAGCCTCTAAATGTTTAGCAGACCCTAAAAAACTATCCAGCCTAGACCAAGATCCCGAGCTCCTCCAAGTGAACCAGGTGTCTGAAGCATTAAGAACCTCCACATGTAGGTCTCCTACCAGCTCCACAAAATCCACCAAACCAGAGTCATTCCAACCTCGTAGTTCTGGTTGATCTGAGGATAGGAGAGAAACATTGAAATCCCCCACCCCAAATCCAATGAGCCAATGGAAATGTTCTTTAACTGAATGAAGCTTGGACCACAGCTCCGGGCACAACCCAAATTCCGTTGGGCCATACATACAAGACACAATCAAGAAGGTTCATATTTCCATCTCAAAACAACAATCAAAACAGATATTCATATATCCTCGGTGTCCATTAAGAAGACATTGATAATCCAAGCGACAAAAGCACCCCCCCCCCAACACATACATCCTATAACATCTGTAGCTCTAAACACCAACAGTGAAGAAACACCAAGCGACAACCATAGATGTTCACTGAGCCCCCTCACTTCCACTAAGATGTCTTGAAAGAAAATATTGCACCAAACTAACTTCTGTTAGAAGCAAGCTGAACCTGAGCTCATGTACAAAATAAACCAAATTGATCGGAAACCCCTTTGTTATGCTCACGCCATTTACAGCCCTAGTTAACTGGACTCTGAGCATATCAAACTTGAATAGATATACACAAATGTGACTACAGGTGCTTATAAAAACCTGACCGAAATCAGTAACTTTGCAACAAAACAAAGAAAAATAATCACAATGGTTCCATTATTGGTACTTCTAAAAAATCAAATATTTGCCCGACTAATCATTATGCTGTTTGAGTCACAAACTCTTCCGGAAAAATTTTCTTACAGTGTCAGGATGCCATATTCGGACAACATGTTTGTCAGAACTGACCAACTTTGACCTCAAAGAATTAGGAGTCTGAAGCCATTTGATATCAATGATAGGACTACCATACCTGCAAAACTCGGTGCAATCAAAACATAAACCATATTTTAAGAAAATGAACTCGAATACTTTGAACGAAGATGAAGCCCACTTACATATGATCCTTAATTTGAAGAGGACTGGAAGAACGCAGATCATAGATCATTACCTGCAGCATAAAAGCATGCTTAATGGTAATATTCAGCGACTATTACCAAAATTAGAAATTGAAACAAAATTTTGACACTATCAATTTTTGCATAGTATATTATCCCCTGATAATATTAAAGAAATTAATGTGAACTTTTCCAAAAAATGCAGTCTGAAAGTCCATGAAGACAGCAAAAGGTTAAATATGTCATTACAGTGAAGTTGCACATGTCAAAAACCTAAATAATAAACTAAAGGAGATTTTACCCTTGTAACCCTGTATAAATGCAGAGTAAAATATAACCCTTGTTTTTACACACACATCGGACAATCACTGTCTTACAACCTAACCCTTGCTCTCACTTTACTCAACTACTCCCTAGAGTTAATCTAAATGGCGAAGCCTTCTCCCACTATAAGTAGGGTTGGCTACAAGGACTCTTGCTCAAATCCATGTTAAAAGATTCGACTATTTTTTACGCTGGTTGTCGACTACCTAACGCAACCCCCACAAGGGGGGATTCGAACCATGGTCTTTTGGATGGTAGGCACACCACCAGACCATTTAAGTGGGTACTCCCTTGAGTTAATCTAACCATATTAAATCCACCAACAATGATCAATATTCTTTTACTATATTATTCATCCCCCCCCGACTGCCACCATCCCCTCCCTTCCCAGCAACTCCACTTCCTCTAATCCCCCTTCCCAACTCCCCCTCCCTCCTCGATTACAACACCCCATTCCTTCATCATCACAGCTCAATTTGTGGCAGGTAACAAGCACTGGCGAAGGTTAGCGACAGTGCTTGCAATTGTTGGCACGAAGAAAAGCAGAGACAGATGTTTGCAACGAGACAATGGGTACCAGCAGTGGGTCATGCCCCAATTCGAACAGGAGCTGAAGTTACTCAATGCCCCATTATCCTTCATATCAAACTCATGTCTCCTCATGCATTCCAAATCCCAAACAACCCCTTCCCTTCATGGCAGGCTGTCACAATAGAGGCATCTGATGACGCAAATGAAAAATTTCCATGGTAGTAAAATAGAGGAGAGAGAGAGAAGTAGAAACACACATTGCATGAGGTTTTGGGGAAAAGAGAAAGGGAAAGAGGATGTGGAACAACTCCACTTTTTAATATAACTTGAATTCCCAATACATTGACCCATAGGCCCTTTATATAGAATGGTGGACTAAAAGTAAAATCTTAGCACGCCCTTATCCTCCTAACTTGACTCGATCAATTAACTAACTAGAGATCACATGCAATTTTGTTATTATCTTCTCTTGGAGAAAAGCAATTGTACGGAGATAATCCCAGAAATCCTGCTAGCGTTTGGCAACTCTAACCCTGCAGGCAGTGTCGTTGATCTCTGAGAGGGTGGCAGTAGGTTCTCTAACAGTTGAATCTCGACGAGGGGTAGTGGCGAGCTTGGAAAGGGAAGAATATGAGGTGGTGATGGAGCGTGCGCTGATAGCGACACTGGAAGGGGTGCTCACGGACCATGCGTGCGGTGGGGGTATTTGCTATGTAGGGACCCAACTGAACTCAGGCATGGGATCCTCAAGCATCGAATATCGATCCTCAATAACCCTTGTGGATGAGCCTCAAAAAAAAATAACCCTTGTGGATGGAACGGTGATTCCATTAAGAGGTCAGGATGCAAAGGGGCTATCGATGGTGGGGTTTAACGACGAGGGGTGTACGGGTGTATGGGTAGCGGTGGCGATCGAGGAGCCGAATGGGGGTGTGGTGTCGGAGGGGAAGATGGTGGTTATGCAGCTAACGCGGGTGGGAGAAAGTGGTCGATGGTGTCGAGGTGGGGAAGAGTGGTGGTGGTAGCGTTGGTGGAATTTGTGGCAGCGACTTGACCACAGGTGTAGGAGTTAGCTCCGATTGGATGGTGATGGCGGCTTTCCACATGGAAGGTGGTGACGGTAATGACCGGGGTGTTGGTGGTGGTGGTATTGGAGGAAATATGAGCGTAGGAGGCGAAGGCAGAGACGTCGGCAGTAGTAGTAGTATATTGACAAGGCTTCACATGGGGGGTGGAGTTTCGAAAACCTCCAGGACAACCTGAGGAGCATTACTTTCAAGTTAATTCAGAGATTGTTGTAGCCATGGATCTCGCAATGACATCACCACGCCTGAGCAAATCTGATGTAGCACTAGAAGAGATTCTTCAACCTCATTCCTTGTGGATGACCCATAGAGCATGCTTCTCCAACTTTGTGCTTGCGTGAATGCCTGGAAGGATCATTGGATTGTGAGAACGATCTGTAAGCCATGCTCTGATACCAATTGATGCACACGTAAAATTTCTACGATTGAAAAATAGAGAAGATGAGAGTGAGTGGTAGAAACACACTTGTTGGGTGAGGTTTAAGGAAAGAAATGAAGAGATTACTAAGAGGGAGAAGAGAAAGGGGGAGAGGATATGGAGGAACTCCACTTTTTAAATATAACTTCAACTCATAATACAATGACACGTATCCACTTTACATAAAAATGAAAAAGGAAGGGAAAATGGAAGGGAATAAAGTAAAATCCTAACGACCCCTAATTATTCTCCTAATTTGACAAACAACCAAAGGATTACCTAGAGATCACATGTGATCTCGTTATTTAAATAAAATTGGAAAAGGTAACACTCAAATTAAACAAATTACCAACTAACCTGAACCTCAATTTAATTGGACTCAAATTGGAGGGATAAAAAGCCTAATTTGATAAGATCCATGATTTAGCAATGTTGGAGTATGTTGTGTTATGCGTCACTTATATTGTAGATGGGTAAATGGATCACTCCGGGATCCATTTACCACATCCAGGAGTTTAGTCCCA
This sequence comes from Ottelia alismoides, assembly GCA_037367405.1. Lineage (NCBI taxonomy): Eukaryota > Viridiplantae > Streptophyta > Magnoliopsida > Alismatales > Hydrocharitaceae > Ottelia > Ottelia alismoides. The sequence continues at coordinate 679,393 of JAZKJV010000399.1, forward strand.
CATCTATCAGTGGTGGGACTTGGAGAGTCTGTGGAGGTTATATAAGAAGCACCAGACCTCATGTATCAGATGAGAAAGTGCAATGAAACATATGGCCCTTTGAAGCCTTCTCTCGTAGTTTCATCCTGCTCCTTAAGGAGCAGAATTCCACGTTAAAATCACGTGTTCTTAATTATTTTATTCTATTTCTTGGATCAAGCTTCCGTATTCTTTCTTTTCTAGCATGGTATCAGAGCGGGTTCGATTATCGAGGATTCAATTTTTTTTCGAGATTCGATTTTTGGTGTTTTGTTCTTAAAAGTTATGTTTATGTTGGAGATTTGTTCATCTGTTAGAAAAAAACTAGTGTCCCGTAGGAACCCTAATCAGTCCTTGTTTCTGTTCAACATGATGATGCTCAATTCCAGAGCATGCTCCTGGCCATGCTCGATTCCAGAGAAGGTATCTCCCCTCCAAGCCGCATCGCTCCAACAGGCGAAGCTCCATGGCAGAGCCGCCCTCCTTCCTCGATCTCCAAGCGCATGCAGGCAGCGTGAGATACAGGTGGCGAAAACTCCAGTTTGATGGTGCTCTCCAGCCCAGCCGCAGTTCTTACAAAAGAAAGAGGTCGGTGCATCTACTTCCATATCTACCTCCATGTGGAAGATCTTCAGTGACTTCAGGCGGAGCCCAAAGGTGGCGCGCACCACGCGACATTGCCGCATCTCCAGGTGATTGCGCGACGGTGCTCCTCACCGGTTCAGCAAGCGCAGGCAACACATCCCAAGCGATGACACGATCATGTCGCCTTCCCAATTCCGGCCGCAGCAAGCGGAGGCGACAAGTGGCCCCTCTTGCACCATCTGCAGCGAGCCCCACATCCTTCCCCGCGCTCTTAGCGGCACCTATACCAGCAGGCGGCCGTGCCCGATCTCTCCAACATATACTCCAAGAGGCAGCAGGCAGCAAGATCCAAGGTGTGGAACCATCCAGGCAGCGACAGCCCATGTAGCTGCATCCCCAACCGAAGTCGCACCTCCTCCCGATAGCAGCAAGCAGCCCTAAACCTCGTTCTCCAGGCAGCAACGCTTCTTCTCGAGGGGCCCTTCGTTGCCTCCAGGCGAAGTTCTGCTCCATCGCCCAGCATGCCTACAGCCTCCTCTCGCAAGGGAGGCACCGACCACCTCTCCAGAAGCGACGGTGATGCCGATGCTCCCTCCTGGTGACGGTGATGGGTTCCACAATGGAACCCTATTCCATCGAAGGTGGCACAGGGGTTCCATCGGGAGTGAGTTGGGTTCCCATCGTGGAAGCCTAAAGACTATGTTGTATTAAAAAATTGTAGCCCTAGTTCGGTTCTTTGGGCCGTGAGTTTTCAAAAAAAGAGAGAAAAAGGAAAAAAAGGAGGTAGAATGAGAGAAGACCAATTGGACCGCTACATATTTAGGTCCACTTTGGCCAAGAGATTTTGAAAAAAAAGGAAAGAGGTGCATACAAAAAAAATCGTACGCTAAAAAAAATGGGAGACGACTTAAAAAAGGGGGGAGAAATAGCCGTAAAAAATCAAGAAGAAAAGCCAAAAAATGGAAATTGAGATGGCTTACATGGTTCATGTTTTCCCACATTTTCATGCCTTCTCCCAACTTGGTCGACGTCATGGTTTTCTGACCATTCTGGGAGAAAGGGGGAGTATTGTGTAGAGTCACAAGTCTGTTCTAGATTCAGATTCTCCATGCCAGGATTTCTAGAATCTACAGTTCAGTTTCAGACTCTCTGGATTCAGAGTCCAAGTTCGAGGCACGCCATATTTGAGTGACCCATTTTCTCAGAGTTATCCATAGAGAGACTCCTTTTTCAAACACACATGTATGCTATCTTTTTTATGTGGTCCCCATCTTTTCTTTTTTGCTCTCAGAGTTTTCATGTGTTCCATAGGGACTCCATAGTAGAAATCTCATTCCCTATGCCATGTAGGCTAGGGTTTTCATGTGATATCATAGGGACTCCAGAGTAGAGATCCATTCTCTGAGCCAGTATGGGAGAGATATAGTTCTCCGACAAGGAGACTTTTCAGACTCCATTCTCCAGCGACCGTGGACTCCGACGAGGATGTCTCCAAGGATTTTTCAATTCGACCCCTTCAGAGATGGAACGGTTGTCCACATGATGTGGCCGGCTAAAGTTCTCCATGTGGAGACTCATTTTCAGTTGCAGTGACTCTGGCATGGGCAATACAAAGCACATGCTATCCGACGAGGAGACTCAGTTCGACTCACACTTCAGCCTCTTTGTTCCTCCTCACCTGCACGACATGAGAAGCAATGTCATCGAAAACAGCCGACAGTTGTGTCTGCATTGAGTTGATATTGTTTGTAGTATCTTGTATTGTGAGTTTGAGTTTTCTTTCTGTTTGTCCAAGCTAAGCATTGCATGCTCTTGAGGGGGAGTGTTGGAGTATGTTGTGTTATGCGTCACTTGTATTGTAGATGGGTAAATTGATCACTCCATGATCCATTTACGACATCCAAGAGTTTAGTCCCACATCTACCAGTGGTCGGACTTGGAGAGTCTGTGGAGGCTATATAAGAAGCCTCGAACCTCCTGTGTCAAATGAGAAAGTGCAATGCAACATATGGTCCTTTGAGGCATTCTCCTGTGGTTTCATCCCGCTCCTAGAGAGTAGGGTTCCACGTTAAAATCATGTTTTCTTCAATGTTTCATTCTATTTTCCTGATCAAGCTTCCGCATTCTTTATTTCTAACAAGCCTTAATTCCTAATTGTGTGTTGCATCACTTGATCTCGATAAACAGACCCCCGCGTAGCTAATAGGCCTCGTCGACAACCACTCTCCCTGGTAAAATCATGCATGTCTTTTCCTTGGTTACAGTAGCACCGTTTATGCTGCTTTTCTTTGTCCTTATCCTCGCAGCAGAGGAGAACAACAGACTGTTTAGACTTGCAAGAAATGGTCCGTAGAGGGTAGTGCCTTCACCCGAGCCTTGGTTAGCTCCCCATGGATCTTAGACATGCAGAAGCGATGACGCTTGATAGAATCAGGGAAGAAGGGATCGATGTTGATGGGATAGGGATGGTGGACTCAACATCAGAAGAGGTGGTGTTCGACGAACGACAACAGGGCATCGAAAGGTCGAGCTTTGATATGTTCGAGTTGGTGGTTGTTTACCACAAAGAAAAGGGTGACAATGATGGTTACTGTGATAGGGGAGCGAAGAGGATGGAGGACGAAGGTTGAGCTCATGCGGCATGATGTGGAGGGTGGTAGCATGGGGCGAGGGGTGGCTGATGGAAGAGGATGGCGTAGACCAGAATAGAAAGAGGGTGCATCATATATGAATGCGATGGATTTCAAATGGCAAACAATTATCAAAATTCAAATGGCAAAAATGTCAAACAATTATCAAATCTCGTTAACATTAGCGGATAGAAATTGACTAAAGATAATACAAAGGTATACAATGTAGTAGTTAGTAGTTATACATAGGTTGGGTGTCCATACTAGATAGAAATTATGTAATGATAAAAATGTAACTATGAAATTACACAGAGGAGTGTAAAAATCGTTAAAACAAAATGAAAAACATACGGAATTCCTAGGGTTCGAAATGGTTACAAAATTATGCACAAGAATACAAAATTAGGCATATATCAACGTATAATTATGCATAAGAATACAAAACATATCTAATTAATTAGATAGTCATCGTAGTCACAGCTTAAATAGTTTACAACAAAATATATGTAACATAAAAATACCTACAATTAGGAAAAAATAACTATGTATTCTTGATCATTCTTTTTTTATGAGAAGAACTTTGTATTCTTAACTCATTCATATGGTTAAGACTTGGTTACAAAATTAAATCTAAATTATCATGAAATAACCATGCCTTCAATTATTATTCAAGTGTCTTAATAATTTATGCATGTGGTTCTCAACAAATCCATATTTATCTCAACATGAATACGTTCAATTTAAAACAAATCTGATACCCAATTAAAATAGTGAAATTCTAGTTTTTAAAATTGGATAGATCACTCACATAAGTTTCCAAGTAATGTGCATTTACATGGATTCAAATGAGCCATGTGCATTTTGGAGTATTCACACATATTTGCCCGCATGCCCACATACAACACATGCATGTTCGCATGGACACAATTGCACCCATATTCACATGCACAAACCCAAAAATCTCAGGAAGCTCTATAAACAGACTTAGCCAAGGACCCGGAAAAACATTTAAAAAGGCCATCAGAAAGTTCTACATAAGCACATCAAAATTATAGATGATTTGATGCTATCAGATGAATGTGGTTATAGAGGGAAGAGAAGGAGGGGTTGGGAATGACAAAAAACACACATCTGGGATGGGATTTTGTAGGGAAGAATGGAGATGCACAAGTTGGAAGGGGAACATGTCATGTCATCATGGGATTTTAGAAGAGAAGTGAAAATGCACAAGGGGAAACGGCAACCAAGTAGGAATAGTGAAGCTCAACTCCCAAATTTATCTTTCCAATATGAAATGTTTTTTCATTGACCAAATAGCTTTTTATATAGCATATAAATTAGTTGTCCTAAAGCTCCAAAATAAATTAAATTATAAACTAATTATTATGATAACATAATGAATAAAGGGAAAAAAGGAAATTATTCATTCAACAACCTAAACCTATCTAAAAACTTATATAACTAAACCTCAATGTGTGGAATTATTTATTGAACTTTAAATTTAAATATTACAAAAAAATAGATTGCATAGGTTCTTCGTTTGAAAAAAAGGTCTCAGTGAGCTTGCCTCCTTTACAACAAGGCACAAGTTGACTACGGAGATGATGTCATCGATAATGTTATTATTGGTCATAAGTGTCAAAGTTAACATTTTTTATGGCGGACTTATTTGATGGTTGCGGAGGGGATAAGATGCACATGAATTGGCCGAGTTGCAAAGGGAAAACAAGTGTGGGACAAGCAAATAAGCATGGGTGACTGTTGTCTGGTCACACTCAAATCCTCCATAATAGATTGTCAAGATGTAAGAACAACCCGAAAGTTAGATATAATACCACTTGATGCAATCAGATGAACATGATAAGGAAGAAACAGAAGATAAGAGAAAGAAAGAGAGAACATGTATGTAGCATGGATTTGGACAAGGAAACATGATGCATGAGTTGGGTGGGAAACACGTCAAGCCGCATGCAGTGTGGAATCGAAGTGCAAATATGCGCAGGAGAGAAGTGAACCAATGAGGGTTGATGGAGTCTGAATAACAAAATTATATTTCCAATTGAACTGCTCTTTTTCACGAACCAAATTAACCCATAAATTGGAAAACAAGTTATTACACAAAAGCATAGAATATAACATACTCTAACGTAATTGTCCTAACATTATGAATTAAAACTAAAAAAGGAAATTATTCGTTCATATAACATTCGAGTGGGTAAAAAAATTATACTAGCCATAAAAGAGTGAAATTATCCATTGGATTTCAACGATAATAATTTAATAATAATTTCGAAATTTCAGATTGATTTCATGTTTGTAAAAGTCATCTCCTGATGACTTAGTTGGACCAGCGGGATTGTCAATTTAATACCAAGAATAAATATACTTATTTTTTACATAAAATTCAGAAATTGAGATTGCATCTGGTTTCCTCCTCAAAAGGAACGATAAACAAAAAACACTTAAAAAAAGACCAAACATGAACAAATGAAATAAAAAGCAACAAGAGAAATGCCAAAAAAACGCATCAACAAAAAAAGAAAAAAAATAGGGCATCACTGATAGTTGCAAGACTTTTTCTTCCACAATCACAGAAATAAATTATGTAATATGAGGGATAAATTTCTTAGAGACGGAAATGGATGGGTCGTTACGAATACGGATACGGATATGATTCGGATATGCATTAAGGAAACCATATCCATAAAAATACGGATACGAATCCGAATCGGATATTTATCAAATCCGAATACGGATTAAATAAAGAGCGGACCCGAATGCAAGTCGAATAAAGAGCTAATCCAAATATGAATCGAATAAAGAGTGAAATCCAAATATGGATCCAACAAACATGGAATTCGAATACGGATCAAATAAAGACTACATACGAGTACGAATTGAATTTTTATCAAAGTTCATAATGATTTTAAAAAATGACAATGAAAAATAAGTTGCATCATGACAAAAGGAGCGGCAAGGTGACTTGCGTTCTTGACAGAAAGCAAAAAGGGGGACAAGGTTTCGTAACTTTTGTTCGTGCCCATCCCCAAACAAACGGGAGTTTATTAATATCGTTAATATATCGTAATTTAAAATGTATAATACTAATATAATAACACGTGGTTGTGACTTATATTATATTAACTAATATAAAATAATATTAAATATTGTATTCGGATATCTGGATCCAGATCCGGATATTCAAACCATTACCATATCCGTATCCGAAAATTTTTTACAATCTATATCCATACCGTATCTAGTAATTTTTCGAATACGGTAAGCTGATATTCGGATATATCCGTATCCATTTTCATCCCTAAGGGTCGTGGAGAATAAAGTACGTGTACCACATTTAAAATCAAAGCCAAAAGACTAGGGAGAGACCATATACCTTGCCAACACTACTTCCAACAGCCATGAGGTAGCCACCATCTTCGTCGAATCTCAATGCAGTAACTTCCTGCACAGAAAGTATGTGTTGTTTAAAAGTCACTTTTGTTCAAGCTAACCGTGTTTGCTGTTACAATACAGCACCTGACCGTAATCACCAGCATCTCCAACAGCATTAATTCTAGCAATTGACGATTTTGTTCTAAAGTCAAAACATTCCACGGCCCCATCTTCACCACCGCCAGCAAGAAGTCCATGGACCAAACTGCATCATTCAGAGGCAAAGTAGCAGTAATTATCAGCTAAAATTCCTGAGAAACAAGCATAAAATATCACTTAGCAATACAAGCCAAATCAATTCTAAATGCTGCAGGAACAACCTGCGAGAAACGACATTCATAGCAGGTGATTGAGTGCTGAAGGAGGGTAGAAAGCATCCCTGTAATTTGAGAACGGGAGAATAAAAATTTCAGCTCAAAGTACAAGAAAATATAGCATAAGGACAAATAATGTGCATATCAAACAAGTCTAACAAAACAATTTGCAATCAATGCTACAACTTGCTCGAAATAAATCACAGTTGAAGCATGAATGACAGAATATCACCTTGAACTGTATAAGCACAAAATGACTGTATAATCCAAATGAAACACCTAGGGTTCGTTTGGTTGCAGGGTTGGGCAGAGTTGGGTTGGGTTGGGTTGGATACTATTCACAGGGGTACCCCCTCCTCACAGTTTACTATTCACCCAGCCCTGTGAATAGTACCCAACCCTGCCCAACCCTGCAACCAAACGAACCCCTAGAAAGTGGCCAGAACCCACTAGTTCAAATAACGTGAAATATGCACAAGTTGGGGAAGCAACAGCAGGTAGAGGGGCACGCTGCGGTCAGGAGGGAAACACATACACAGCAGAGGAGCTTGTCTATATACTCAAAAAAAAGTTTTCTTTTTTGGGCACATTATGATGGTTTACATATAGTGGTGTCTTGCACAAAAATCCAAGGAAATTACACAAAACCTAGTTATGACAAATTCTAATTTTGCCCTAATCTTTACCCGGAAAGTCAAGGAGATGTGTTGCTGAGTATGGGACCCTGGTTTGATAACTGATCCAATGGTTGACAACGCAATACTACCAGTTATAACTAGATGTGAAACCTTTGAGCTGCCCTGGTATCCACTTTATAAAATAAAGAAGTTTTTATGTCTCAGTACTGAGGGCCTCATTTAAAAAAAACACCATCTGTGGGATTTACCAGGACTAACTAGTAAAAGACCTAGATCCCGAAGTGATCTGAAAAATCAACTGAAAGAAAGCAGACCAAGTTAACAGATCCTGCCTGCATATCTGAATAAGATCCTCAACCCGTGAAAGCGGACAAAGCGCAATAGTGTGCCCGCCTCTATTCCTACCCTTCTTCCATAAGCTCAACCACGGGTGGAAAAATTCTGATCGTAAGCAGCTATGAGACTCAATCAACGCTCCATTAGTCTGCTCAAAACAAAAAAGCTCATCGACAGGACAGAATTTCCTCAGGGAAGCACATGTGCAAGCAGATATAGATGAAGCGGATGCGAGAATGTCAAACTTGAGTAACCACATCGTTTCAAACGAAGTTTTACCATAAATTTCCTCAAATTTGGAATCCATATGGAATTGACTCAATGTGAAATCGTGAATAGTCGTTGGTTCAATTGGTACATAATAGTTCATGCTTTTTATCTTTTTATTTATATCATAAGCTGCCAATTCTCACGGCTTATTCTACTAGGTTTGGTCGTGAACAAGAACTCTTTCAGAATGCCATCTTTTCTGTCCTCTCCTAGCTTTGGATACAAATCCAACGAAACCTCGTTCACAGGACATCATTATCACCAAGAAATCCACCGACACCATCTCAAGAAAGACTCAAAGGGAAAAAAAAGCAAACTTGGCAAGCCTCTGGCACGTTATTTCACCTTGCCATTGCTTAAAACTATTTGAGCGGAGCATACAGAGGAAATCATCCTGCGAATAGCGGGGGAAGACCCTTCTTTTCCATTTTTTTATTGGTTACATATCTACTATAGATATCCAAAGATCAAGCGAGGAGCCTCGCTAGGGAGGCAGTTCTTTGCTCAGATCGCAATGGGGGTGACAGTCCTTTGCTCAAATAGTCAATAATGAAAGCAGAGTTCATCGGTCTCTCTGAGGCCCTTTCTTTCTCACCTACTAGGAGTCTCAGTTTCCTTTCTGACTTGCCATTGGATTGAGATGATATTCTCTTGCAATTCTTTTTGAGAGTGAGACCAACTAGACTATAAGGCGTCCTTCCTCTCCAACTCTACGACGAGTCAAAAAGCACTTGCCTCCATCTTTGGTTTTGAGGCTGGATGTCACAGTGTCATCCCTCTTCTCCAATGAAACTCAAGGAAGACTCGTGTCTGATTCAGATCTTGTCAACCGAATATAATATCCAGGCCACGACTTCTGGACTTGCGGATGAGATTTCACATGCGTCCCCCAAGCAGTTGTCACTACGGACGAAGAGGGTCTATGATCTACATTGGACCTTCCTCTGACTTTGCCATAACGAGCCTTCCTATGGCTATATCTACACTTTATAGACAATTTTGCACTTATCGCATCCAATGGTCAAGGTAGTCCAAGACTTTCTGAAACCCAAAATCGAGATCATAGTTATCCTCTTTGTATATACTACTAGCAAACCAATCACCATTATATCATTATTAGGTCAAGTTAGGCTAACACCCACCAGTTTATCAAACTATGGTGGTGACATGACCTACGGGGCCTAATACGAGCCTATTGAACCTACCCAAGATGTGCGACTATCCATGACAAACTATGGATGACTAATATAGCTCCAGCAAAACAAATCTCTACTGCACAATATGTTATGACTAACTTAGCTATCTCATGTCCATCACTACTGCTCAATCAACCTCCGCCTCTTCTTCACGATGGAATATCGACTCTGATGTATACAATCATCTGACAAAGGTACTGCTCGTATTAATTCTTAACCTACTATGCATATGTAGATATCCAGAATGATTATTGGCTCTCATTCATGGTAACATGGTTTATAGTGTATGCTTTACGGCAAAGCTCATGTTGTCTAAAGTAAATTGTGCCTCTTAGTTCCCCCAGAGTTTACTTTCTATTAACAATATATGTTTCCAACTGATGACGGGTTATTTTTTATCACTCAATCTGCCCCTACCAAGATGGTAAAACTATAAAATGTAGAGGCAAAATAAAGAACAAAACAATAAAGGGATTTTACACCGATAACCCTGAGTAGTTTCGTACTTACGTACATAATCCTTAGGGTTGAGGGTGTAAGACAGAATGACTATTCGGGTTTTCTCGTGTAATTCTTGAGGTTATGGGTGTGAGACGGAGTGACTATTTGGGTGTTCATGTGTAATTCGTGATCGATGGTTATGAAGATAAATACCAAACTACTCAGGATTATGGGTGTAAATATCCCAAGAATAAAAACATTGAGGAACACTATGATTTTACGTAGAATCTTACTCCCAATGGAGCGGGATGAAACCACAGGAGATGGCCTCAAAAGGCCACATTTTCTATTATGAATCTCTCAAAGGTTACATGGAGTGTGGAACTCTTTACATAGCCCCACCAAGACACCAAAGTCCCATGAGGATCCAATTACCTATCTAATACTCTAACATTCCCCCTTAAGTTGGAGGTGAGAAAGTTGCACTTTGCTACAAAAGAAAATAAACATAACCACATCTTCACTCTATACATCCTGAAGGAGGTAGGAGAAGACCCCCTCGAATAGTCACACTAGGAGGAGACATGTGCATGGAGTCGATGCTCAATGAAAATGGTTGATAGGAAAGATGTATTGGAGGGTTGATTTTCATGCAATTAATCAATGGGTCTCGAATAGTCACACTAGGAGGAGACATGTGCATGGAGTCGATGCTCAATGAAGATGGTTGATAGGAAAGATGTATTGGAGTGTTGATTTTCATGCATTTAATCAATGGGCAGCAGAAGCCTGAGATGAACCCAAGCAATAGTAGAAGTCCATCTGATATTTCGAGAGTAGGGCCTCTCCTATACGTGACCCTGGTAAGAGCCTCTCCCAAACCTATGGGGGCCTCGGGTCGGTTCTCTTATATAGGGGCCTGAAAACGAGATCTCTTTTTGAGAAGCTGCAAGCAGATGAGGATGGATATGATACAAATCTTGGGAAAATCTCAAGTAGAAGAATTTGAGGCAGACACCTTCGTGTGTTCCCCCTCTTTGATCTCATAAAAAATCTCAACTAGAAGAATAATATGTACCCTACCCTTCCATTCCCTCTTTCTTCCATACTTGTCAAAAAAATATGAAGGTAATGAACCAAGTTGGAAGAACAAGTCGGGTAACAAAAAACTTCCCCTCCTCTTATTATTTCCACTTTTTTTGAATCATCCTCCTTTTTTATTATATTTTCCGTAGCCCCATTTATGCACGCATGCTTCTCTTTTTGGAGATACAATAGTAGCCCACTCTTTCTTAGATGTAGCCCAATTGGTCCCAATCGCATGGCCTAATTTAGGCGTAATATAATAAAAAAATCAAATAACACATAACAGGTTATGCGATCATTGAATAGGGTGGAGTCTCATCTTTTACTTTTAGGGTTTTGCAAGTGAACCCATTAAGAGATGGGATGTTACCGTCGAAGATTTTGTGGAAGAAGAGTCATGCTTGGAGAGAGGTAGCTAGCAAGATGGCGGTTCCTCTCTGGAAACTGGGCAGGGGTGAGCCTGGAGATGGGGCCGCCGCATAGAGGTTTCTTAGAGAAGGGGTTATACGGAGGCACAGCATGGAAGGAGTGGTTGCCTGGAAGTGTAGGCACCATGTACATGGAGGACAACGTTTCCTTGGGGGGGGGGGGGGGGGGGCGCCGTCCAACATGGGAAAGGAAGGAGAGCACATAAGCTAGCTAACAAGATATCCTAGATATCCCATTATGCTAGACAAAAACTTTGAAAATTTTCAACCATGATAACAAGATATGCTAGATATTCCATTAAGTATTAATTGAGAAATAATACTACAGGATTAATCCAACAGCGAGCACATAGAACAAAGCTCGGTACGAGAAATCCACAGGAAGTAGTCTAAGTTCACCAAACATGGCTAAAATCAGACTGACGGCTCAGTGTCAGTGATCCCAATCAACACACCAAAATTGATTTGAGTAATTGAAATTATTAAAAAAACAATGCAGATAATTACAAAGTTGTAAAATCAACTGATCATTAATTGATATGTAGTTAGAAATAAAAACAATTGAAAACCTGTCTAAGATAACCTTCTCTAAATTGATTCTGTAGATATCTGGAGAAGAAGCAGCACAAATCAAATCACACGACCAGCAATCATATGTGAGATCCCTCCCCATCCTGTTGAGCACATTAAAATTGTATAGAAGTACATCACCATCACATATAAATAAACAAACCAGACTTTACAAGTAGGGTTGTGTTCTTCTCATACTGAAAGGTTAAAGTTGCGTACTTGTCATACTAATTAAGTTGTAGACGATTTAATAGGAAAAAATAACTGCCCAAATATTTTATGTTTTGATACAAAAGAAGAGTATGATGCTTAACTAATATGGCTTCACTTCTTTTTATCCAGTCCCTTTCGGCTTAATTTTGCACAGCATTACCTCAACAAAATGAAACTATGCTGAAAGAATCCGGAACATTTTTGCTGTTAGTTTACCAACTCGACTAGTGACTAATAAAATGATTTGAAAAGATGTATCTTGAGGTGAGGAGGTTTGTGTTAGCCTAAAGGCGTACTATGTGAGGCATGTGCCTCGACTAACCAGGCAGTCTGGCATTCCATCGAGATGTTGGCTGAGCAACGTAAGACGATGGAGGTTTTAAGTTGTTCACGTGCTTTACATATGACCCACAATTCATATACTTTTGAAGGGTTTAGAAATCGTTGCTATATAATTAAATCAAAAAGGCTCAAGCCTAAAACTCTTGATGATGGAACACATGCTGAGATCATAAACTTGCAATATAGGGCTCATTTATTTACTACATCATATAAGCCATCCGTGCTTGCATTACCTTATTTTATATATGATAATCGTTGTTAGGCTACTCTGCTCATACTTAATAATTTGTAACACAGCTAAACAAGTTCTACAGGAACCATACGTAGCCAACTAATAGGACCAGTGAACTTACCAATAGGTATCAACTTGTGAATTTTGCATTTTTATTATGATAAGAAAGTGACAATGGCGTTTACCAATGAAACCTTAGCAGGATATATGAATATTTTCAACAATATAATTCCATAGTCTCTTTTTTAACAGGAAGTCCTTGCTCTTATATGTGTGCGTGTCATGAATTGCTTATAAAGTTCAATTGTGTCCAAAGTATGAGAAAATGGTAAAATATCATGTATCCAATTGTGCTCATTGTTGAATGGCTAAATGGATTTTTGGGGTTAAAATTTGGTGACCCTAGTTTGGAAATGTAGAGATATTTCTAGTACTGCCGTACTCGTGTGTTATGTTTATTTTTATTGTTCCACCTTATGTAATTTACCCATAGACTTCCTCTATATAAGAGAGCCTAGGGTTCCATGGAATAAACAAGTTCTAATCTTCATTCCCACCAACATGGTATCAGAGCCTCCTAAACCCTAGCCGCCCCTCTCCTTCGGTGTCGTCCCTCCTCTCCCCACCCCTCATCCCGCCGAACCCCACCCCTCTCGACGCCGACATCATAAAACGCCCCCCCTCCAACTCAGCGCATACCCCGTCTTCTTCTCTTCATGGGTTTGAGTGCATAAGTCTACATATGCACTCAACTCCCTACATGTTTATGTAGACAGTTCTTCATTGGTCTACAAACCCTAGCTCTTCATCTCCGGCACAATGTCAGAAAACAAGGTCGATATGCCCTCCATTGGCGCCTTCAAAGGTCCAGCGCCAATAGTCAAGATGGATGGGACGAATTACGAGCTCTGGGCGATGCAGTTCATGAGTCTCATGAAGTCCAACGGTAAGAAGCACATCCTTATCGAAGATGAGCCGGCAGCTAAGATGGGGATTTATGCCTCATGGGAGGCTGATGATTCGTATGCTAAGGTCTGATTTTCTGGTACATTGACGATGGAGATTGCCAATGATGTCCTTCATCAACCCACGGCTAAGGCCATGTAGGATATTCTTGCCGCGACGTACTCGCAGATGAGAAACGAGACCAAGATTCTCCAACTCCGGCATGACATATTTACGGTCAAACAGAATGGACGGTCGTTGCATTCATTGTATACATCCCTACGAGGGATGTTTGAGAAGCTTTACAGTATCATTCCCCTGACGGTGACCCCTGCGCAGCAGAAGAAGTTTCGGAATGCTACAATGGTGGGGGTCTTACTAGCAGCACTAGACCCGGAGTATGATGCGGTTCGCTCGTAGATACTGGCAGATGCTACTATTCCTCCAGTGGAGGAAGTGTACCGACAACTCAGCAGAATCACGATTCCTTCTACATCCACTACGCCGCCTCCTTCAGCGATGGCAGCTTCCAGAGGCAGAGGTGCATCTTCCTCTTTTCGTGGTCGTGGACCTCGTGGTTGAGGTGGCCGGTTTCGTTAGCCATGCACCTTCTGTCGTCGCCCGGGTCATGCGGAGGATACATGCTATTCTAAGCATGGCTTTCCAGCATCCGCCCGTGTAGCTGAGCACGTTGTACCTACACTGACATCCACTTCAGATCAGCGGTTTGAGGATCTTGTCACCAGGCTACGAGATATCATGCCTCCTGCTACCACTGACTCGCCAGGAGGTCACTTAGACAGCAGATTCAGCCTCTGTCAGCACTTCAGCCACAACTAGCACATCAGGTAGCGTTTATGCCTTTACGTCTTGTCACAGTTCTGATGTTTTAGATTGGATCATGGACTCGGGTGCGACATATCATCTCTGTCGAGACAGAGATAAGTTTACATCCTACAGGGAGGTTCCATCTGGGAGATCGGTGGTAAAAGCAGATGGGACTCATTCCCCCATCATCGGACAGGAGGAGATCAGTTTGACACCCTCCATACGACTACTGAATGTGTTGCATGCTCCAGATTTCTCAATGAACTTACTTTCCATTAGTCAGCTTACAAAGGATTTGCATTGTCGAGCTATCTTTGACCCATCGTCTCTTATTTTTCAGGACATTCTAACGAGCGGGGTGATCGGCTGTGGCTGTGAGCAGGAAGGGCTATATTGGTTGGTTCGCACCTCCTATGCTGGTGTCTCATCTCAGTCCAGTGGATCTACTTCTCCCTTTACTTGGCATCTGCGTTTTGGTCATCTCCCTCTTCAGAAGCTGCGACATATCTTGCCTCAGATCTCGCCAAAGTTTTCTTTCCAGTGTGAAGCGTGTCAGTTGGGAAAGCATCACAGATCCACATTCCCTAGTCGTAAGTCCCGGAGCAGTCGCTCCCCTTTTGAGTTGTTGCATGTTGACATTTGGGGTCCGAGTCGTGTTTCTGACCACCAGGGACACAGGGTTTATCTCGTGGTCGTTGATGATTTCTCTAGGTTGTCTTGGGTCTTTTTATTGAAAAATAAATCTAAAGCGGGGGATGTAATAAAAAATCTTATCAATGAAGTTCGAAATGGTTTTTCTTCTAATGTGAAGATTGTGCGCACAGAAAATGCCCTATAATTTTGCACTCGTGCTCTTTCTCATTTCTTCTTGTCTTGTGGCATTATTCATCAAACAACTTGTGCCTACACATCTCAACAGAACGATGTTGCAGAAAGAAAACATCGTCATCTTCTTGATATAACTCAGACTTTACTCATTCATAGTTCTGCTCCTCTGTCTTTCTGGATGATGATGTTCTTATGGCATGTTATCTGGTCAATCGTATGTCATCCTCTGTGTTGGGTGAGAAAGTTCCTCTTTCTGTTGCCTTTCCTGACAAGGAGTTGTCCTCACTACCTTCTCGTGTTTTTGGTTCAGTTGCTTTCGTCCATCAACTCACTCCGGGGATTGATAAGCTCTCGCCTAGGGCTGTCAAGTGTGTGTTTCTTGGGTACTCTCGTACTCGAAAGGGTTACCGATGCTATGATCCTGCGAATAAAAGATATATGACAGTGTCGATGTCACCTTCTTTGAGACTGTGATGTATTTTTCTCCTACAGGTGACAGGATGACTCCTTCCACCACTGACGATGAAATTTATGTGCCACCTCTCCTCTGTGTCAGTCTGATAACATACCATCTCCTGATGTGCCGGCACCGTCACCACCATCACCACCACCACCTCCTCTGCAACCACCAGTCCCACCTTTACCGAAATTTTATACACGTCGTCCTATTCCTGCTCATGGAGGCCGTCATTCATTCACCACGCCCCAGGTATGTCCAGGTGATATTACTAATGATGGGACTGACAATGCACAATTGCAGGACAATGACATACAGGTGGACACTGTTGATGATTTGGATGTACCTATTGCCTTGAGGAAGTCTAAGCGGACGTGTGCGTCCTATCCACTTGCTTCACAGGTTTCATTTCATCGTCTCACAGGTGATTTCCAGAGATTTGCTTTTTCCTTATCTACTGTGGAGATACCACGGAATTATCAGGATGCCTTGAAAGACAGCAGCTAGCGGTTAGCCATGGAAGAGGAGATGGTTGCTCTGCGGTCTCGTGATATATGGAGCTTGGTTGTTGCTCCTCCAGGAGCTTCTAATGTGAGTTGTAAATGGGTCTTTACTGTCAAATACAATGCGGATGGCAGCCTTGATCGCTACAAAGCATGTCTAGTGGCACGTGGATTCACTCAGACCTATGGCGTGGATTATATGGACACCTTTTCTGCAGTGGCACGTCATTCCACTCTACGTGTTCTTATGTCAGTCGTGGTGGTACGTGATTGGCCTTTGTTCCAGCTTGATGTTAAAAATGCCTTTTTATATGAGGATCTGCAGAAAGAAGTCTATATGCAGCAGCCTCCGGGGTTAGATGCTGAGGAGGAGTGTCAGATGGTGTGTAGACTTCACATGGCCATCTATGGTCTTAAAAAGAGTCAGCGGGCATGGTTTCAGAAGCTTTCAGATCTCATCCAGAAGCAAGGGTTCATAAGATCTAATGCCGATCGTTCTTTGTTTGTCCAGAAGACTCCCAGAGGTACTGTTGTTATTATGGTATATGTTGATGATATACTTGTTACGGGAGATGACATGCAGAGGATAAAGATGGCAAAAGAATTTTTTTGGCCATCAGTTTGTGACTAAGGATCTCGGTACTCTACGATACTTTCTGGGATTGGAGTTTGCGCAGAATGTGCAGGGTCTTGTGACGACTCAAAGGAAATATGTTACAGATATGCTTGTTGAGACAGGTATGATCGAATGTCGCCCCTCCAGTACTCCCATGGATCCTAGTATGAAGTCATATGGAGATGATACAGAGGAAGTTGACAAGAGAAGATATAGAGAAATGGTGGGAAAACTTCTCTATATTACTATCACTATACCTGACATTGCTTTTGCGGTTAGTCGGGTGAGTTAGTTCATGAAACAGCCCAGACAGGTACACATGGATGCTGTATTTATGATACTAAGATATCTAAAGTCATCTCCAGGTGCAGGATTGTTGTTCAGGAAAGAAACAAATCTCTCTATCTCTGCATGTACTGATGCAGATTATGCAGGATGTCCTAAAGAACGAAAATCGACTTTAGGTTTTGCAGTGTTTGTTGGCAGTTCCTTAGTTTCTTGGAAAAACAAGAAACAGACAGTGGTGGCTAGATCTAGTATTGAATCTGAGTACAGGGCCATGGCACAGGCAAGCACGAAGATGATGTGGGTTCGAGCCGTATTAACAGATATGCATATAGATGTACCATCATCCATGCAGTTACAATGTGACAATCAAGCAGCATTATTTATTGCTAATAATCCTGCATTTCATGAAAGGACGAAGCACATTGAGGTATACTGCCACTATATCAGGGATATGATTCAGAAGGGTTTGATTTCTACTTCCCATGTCAGTTCAGGAGAGCAGACTGCAGATATCTTTACTAAGCCGCTGCTCAGAGGGTCGTTTCAGAAATGCTCTTCCAAGCTGAGCATGATTGACATCTAGGCTCCATCTTGAGAGGAAGGGTAGAGATATTTCTAGTATTTATGTACTCGTGTGTTATGTTTATTTTTATTGTTCCACCTTATGTAATTTACCCATAGGCTTCCTCTATATAAGAGAGCCTAGGGTTCACTGGAATAAACAAGTTCTAATCTTCATTTCCACCAACAAGAACCTCGGGCAACCATGTCATATCTAGATAGGACCATGCTTACGTTATAAATATAGCAAATTTAGCAAAGCCTTCTCGTAGGCACACTACTCTACCGTCAGACCGTTGAAGTAGGTCAGGTACTTACATATGCTAATACAAAGAAATATGCAAAAGGCCCTTTGCTAAAAATAGGATCTATAAAAATAACAAAAGTTCACTCAAGTATGTCTTAAGTTAAATCTTGAGAGGGGGAAGGTTGGATGAGTTTAATAAGATCCCAGAGAGGTAAAGGAGTGGAAATGGCATTGATTATGGAAGTATGCAAGGATAAAAAGCATTGGCCTTAAATAGGGTTTGACAAGCATTCCCGCATCTAACAAAAACTACTGATATGTATTACATTTTTTACTAATTAATATATTTTAATGCAAAAGACCACACTTAATGGTCTAGTGGTAGTACAGTGTGTCAACCACACAAAAGACCAGGGTTCAAATCCCACTCTTGCAGTGGTTGCGTTAGGTAGTCGACGGCCAGCGTAAATAATAGTCGAATCTTTCAACATGGATTTGAGCAAGAATCCATGTAGCCGACCCTACTTATAGTGGGAGAAGGCTTAGCACTTTTTTTAATATACTTTAATGCAAATATCATCTTATCAAACTCAAACATTTATTGAATGAATATAGAAATCAGCATTGGGTTGCGCCAGCACTACCTAGCTGATGAACCTGGCCTATGAACCCAACCTGATCCAAACCCAATTTATATTGGGTCGGGCTTCGGTCGAAAATTTGGCCCATTAAATAAATGGGTCGAGCTTGGACCAACTTCGGCCCAAACGCATGAGCCAAACGGCAAGATCCAAATGACAGCTCAATAAGATGACCCATATAACAACCTATGATTTCATATAATTATATTGCAGTTCTTAGAAATTCCGACCAATCTCTACTACATGTGAACAGGCAATGCCCACTTTCTTCTCTTACAACAAATCATTGGTAAGTATTTCGCTCCTAGCTTCATTGATATGTTACCTTTCCAACTATATCACTTCTATCCTTATTCCTCCTCCGTGTCTTTCGCACACAACACTTTTTTATCTGTAAACCATTAATTCCGAATTGTTGCTTACCATATCCATATTTTTGTGACGTCTATCAATCTTCATCATTCCCCCACTACCATGTGCACCTTCAACCTTAGTTCCTTCTTCGTGCTTCCATTTTAAGAAAATATTGAATGATCCAACTCGACCCAAACTTGAGCTCATCTCAATTGGGTTGGATCAGGTCCTAGGCCAGTTGTAACAAAAAATCATGGGACAAGGTCCGACCCACGGCCCATTATATTAAATAGTCCTTGAGTCGAGTCACCTCAGACTAGAAGGGGCTTATTCCGATGCACACACCTAAATATACCTTATATCCTCATTAGATCATTAGATACAAGCTTAGATACAAAGGTTATGTTTGATTCATTTAAAATGAACAAACTTGAACCCGCTCTGAGGGAAAGCATTCCATTCGAACATGAACATGTTTGATGGATTAGGAACCTTAGCCATGCCCGACGATCAGACAACTTGTTCGAAAATGAGTTTTTTGCAAAGGGGAAGACTTAATGCAATAACAAATTAGGATTTGATAATAATGTGTCTTCTCCTTAATAATGCAATAACACATTATTACAAAGTAGGATGTATTCAAATATTTCCGATTATTGTGGGTATATTTGTTTTTAAAAAAAACAAGGGTGTGGGCTCAAGGAAAGCCACATCCTAAGTAGTATTAAAATTTGAGCATGTAAAGCTGCGAAAACCAAGCCTTGCATAAGAACCTGACATAAACCAGCATAATCCCATAGTACAATGCTCACGTCGAAAAACAACACTATTTCGAGAGAATCAAATCACCTAGAGGAAGATAAAAGGATGTACACAACCCTCCTGCGAACCGAAGCATGTCGAAAGAATGGAACTCTAGAACTCTTCTGAAGTAGATCACCACAACCAAGACAGATCCATAGAACTCCAACGGTCAGTAGACGAGGGACATATGAAGAATAAATTACACCCATCTTCCATGGAAATCCTACATTGATGGCAAGAGGGTTCCCCCGAGCGCGACCAACCCACTCTAAGCGCATGAGTAGCTAATCCGATTCTTCTCTAACTGTCATAAGAGAACTTTCATCTTGGATGGAACAAAAGATCTCTAAATTAGCATGTTATGGCCGTATCTCAGCCCACATCGCGCATGGGATCCATAGTAAGTGATGTATATGTTCCGAACCAAAAACCGTTCATCCACATTCTTTCAAACAAAAGAACCATAGGTATCTCCAAGATAGGTCATCAACTCCAGAAAATCGTTTTTTAATCAAAAAAAGGGAAAACACGCATAGGTGCATGCCCCATATATTAATATTAAGAGAAGAGGTTACAGAGTGACTTACAACAACCATGACTCGAGAAGAAACCTAGAGTGAAAGACTACATTTTTACAATAGAAATACAAAGAAGAGAAAAATGCACTATTTCTATCCAGCCAAATAGCCCAAATTATAGCCAGTGGGCGAAGGAGGTCCTCTCTAGTATGATGCCAACCGAGAAACATAGACTCCTAAAAGTTATCAGTGTCCTAAAAATGGAGCCAATTATCATCCGCACCACTCCAGATCGGGGATGACTTTGCACAGTGGAAGAAGAGGTGATCCACTGTTTCGATATGAGTTTGGCAGAGCGGTCAGCGATAGGAGATTTCCAGAAAGAGTCTCGAACGGTCCCTTGTAATAATGTGCCTTCTCCTTAATAACCACATAAAAAACCCAATTCTGCATGGCAAACGCAACTCCTAAATGAGGTTGCAATCACAGATCAGTGAGTCCATCCTAGGCGGAGGTCAAGAGATAGTCGGATATGCCTTTTTTAAAAAAAAGAGTTGTCCTTCAGAACTAGTGACCTCTACCTAAAGACAGTCTGTCAGAATGTCTCAGCAACTCCAAAAGAGTGAAGAAAATAATGTGCCTTCTCCTTAATAACCACATAAAAAACCCAATTCTGCATGGCAAACGCAACTCCTAAATGAGGTTGCAATCACAGATCAGTGAGTCCATCCTAGGCGGAGGTCAAGAGATAGTCGGATATGCCTTTTTAAAAAAAAGAGTTGTCCTTCAGAACTAGTGACCTCTACCTAAAGACAGTCTGTCAGAATGTCTCAGCGACTCCAAAAGAGTGAGGAAGTCCTCAAGTCATTGATCGGAGAAATCGGCTAAGAAGTACGACATCCAGTTACCATCAATCCAACAGTTCGAGACTCGAGCATCCCGGTTTCCAGCCAGAGCAAAAAGCCTTAGGAATCTAGACGAGAGAGAACCATCACCACTCCAATTATCATTCCAGAAAGAGTAGTTGTCATTCCCAAGCACCGGCCAGAAAAAGTTCTGGAAGCGAGGCAACAACGAAGTGACTCCTTTCCAAAGCGCCGACGAGTGAACCCATGGACGGTGCACGATGCCAAGAGGATCCCCAATATTATAAATCCTATGAATTAGGATGCAGCATATATCTTCATCTCTCCCCCATAATCTGTTAATCCATTTTAGTAGCAACGCCTTATTCATGGCTTTTAAATTCTTGATTCTAAGGCCACCCCACGTCTTTGATAAGGTGACAGTCTCCCAATCCACCAAATGAATACCAAAACCCTCCAGCACGGATCTACCCCAAAGAAACATACGCATAATCTTTTCAAGTCTGTCCCCGATTCCCACAAGTTGAAGGCGAGCCGACATAAACAATACCGGAATAGCATAGAGAACCGTTGTAATGAGTACCAGGCAGCATTCCAGTTCGACAATTTTTCTCTCCATTTACTCAGTTATTGGAAGCCGATCTGATATCTTGATTTTTCCGCAAAGGGGACGCCAAGGTAGTGGATCGGGAGAGTACCACGGGTAATGCCCAGCTCCACTGCACGTTCTCTGCCAGCTTCATCAAAGTGGCTGAAGGGAATGGCTGTAGACTTCCCGAGATTGAGAACCAACCCCGACATCTCACTATAAATCTCCAAAGTTGTAGTCATTCCGCAAGCTTCCTCCTTGCCACCCTCGATAAAAAAAGATGGGGTCATCAGCATATTGTAACAGAGAAATAGAAATGTCACCATTGGAGTAGTCCGCGGTGAAGCCGCTACTAACAACCCAATCCACCATACATGAGAGAACATCAGCTGCAATAACAAACAACATAGGCGCAAGTGGACATCCCAGATGAACCCCACGTTGCGGTTGGAAGAAATCCCCCTCAAGATGGTCGTTGACCAACACCGAGTAAGAGGCCGTAGTGACACATCGCTTCATCCAGGAGATCCAAAGGTTAGGGAAACGTTGTTTATACAGAGCTACAGAAAGGAATCTCCAATCCACAGTATCATAAGCTTTGGAGAAGTCCACTTATCACAGAACACCCTTCACACGTCTGCGCTTCCAATCTGCGACGATTTCAGTAGCCATGGCAAGACTATCCGCAATTTGTTTGTTCGGAATGAAGGCTGACTGCAACGAAGAGATGATATGATACATAATCCAGGCTAAGACCTTTGTAATGATGAGATAAATTGTGCAATCTCTGGATCCTCCTTCTAAGGTAACAAAAAAATAAGTGCTTTATTTAGCCTATCAAAGCCAACATTTTCTTGAGCAAATTCAACAATGACTTCAAAAACCTCATTACCCAACAAGGGCCAAAATTCTCAGAAAAAGAAGACAGGGAAACCATCTGGGCCTGGTGCACCAACAGAATTCAAGTTCTACACAACACTTTTCACTTCCTCAACTGTGAATCTTTGTATTAAGTGAGAGACATACTCCTCTGACACGTTGGTCGCCCCCAAACCAATCCACCTCCAATGTCTGCCCGCTTGCCTTCTCGAGAAATCATGGAAATGATCTGTTATAGCCCTTCCCATCTCACGGTTGCCTTCCACCCAAATACCATTCACAATTACCGACTGCATCAGATTGCATCGGCATCTTCCAATTGCCGTGTGGTGGAAAATGTAGTGTTCGCATCACCCTCCCTGAGCCAACACTGTCTAGATCGATGCTTCCATTCTGTAACCCACTTCGTGTCCTCTGCAACGATCTTTTGTGATGCTGCCCTTGTGGCTAGTTCTTCAGACACGAGCGCTCTAGCATCCTCCAAATCATCAATTCTACGAACTTCAACTTACGCCGCCTTGCAATTCGCCAATCTCGCTTCTCTAGTCTCCTTGAAAGAATAAAGATGCTTATGAAGAATAGTAAGCTTCTGGACCAAACGAGATGCAGTCGAACCCGAGACAGTGATAGAGGACCAAATATTGCAGACTCGCTCTTCGAAAGCGTCTTCCAGGAGGCAGGTCCGCTCAAATCTGAAGAAGCCCTGATGAACTGAATCTGCTCTGGAGTCCTAAATAAATGGAGTGTGGTCCGATCGCGTGTGCGTCTTGGAAGTGCAGAAGGATAGGGGAAAAACACACATAAGCGCATGTGAGGTCAAAAAACGGCCAATACGAGAGCGGGATCCCGAACTCCTCCAAGTATACTTCGTGTTAGAAGCACCAATCACCTCAAGCTCTAGATCGTCAATCAGACAACAAACAACATAGAATCTGGGTCTTAACACCCACAAGAACAAGGGTGGTCCAAAGGGATAAGGGAGACATTTAAACCACCGCCCAACAGCTAGGTCACCCTCGAAAATGCAATGCGGGGCACGCAGATGTCGGCCAAGAATTCATCCCTTAGGGAATGAGAGCAAGGACCATAAACACAAGACACCGCCAGCAGAGTGCCCGACAAGTTATTCTCCAAAAGAACCATGAAAACATGTATATCTTTGACCTCAAAACGAACTGAAAAAGCATCTCATTCCATACAACAAGCACATCACCCGATGCATCAACTACATCCAGGGTTCGGTAACCAGAGATGGGGTTTGCTCCCACAGAACTCCATAGCAACTGCGGACAAGAAGTAAGCTTCGTTTGTTGTAGAAGGACGATATCACAGCATCACTCTGAAAAGCGAGCACCAAGTAGCTGCCACTTCTCTGGGTCACCCAGACCCCAAATATTCAACATCAGAACGTTCATTGGGTTAATTGTTTGGGGCATGCAAACCCGCAAACCGTACCACTCTAGCTACAAGTGACACTTTTGCCTTACTCTTTGATACTATCTTCCATTAGTTTAATTTTTACGAGGTCTGTGTCGCTTGTGTCTTTTGCCGAGCTCAGATTCTAATAGTAACGAGTTGGAGGGTGAACAAGCAGCAGCGGCTCCACTTGGAGAAGACAAAGGCTGTCTGAGAAGGTTACTAATCGCATTCTCCAATGACATTACCATGTGAGTGAGGTTCAAACTCCAATCAAGAGCCTCACTGGGTTTCAAGAGCATCGGTGCCCTTTGGTCATTACAAATAATTTCAGAATCATGGTTCGTTGGACCAACCTGCCTCTCCTCTCTGATCCAACCAGCGAAGGTATAGGATAAACCTCCGAGCTCTGGGGCCTTCCAACTAGACAATAGGGGCCAAGAGATAAGCATCATGCAGAAGCACCAGATCGCTAGGGTGGCAACCTGACTCGGTAGCCTCGAGAGTCACGATGGGACCATTCTCCTCGATAGCACGATTAACCACGAGAAGACTCGAGGGCAAAGGGCCTTCAGTAGGAGGCTCCGCTAAATCCAGAACCCGACAAGAGTTGCGAACCGGTGCGAACCTGTATAAAGCTGCAAATCGATACACGATGGAGACATCAAATGCCCGGATTTGAGAAGAGGGATTCGGTTCCAGCTGGGTAGTCATCTCAAGAATATGAGATGGTGCAACCCTAATGCCGTCAAAACCAAAGATCACCGAGGAAATCAAGCTCGCCTCCCCTTCAACTCCAGGCACGGAAGGTGAACTGCCAGAATCCTCTCGAAAAGGTAAGAGCAAGCTCTCATTAATATAAAAATTCTGATTTTCGACAGGCATGTCCTTTGAGTTTCCGAGATCCCATATTGAAACGTCCTTTTTTTGTAAACATTCCGAAAAGGGTTGTTTGGAATCTTCCCGGATCGAGAGCAATGAATGTGAACAGGAAACGGTGATGAGGTTGACGAGGAGGTGCTTCCGATGCGATGCGACGGTGAGGGCGGAGCAACAGCCTCGACCACGAGCTTGAAGGAAGCATATCCCACGCGCAGAGAACAACTAGAGTCCTTTGTGAAGGGAACCCCCATTCGAGGATCACGAACGCAACCCAAGGATCGGAACAGGATTGCCTTCCATCCGACAGAACTTTTGAGACCCATCCCAAACTTCTCAAGGTCGTTCCAAGCAACGCCTCAGAACGCGAGAGGAAGGGGGAGCCAAGAACGCAAGCCACCCGCACGGTATCTCTCCTCCTTTCACAATCCGCGAATCGAGGGCGACGCTAAGAAAAAGTCGGGCACACCGACACACTGACGATCATCAAGAGCAACCACATCTCTCGTAAAAGAAGCTCACAGCGAAAGTAAAACTAATTCATGCACCAATTCGATTTCTATAGGTTTCGAATGCATCGACACAATGAGCATCGATTCTTTCACTTCAGCATCAGTCACTTTTGATGAAATTGTGGAGACCAACTTCGAATTCGCACCATCTTTAACCATTGATGCATAGGAGCGAGACACTTCTCGGATTTACTTCGGCCCCAGCACATTCTCCAATGAAGGGTTTGCCGGAGCAGATTTCTTTCTTCTTCTTATTACCGTGGCAAGAAGCTTGACGATGGCCAGTCTCACCACACGTGAAGCAACGAGGCGAGAGCGCGCATGAGAAGACCTGGTGGCCATAGATCATGCAATGATAACAATGTTTCCCTCGTTTCTGATGAGAAACGACCAACCATTCTTCTGCCTTCCTCTTTGTATCTTGTATGGTAGCCCTCGACGAACGTTACACTTCCTGTTTGGTGGCTCTCTCCAATGTCTACTACCCTCAACACACCTCCCAGCAAAAATGCTCCTCCCTCATACGAGACCTCCAGAGAGGCGACCGACTCCAGAAAATCATGTATTGCGTTGTTTCAAGAAATCGAAAAGAAAAAATGGGCACCATACGTCATTCTCCCAAGCCTCTGCAACACAAACCTGGTAAGCAGCAAAGACGAACAACCCGGGGTATCGTTCTGCCAATAAACCATGACATGTCTAGTCATCTTTCCAAAAATGGAAGGAAGTCCCCACTCCCAAAATAAGCCTCATCATCGACCTAGCCAAGAGAAGCACCTCACAAGATTGCATTAGGAATAGCATTTAAACTCATATCAATTCACCACATATATATCCCATAGAAGTTGGTCAATAAGTCATCATGGGCTCCCCATATTCACATGAACCATTCTGCAAGAAGGGCATGATTTAGATGATCGATTTTTTAATGTCGAGACCATCGCACTTCGTAAGCCCGGTAATGTTTCCCAAGCAATACATGCAAAATACCAACTGTACCGGTTCACAACACCCTCCCGAAAATTCTCCACATAATTATCTCTAGGCACTAACACACAATCACCGATACAGATCTAGATGCAAAGAAGAATATGGGTATAGCCCCTAATGATGAATTCACAATCATTGTCTACCATCATTTGACGACTTAACCGATTTCCACCCAGCTAGTCGTTATTCCACCTTCTCAATTAGGGGAAGCCGATGTGGAACCGAAAGTCGCTTATATGTATGTAAAAGACCCAAGTACTCGATCGGCAGCTTCATTCTGGAAGGGCCAACGATGTTGTCATGCTCAACGGTGTTTTCACACTCATCTATCTCCTCCAGAGACAAACTAAACAGTGCAAAAAAAGACTTGCTCCTACTGATCCTGAGACCCAACATAGCACCATAAAGGTCTAATAAAGCCAGCATACCGCAAACCTCTCTGATGCGACCCTCACTGACAAACACAGTGTCATTTGCATAGTGTAGCAAAAGATAAGGAAATGTCTCTGCGGGTATAGGCACAAGTGTAGCTACTAGATATCGCTCTCCCAACCGTAACAACAAGTGCCTTCGTAACAATCACAAAAAAAGAGTTGCAAGAGCACATCAATGTTGTATCCTCCTCTGAGGCTGAAAATAACAGCTGCTTTGAGCCACACACCAAGACAAAAACATAAGCCATCGTGATGCATTGCTTCATCCAAGTTATCCAAGTGACACGGAAAACCCGCATACGAAGTATGGACAACATAAATCTTCAATCGACATAGTTATAAGCCTTGGAGAAGTCATTCTTCCATAGTAGGCCAATCGCATGGCACTCTTCCAATCTGCAGCCAACTCAGAAGCCCATACCATGTGTCAAAAATCTAGCATCCCCTGGCATGTCCAAAAGCTCCACTGCAGCCAAAGCCCTATTCATCCTTTCTATATTGTCAAAAGGGATAAAGAAAAGTTGTATTCCATCTAACCCTAGAGCTCTCTTATATAGAAGAAAAGCTCTAAGGGTAAATTACATAAACCAAACAATAGAAATAAACAATATGGAAAAAGGACAGAATAGCATAAATATCTTAACACTCACCCTCAAGCTGGAGCATATATATCTATCATGCTCAGCTTGAAACAACAATGATGAAAAGGACCTCTAGCCAGGGCTTTAGTAAACATGTCTGCAATCCGATCTCCTAATGCTACAAAAGATGTTGAAATAAGCCCCTTTTGGATCAAATCACGAGTGTAATGACAATCCACCTCAATGTGTTTTGTCCTTTCATGTAATGCTGGATTATTATCTATAAACAAGGATGTCTGATTGTCGCATTTGAGATGCATAGGAAGGGGCACTTCAATTATTAATCGGTCAAGACAGATTTGACCCACATCATCTCCGTACTACCTTGGGTCATTGCCCTATATTCTGATTCTGCACTAGATCGAGCAACAACGGTTTGCTTCTTACTCTTCCATGAGACAAGCGAGCTGCCAACAAACACAATGAAGCCTAAAGTAGACTTCTTGTTCTTAGGACACCCAGCATAATCTGCATCTGCACACCATGTAACTGAGAGAGGCGTATCTCTTCTAACAGAAGACCTGCACCTAGAGACGACTTCAGATATCTCATCATCATGAATACTGCATCCATGTGCGCCTGCCTGGGTTGCTCCATGAAGTGACTTACTCTACTCAGCGAAAGATATATCAGGGCTGGTAATGGTAACATACAATAATTTCTCTACCAGCTCTCTGTACCATCTCTTATCCAACTCCTCAGATCCGTCATCATGGAGCTTCGCATTAGGATCCATCAGGGTCGTAGCTTGTCTACATCATGTCATGCATGTCTCAGATAGAAGATCAGTAGCATAATTCCTTTGTGTCATAACCATACCCTACTAATTCCGTGCAAACTCCAGGACAAGAAAATAACGAAGCATGCCAAGGTCCTTAGTAACAAACTGTTGTACAAGGAAATCCTTAACTGCTTGAATGCTCTATTTATCGCTGCCAGTGATAACAATGTCATCAACATAAACCAAAATGACTACAATACCTCTCTGGTTTCTCTTTACAAAGAGAGTATAATCTGCAGTAGATCTGACAAACCCCTTCTGTTCAATCAATTCTAAGAGTTTCTGAAACCAAGCCCACAGGCTCTACTTAAGGCCATATATAGCCTTTTGAAGACGGCAAGCCATACTGGACTCCCCCTCAGCAGCAAACCCAGGTGGCAGCTGCATGTAAACCTCTTCCTGCAGATCATCATACAAGAAAGCATTCTTGACATCCAATTGGAAAAGCGACCAATCACGTACCATTGCCACAGCAATAAGAATAAGCAAGGTAGAATAACACTCCATAGGAGAAAAAGTGTCATGATAGTCCACTACATAGGTCTGAGTGAACCAACGAGCAACCAGTCTGGCCTTGTATCTGTCTACTGCACCATCAGGATGATGCTTCACAGTAAATACCCACTTGCTGCCAACAACAGACGCACCTGGTGGAGCATGGACCACACTCCACGTACCTCATGATTGTAAAGCTGCCATCTCCTCCTCCATAGCCAGATGCCACTGACTGCTTTACAGGGCCTCCTGATATGACCGCAGTATCTCTATAGTAGACCACCCCATAACAAAGTGCTGAAAATCCTCGGATAGACATTCCAAGGAAACATGAGAACCAATAGGGTGCATAGTGCATGCTCTTTTCTGACGCCGAAGTGCAATAGGCATATCCAGATCCTCAGCAGGAGTAGTAGAGATAGTATCTACACGCTGCACCTCAGTCTGCACATGCAAATCACATGTGCCATTAGAAGAACTCAAATGCTCAGTACATACCTTGGGCGTGCTGGATGATGGAGGAGGCGCATGAGCATGGGGTCGTCGCCGGTACACCTGTAGAAAGAAAACAGAAGACGGTGGTAGAGGCGGTGGTGGTGGCGAAGGTGGTGGTGGTGGAGGCGGTGGAAGTGGACATGGAGTAGAACATGGTAACGACGGAGGAGGAGGCATATAGATCTCTTCTCCATCCTCTGAAGGAGTAACCTGTCACCTGTGGGAGAAAAATACATAATAGATTCCAAGAAGGTGACATCAGCACTAATATAATATCTTCGTCGAACAGGATCAAAACAACGAATATCCCTTTTCGGTTTTGGAATACCCAACAAACACGCATTTGACAGCTCTGGAAGAGAGCTTGTCAAGACCAGGAGAGAGTTGATGAACAAATGCAACAGAACCAAAAACACGAGGCGTAAGCGAGAAAAGATCCGTCTTGTGAAACGCAATCAAGAACGGGATCTTCTCCCCAAGTTCCGAAGAGGGCATACGATTCACCAAATAACAAGCAGTTTGAACCGCATCTCTCCAATAGGAATGAGGAGCACGACTCTGAATCAAAAGAGTTCTGGTAACATCTAAAAGATGGCGGTGTTTCCTTTCAGCCACCTCATTCTATTGGGAAGTATATGTGCATGATGTCTGATGCACAATACCATGAGACCTAAGAAATTGAGAAAGCTGAGGACTGCAAAACTCTAATGCATTATCAGAACGTATGAACTTGACTTCTGCATAGAAAATGTTCTTTATTTCATTAATAAAAGACTGAATAACAGGACCAACATCATACCTGTTCTTAAGGAGAAAAACCCAAGACAAACAAGAAAACTCATCAAATGCAACAAGATACAATCTGACCCTGATGATCTGGGACACGACTAGGACCTCAAATATCAAAATGGAGCAACTCAAACAGACAATGACTACTTGGACCTTGATGACTCTGGAAAGTGGACCGATGATGCTTCCCACGTTGGCAGGCCTCACACTGAAAAGTGGCACGAGGAGAAATCTGAGGAAGAACATGAATCAGGTTTTGCAGAGGAAGATGACCAAATCGCACATGCCACATATATGGAGAAACAGATCCAGTGTGGATAGAAGAAGAAGCGCCAGCATACGGAGACTGCACTAGTCTATAAAGGGCCCCTTGCTCACGACCAATTCCAATCACTCTGCATGTGAGTATGTCCTGAAACACAAGAGCATATGGATCAAATATGGCACGATAATGTAAATCTCTGGTGATTTGCCTAATTGATAATAGATTCATAGAAAAATCAAGAGCATAGAGAACATTCGGAAGCCCCAATGTAGAAGTCAACCGCACCTCCCCCTGACCAGTGATGGGGGAATGTGTTCCATCTGCTATCACAACTGGTCATCCAGATTAAGTAGGATGAAAAACACTAAATTGACCTCTGTCACCACAGAGATGATGAGATGCGCCAGAATCCATGATCCACTCAGATAAGTCTGCCCTGTAGCAACTAGGTAAAGCATATTCTATACTTGAAGCTGAGGCAGCAACCTCAAAGGATCCTGAAGGAGAGCTAGTAGATCCAGATGTGCCACGCATAATCTCTCTCAGTCGTGCTACAAGCTCGTCAAACCTCTGATCAGATGCAGGAGATGAACTCCCATTCTGTTGTGTCTGCTCTGCAATCATGGCTGACGCAGGAAAGCCACGCTTAGAATAGCAGGTTTCCTCAGAATGGTTTGTCCTGTGATTGTGGCAGAAGGTGCACGATCGACCCCGACCGCCCCCTCCTCTGTCGCGGTTGGAGCTTCCCTGACCACGATATACTGTATAGCTGCCTCTACCACGTGAAGCCACCATAGCTGAAGATGTATGGTGATGTAAGGTACTACCAAAGGATATAGATAGTCTACTCAATCTGCGATATGCCTCCTCCATAGGAGGTATGGAAGTATCAATGAGGATCTGGGCACGAGCTGCATCATACTCCGAATCCAGGGCTGCTAGAAATACTCCAGTCATCACGGAATCTCTGTATGCCTTGAGCTGCTCAGGTGTAGCAGTCAAGGATATGTAGCCATGTAACTTCTCGAACATACCCCTCAAAGAAGTATAGAGGGTGTGAAGAGGGCGACCATTCTGCTTCAACGTGAAGATATCATGCTGGATCTGAAGTATCTTTGACCCATTCTTCGCCGGAGAGTATGTCGCGGCAAGAATGTCCCACATAGCCTTTGCAGTAGGCTGACTCAGTATATCATTAGCTATCTCCATGGATATCGTCCCAGATAGCCATACGCGAGCAGACGCGTCATCCGCCTCCCATGAGGCATTTGTCCTAGTCTTGTCGTGTGGCTCCTCTGTCATGAGGATGTGTTTCTTGCCATTACATTGCATCAAATTCATGAACTATATGGCCCACAGTTCATAGTCGATTCCATCCATTTTGACAATGGGTGACGGACCTTTGAAGGCACCCAGGGATGGGACTTCCGCTTTGTTGTCAGACATGATGACAACTATCTTCAAGACTGGGCTAGCAACAAGAGATACCAGGCGTCTACACTGACATACAAGAAGATGGTTGTAGGAGTAGACTCATACCACAACCACTCCCATTCTTTGAAGATTCCCCTGGAAGGCTAGGATCCTTTTCAAGATCACGTCACACCTTAGGAGATCTGAACAGAGCCTCCAGAGAACGTAGGGCACGCTATGACACACGAAGGCGCACTAGCTCACGAGGGCGTGCGCGCTAGGGCACGTGTAGGCGCATTGGAAGGCGCGATGGGGCATGCGCGGCTGTACTTGAAGGCGCACGGGGGCACGCTAAGGCGTGCGCAATTGCACTGGAGCGTCGATGCACGAAGATGCGCAAGTGTGCAGGCACGCACAGACGCACAGAGGTACACAGGCGCACGTGCAAAAGCACCCTGGCGCGCAAGTGCGTGTGCGCGGTGTTGCGCAGGTGCGCAGCAACACAACCACACGGTGGCGCAGTCGGACGAGCGGCGACGGCGCAAGCACGCACGAGCAAGGCGTGCGGCGGCGCATGAGGGTTTTTGGTGTTGGACACAGATTTAGCGCACAGGCTCCGGTCTAGGACCGTCGCTCTGATACCAAGTGGAAAGCGAGAAAGAAAAGTTGTATTCCATCTAACCCTAGAGCTCTCTTATATAGGAGAAAAGCTATAAGGGTAAATTACATAAACCAAACAAAAGAAATAAATAATATGGGAAAAGGACAAAATAACATAAATATCTTAACATATATGTGCCACGCATGCATCCTTTTTTAAAAGCAATAAGCCGCTAACAAAGTCGTTATCAACTTTGAGTACAATAGCCCTTGATCCAACAGCTCTACGGCATCTACGTCGATGACCTGAGCCTCGGCCCATGCCTCAAGGAGCGGGACATCCGAAGCTCGCCATGGACCCGGGCCGCCCTCGAGCCTGAAGAACGACTTGCATAGCACACGTGAGGGGATAAAATGCACCCCACACCCCCGCGTTCCAACAAATTACTTGGAGGTCCCGACGACTTCAGCACATGAGCAGCACATGTCCACGGGGACTATTTGCATCAGCCCCATCATTTTTGGAAATCACATACATGTCCTTCCCTCAGCAGATTCACATGCCCTGTCCAAGCGCGCGTGGAGAAATTACATAGGGACCCTTCGGGTTTTAAATATTACAAATAACTCCTCCAAGGGCTATTTTGAAAAGAAAATATTTATTTTTACTATATTTTAGTCTCCATAACTACAAACTATCATACCATTCTCATTTGAACTTCGAATCTTGCGCACAATATGTCATTTTAAAGATATTTATGTGATCTTCCATCTTATATCTTATGAACATATCAGAGCTAGAACTGAGTTGAATATTATTTGAGGATCTATTTTGATCAATACAGGTTGTTTTTGATAGATTTGTGATATTTTACATTGAGAAAATTATTGATCTATTTTGCAGGGATTTAACTGAGAAGATTCAAATTTGCTTTGATAATTTTTTTTGAAGCCAAGAAAAGGGGGATACACTCAATGGTGTTCACCCCAATATATTAGAAAGAACGAGAGACAAAGGTACAAAGAAAGAACAAAAAAGAGCGACCCAGTAGAGGAGGTGAGAAACCTCCATATCTGGGCAAAAACACAAAAGAAAAAAGATACCACAAACTAATCACCACACCAGTCATCCACCAAACCCCTCGCGCGAACGAGCACATTCTC
Organism: Ottelia alismoides; assembly: GCA_037367405.1. Classification (NCBI taxonomy): domain Eukaryota; kingdom Viridiplantae; phylum Streptophyta; class Magnoliopsida; order Alismatales; family Hydrocharitaceae; genus Ottelia; species Ottelia alismoides. The sequence goes on from JAZKJV010000399.1 coordinate 712,943, forward strand.
CAAGTAGAAGCGTTGCGAAGAGAAAATGGCCTCGTTGCGGCCAAGCCAGATCGACCATAACCTTGCCACCGGAGTCAAAAGTCGCCTTCTAGCCATATGTCTATTTATGAAAAGAGAGTTACAGAAGGTCTCCACATCGCAGGCACTCACCCAAGCCACGGGGGGGTCCTCCCAGAGCCCCCCGACCATAGAGCAAGCAAAGAGGATATGATCCAGGGATTCCACATTCGATTCACAGAGGGCGCAAATATTGGAAACCGAGGGTATCAACCTTGAGCATCGATCTCGCGTCATAAGCCTCTTTCTGCGAACCAGCCATAAGAAGAAAACAATGCGCAATGGCAGTCCCAAGCTCCAGAATAAACCACAGTCTCTCACCAGGGGATCCGAGCGAGCAGGCAAAAATTCTATCAGTCCAGCATAGGCCTTCCGAGTCGAGAACCCACCATCCCTCCAAATCCAGTGATCCAAGCCCATGGAAGGCGAATCCGCATGAGCTAATACATCCATCAGAGCAAGAAAGTCCAAGAACCTCTGATCCGAGAAATTCCCCCCAAACTCCCAAAGCGAGGAGACCAAGACTCATTCTCCCAGCAGCAAGCGACGGAGGCATCCTTATTCTCCTCCAATGCAAAGAGCCGGGGGAAGCGGATAGAGAGCGGATCCCCCCCAACCAGCTATCCTTCCAAAAGGAGAAGGCACGGCCGTCCCCCAGGACCAGCTTGAATCTCGCTCTGTTCTACAAGAAGACCTCCATAGCACCACGCCAGAACGGAGATCGCGCACTCACCACCCCCACCCCGTCCTCCCCATCCCACTCCCTCCCGTAAAGCTCCCTCAATATCTCAATAAAGAAACTCCCATCTCTTCCCCACACCCTGCTTGCCCACTTAAGGAAGAACGCATCATTGACCAATTGGAGGCGCCTGACCCCCAAGCCCCCAGCCTTCTTCTCCCTCGCCACCTCCTCCCAAGCAACCAGGTGAATCCCTCTTCCAACAGCACCCGATTTCCCCCATAAGAATCTCTTGAAGCAAGACTCTAGTCTCCTGCAAATCCCAGCAGGCAGACATCGAGTCGACAAAAAGTACACCGGAATGGCAGCCAGGACCGATTGAAGAAGAACCAGCCTTCCGCCTTTCGAGAGGAGCGTTGCGCGCCAATCCCGCCTCCACCTTCTCCACCACCCCACTCCAATCCCTAAGTCTTGTCCTTCCAACCACCAAGGGAAGGCCCAGGTAATCAATCGGAAGACTTCCCAAAGCAGAGCCCAGAATGTTAGCAAAATCCAATGTCATAGCCTCCGAAAGACCAAAAGGAATAACCTTCGATTTCGTACCATTTATGCGCAGCCCCGATAGTTCGCTAAAGAGGTCCAAGGTCACCGACATGGCAGCGACCTCAGTAGCGCCCCCTTCAATGAAGCACAAAGTGTCATCAGCAAATTGAATTAACGGTACGGAGATGGCCCCCTTAGAGAAGCCCTTGGAGAGGCCCGCAGCAACCACCCGGTCCACCATACGAGCCAAGACATCCAAAGCAAGGACAAAGAGAAGGGGGGCTAGCGGGCATCCCTGGCGAAGGCCCCGTCTCGGCTGAAAGCGCCCCCCTTCCAAAGCATCATTGAGCAATAGAGAGAAAGAAGCAGTAGTCACGCATCGCCGCATCCATGAAATCCACCGCTCCCCCAACCCGCGTCTCCTGAGGACCGACCAGAGGAAGGCCCCATCAATGCTATCATAAGCTTTAGCAAAATCTATTTTCCAAAGCACCCCCTATATCCCCGAAGCTTTCCAGTCAGCCACCAATTCCGACGCAACCGCAATACAGTCAGAAATTTGTCTCCCCCTAATGAAGGCCGCCTGAACGGGGGAGACAAGCGAGTCCAGCACTCTAGAAAGTCTCCTAGACAACACTTTAGCCACAATTAAGTATATGCGTTTGAAATCGAAATGGGGCGAAAGTCCCCAATGTCCTCCGCCGCATCTCTCTTTGGAATCAAGAGCAATAGGGCTCTGTTCAACCTATCAAAGCCCGCATTTCCGTCACAAAACTCCACCACCACCTCAAAGACTTCACCTCCCACCAAGTCCCAAAAGTCCCGAAAGAAAGCCACAGAGAAACCATCAGGACCCGGGGAGGCATCAAGATTAAGATCTCACACAGCCCCTTTAGTCTCCACCATCGAAATCGGCCTAATAAGCATGGCACAGTCCTACTCGGAAACCTTGGACACTCCCAGCCCCAACCACTTCCAATAGCGCGTGGAGCGTGTCGACATGACACCCCTGAAGTGTCCCATAATGGCAGAACCCATAGAAATATCCCCAACGAAATGCTCCCCATCAACAGAAATCGCGTGTATTGAATTACTTTGTTTCCTCCCACTAATGACCCTGTGGAAGTAAGCCGTGTTTGCATCACCATCTTTGAGCCACTTTAGCTTGGAGCGCTGCCGCCATTCAATAGCTCTCTTCTTGTCCTCCTCCGTCGCCTTTTTTTGCGCCGAGGACCGCTCCTCTAGCTCGTCCACATTGAGGTGTCTCACTTTCAACTGAATCAAGCCGCGCAATAATCGCCTCCGCCTTCGTTCTAAGAGCCACCCGCGCCACCCGCGTCTCCTTCTTAAAGCGCGCCAATCTCCCCCGCAAAGAATCAAGCTTGTGGCAAAGTCTCACAGCCGCAGACCCCTCCACAATAAAAGAACCCCACTGGTCGGCCACAATACCCCTGAAAGAAGGCTCAAGGAGCCAGCAACGTTCGTAAAGAGGCCCCCCGCCGCTCCCACCGCATCCAAGGTCGTAAAGCCATCCAAAGCCCCCGCACCAAAGGAGCGCCACAGAACACCATCCAGCCCACGCAATTTCGACTCATGGATCAAGGTAATATCACAACCCCACTCCGACAAGCGAGCACCCAAGCCTTACGCTTCACATCGTCTCCTAGCCCCCTCACATTCCACGAAAGAACTTTCATTAAGAAGGTTGGCGACGCCCTCCAGAATGCGCAAGGCCAGCCGCCTCCGCCACAGTGTCTCTCAACGACGCACAAGTAAGAATAGGCGCAAAACCCATACGAGACCTGCTCCTCCGACGATATCTTTTCCCCGATCTCCTATCGGAGCGGGAACCTTGATCGACCCCACGGCTCGCCACCGAGTCACCCATGATAGGGCTAGGCAAGGCGAGGATAGGCGAGCCGTCATCATCATTGGAGAAAGGCCCCAGGATGGATAGCGAAGCCGAACCCAGCACAATGCCCGAGCCAGGCAAGTACCGAACTGAAGGAGAGTCGTGAAGCACCACCACAACATTACCCGGTCCAATGATGGGCCCAAAAGAAGCCCGGGAGAGTTCCGGATCCAAATCCGCGGAAAGGAAAGATGTTTCCCCACCGGACCAAGACCCGAAAGACCCCGATCCGCTAGCAACCGAAGATGAGAGACCCGTCCACGCGCCCGAATAGGAAGAGCCCATCGCACGGTCCACCTTCCAGGCAAAAGAGCCAAGAAACGAATCAACCTCGGACGTTCCCCCCATAGGCAGACCGCCGCTTCGGGCGAAATCACTCGGGAAGCAAGAAGGATCAATGAAGGGTGTGGGCAATCAAACTCTTTGATAATTGATCATACTCTTTGAGGAATTAATCTCTGCAGGTGCGTATTTAAGGACAAAGAATTAGTTTGTTTCCCTGATATTCTATGTGATTAAATTTTATTATATTGAAGGAATAAATTACAGGAAATTTCAACGATCTCCTTAGTGGCAGGATTATTCATTGATAACCCTCCTTGCCTGCAACTTGAATTTGATTGGACAAATATTCTTGAACTTACTTAATCTATGTAGATTAGTGAATTGATTTTGAGGATTTAATGATTAACTCAATTGAGGATTGAAAGAAAGAAAATTCACAGATCATGTGCTTCATTTCCCTCTCTGTTTATTTTGCTCTCATTTGCATTGCATCTTCCTCATTGCATTTCCTTCATTTTATTTTCACTTTATTTTCTGGCATAAAGATCAATATTGCAATTAATTAATAATTCAAATTAACTTAGAACCACGCAACTAGAAATAATCTGTTACATGTGTTCGACCTTGGTATACTTACCAAGTAAAAATTGCTCGACGATATTCAAAATTTGTGTTTTTTGAAGAATAGCTTTCCGCCTCCTATACTACAACTTTATCTTTTTAAATAGGTGGGATTCTGTGTTAATCAAATACACCCTTTTTCTTAAAGAATTTAATTTATCCAAGCTATTTTTATTGCAAAATAGAATGAAAATTTTTATTATTGAAAATTTTAGATAATATTGATCTTATGATTATTAATGCATACTTCAACTCATTAATTAACATTCATATTACTCTGAATGTATATAAGTTATAAGGTAGGCGTCTTCTCAACATCATACTATTTTAGATAATATTGATCTTATGATTATTAATGCATACTTCAACTCATTAATTAGCATTCATATTACTCTGAATGTATATAAGTTATAAGGTAGGCGTCTTCTCAACATCATACTATCTTTTTTCTAAAAAGGGATTTTGACCCGGCAGACCCTATAATCTTTGCCAATTACCTCTACAACCTTTGAAATAACGTATTTCCTGTCTCGACCCCGTAAACTTGCTAACTCTTACCCAGCAGACCATGTAGTTAACCCCTGTCCATTTGCCCGTTAAAACTAACCGGATTCAGTGAATTTTTTTTTCATAATACCCATTTTGTTTCTCAAAATTACAAAAATGCCCTTCTCCCTCACTCCAGGCTTCCTCCACGACAACACCCATGTTGCATGTCCTCTCCACCCTTGCAGAGCCGCCGAAGCCCGCTGTTGCGCCACCACCGTGCGAGCCCGCCGCACCGACCGCGGCCGCCTGTCCAGAACCGCCCACCTGGGCGTGTGTCGCCCAAGCATCCGCCACCTCCAACCTGCAGAAGGGGAGGCGCCCTTCGCCCGCCGGCTGTGCATCCTCTCCGTCCTTGCTGAGCAGCCTGAAGCCCGTGGCTGCGCTGCCACCGCGCGAGCCCGCCGCATCGACCGCGGCCGCCCTTCCAGAACCGCCCACCTGGGCGTGTGTCGACCAAGCATCCACCACCTCCAGACCGCAGCAGGGGCGGCGCCCTTCACCCGTCGGCTGCGCGTCCTCTCCGTCCTTGCAGATCCGCCCGGCCCACGGACCTCGTGGCAGAGCTCGACCTCCCCTCCGCCCCTGCACAAGCCTCCTTCTTAAGCTCGCCTCTGCCCGACCTCCCCTCCTCCCCTACACATGACCTCTCCTCTGCCCCCACTCAAGCCTCATCCTCTCTGCCTTGCATGGGGTCTGCTACACGGATTCGGAGAGCGGGAGCGACTCCGGCGAGGGGTCGAGGAGCATTTGATTCATGTAGGAAGACGAGGAGGAGATGATCGAGATTGAGCTGGAGGAGGATAACCTCATAGAGATCGATCCATCAACGCATAGGTGAGATTGAGTTTGACAGTAAGATTTCACCGCGCGTATCAAAGTTTTGCATCAAAATTTTGCATCAAAGAAGAAGAACGAAGGAGTAAGAGGAGGAAGAAGAAGGAGATGGGGAGGAGGAAGATCCACCGTCAAATTCCTCTCTGGTTAGATAAACTCAAGACTAACCCAAGCAATTAACTCAAATAAAGGTAAAACTGATGGTAGGGTCTGTGGGGCAAGACAGAGCAAGTTTACAGAGTCGAGGGAGGAAATACGTTATTTCAAAGGTCGTAGAGGTAATTGGCAAAAGATTATAGGGTCTGCCGGGTAAAAATCCATTCTAAAAATTACTATTAATTAAAATTTCAGATTCGATATAAAATGAATTAAATTTGGATATTCGAAACTCATAATGAATCGAATTTGAATTCAAATTAGTGAATTCGACTAAAATTCGATTCGAGCTCGAATTCGAAAAAAAATACAATGACTTGAATCTGAATCTATGTGCATTCGAGTATATTCGATTCGATTAGCACCCCTACTCCAACCTGTGGCACAAGACACTGAAATGTTGTAAACCTTCATCATAAAGAAAGGATTATCCAAATTCCAACAGACAGTCCATCCCTAGTACCTTCCTCTCCTAAATAGCTCCATCAACATCTTGTCGAGTCCATAACTTGTGCCTATGTAAGGTTTGAGCCAAAATAGGGACAATTACAAGTCCTTATACCTTTCCGACAACGACCCATGGTCCGCCTCGGATGCCTCTCTACATGATGCGAACAGCCTTGGAAATATATCCTTGAAAGATCCCATCTCCTTCCCGTCGTTCAACAAAAATAGAATGAATTTCCATCACAAGGGTGGAGTTGTGAGGCAAACTCCCACCCGTTAGTGCACACTCCCTTTAAAAGCTTGAGGGGCTCTCTTCACACTATCCAAATGTGCACTATATGAAGAGACGTCCACTATACATCATAAATATTATGAAGTAAACCTATATAATAACATATTCTCGCTGGCTCCCATATTCTTACCACCAATTTAGCTCATATTGTGTTATTCATCTCATGTAAATGTAACACCCTCAGACATCATAAATATTATGAAGTAAACCTATATAATACCATATTCTCGCTGGCTCCCATATTCTTACCACCAATTTAGCTCATATTGTGTTATTCATCTCATGTAAATGTAACACCCTCAGACCACTTGCGTCTAACGATTTGACAAACATATCCCAAACCACAAGTGGCACTCCTACACAAAAATAGTCCAAATGAACCTCCTTATCATATTATCCATATGATGACGGATCTTATACACTAGTTAGAAGATGAAGAGATAGAATATTGGTCTCGTCAAAAGTGCATCCTTAATCAAGACCTGCATGCTACCTTTGGAAGACATCTAGATTTCAAACTAATGAACCTACTCTGCATTTCCCTGCAACAAGTGAAATGCCAAGATAATGCACTGGTAGATGACACTTTGGCATTCCCAGCAGAACCTAGCACCTTTCCACCTCGTCAACATCTCGCACAAACAAAACAAGAAAAAAATCTGCACTATATATTTCCAACCACGAGAAGCCAACCAAAATCACGAACATCATTGCAAGGGCCTACATCTCGTGTGATGTCTTTCATAAAGAATAATGCACCATCATCATACTAAAGAATAGGAAAGGAGCAATCCCCTTTTGTAAATCCACGTAAAAAATAACTCCATACAATTAAACATGTTAATATGTTCGACACGTCCACCAGAATCACATATAGAAGACGTACTAGTGGGCATCCTGATATCGTCCTGCTATGGTGAAAACAATGCCCCATAGTAGCCCCATAAACCAACATTGAGAACGAAGATGTAGAGACACATCTTTTCATCCATGCGATCCAGAGGTCCGAGAAGCCCCTCTTATGCAGAGAACAACAAAAGTTCCACTTCACTTTATTGCATGCTTTCGACAAATAAACTTTCTAAAGCACCCATAAAACCTTCCTTTATTTCCCATATGTCACAATCTTAGAATCCATCACCAATATGTCAACTGTGCATCTGCAGGATTCAAAGGTTGCCTACAACGGGTCGATGATTGAGTCAAGAATCCTTCTAAGTATGTTCGTCCAAAGCTTAGCCATGATAAGATATAACTATTGACATTAGAAATATCAATGATAAGATATACCTATCGACATTAGAAATATCAATGACACATAAATGCACTCAAAGCATGAATTTCTTTCCTCAGGCTCCTCAATCAAATCCAAAACTCCTTGAAAAATATCATCGAGAAGCCATCCAGATCCGCTAAACCATCCTCATTCAGACAAATACCACTTTCCACGCCTCATGGTCAAAGTACGTCTTAATGGTTACATATGCTTGATGCAAAGAGATTTTGAGTGCCCCACTCCTGAAAACCTTTTTAAAAAGCCGTCATTGCTTTACCACAACACCATAAATGATCAACTAATGCCTTGCATCCGTGTTCATCACCCCTGACAATGATTTCACCCATCTTCACATTCATGATTAGGATACTTCATCTTCTTTTACTTATCATAACATGAAAGCACACAGTATTTGCATCACCTTTATTGATCCGTGTAACTATAGATCTTTGCAACAATTCATCACTTGCTTACTTTCACCGCCTCTATAATGGATTGTCGGGACTGTTACTGCTGAATTTCATCCTTAGTAAGGATCCTGAAGTCTCCAAGCGAGTCTATTTTCTCCACCAAATTTTGTGCATTCTTCCCATGTTGATGACTGTGTTGCAGAATCAAATCATGTTAAGCCTTCAGCTCAGCCCCCAACTGCTTAAGTTTGTATGCCACTCATATTTCTACCAACCCCTCAGAAGTTAGTTATCCCATCTCTCCACTACCCAATCCTTATAGGTTCAAGAAGAAAGGAGCAATCAAACTTGAAAAAGAAGGGATGAAACGCCAAAGCAGAGAAGTATGATCAGATATGGACCTGGGAATTCATCTTTCATAGTCGACAATAGCTCGATAGAGGCCAAGAACCTACTAATCTGCAACCGTGCATCCGAGCTTCTCCACGTGAACCTGCAACTATCGCATCCATCAATGAGCAACTACCAGCATGCATATAACAAGGAAACAGCAAAATGAAAGATATTCCTCTTCTCTTCACATGATCAAAGCCATTCTTGAGTCAACAAGTGTCTTGTCACAAGAAGATAGATGTCCATTGTATCTGATGAGGATCCCATTGGATATACCGATTGCGTCAATGACAACAAAGTCTGTCAGGTTAGCTCCACTCATACTTATCCACATTGTTGAATCAAAACCCCCCAAATTTGTTTCTTGAAGCAAACCAGTATCACCCCCCCCCCAAGGTGGCCAGTGAACACCACCTTTTTTCTAGGTCACAAAGATCCGAACAGTCCACAAGAGTACCTTTATTTTTGGAACACCAGGCAAGGAAAGCACAAGCGGCAGCCACAGATTTAGACACTTCTACCCTATCGATGGTGGCATCCGCCTGTGCAGATCCTGGAATTCACCCTCAAAGGCACTCTCCCTCAGCTTAGGAACACAATTCAGATCTTGAGATGCCAACTCATCACATACCGAACTTGATTTTGTGTCCAAGTTTATATTTATTCTAGAAAAGGAAAATCCAACTCAAACAACAATGATCAACCACATTACTTATGTCACTGAATATCAAGAACATAACTGGACCCCAAACAAAGAAATAACAACTCAAAAATAAAAGAATTACTCCAACCTATAAATAAATAAGAAAGAACCAATTACTTTTCCAATCGCACATGACACAGATTGAAAATCGAATTTTTCGAGATGCTATGGAAAAACCCTGCACAGCTACTGAAGTGGTAGGTGACAAAATCCAAGATGTCGAAGAAATGCAGAAGATGAGGCTCTAAGGGTGCATTTGGTTGGGGGGTTATCCCCCACTTTGGGAGGGTAACCCCCCAAAACCCCCACTTTTAACCCACTAGTAGGGCCCACTCCCTTCCCATCAAAAAAACTATATATTATATCATCATATCATCTAAAAATCATAAAATACTCAACTTCTACTCACTATTCCAAACTTCAATACAATCACATCACAACAACCACCCACTTTTTCAAATTTCAATACACTCATATCATAATAACTACCAACTTTTTCAAAATTCAATACAATCACATCACACAAGCCCTCCCAACCCTTAACCCACAAACCAAACACACAAACACAAAACCGGGTTATCCACCCCTGGATAACCCACGAACCAAACGCACCCTAAAGGAAGTAGTGTTGGAGGTGCGAGCAAATGGAGTCCGCACAAACTTGTAAAGACCATGCCGCTCAAGGCCATATTCGATCAGCATACATGTCAGTAAATCTTAAATGCATGATAGTTGAGTTCCTTAGTTATCTGTTACTGGCTAAATGTTAAGAGGAAAGTCATGAACCACAATAATGCTATGTAAGGGCATGGTACATGATAGATGAATTGCCATCTAACTAGTCATTATGGATTACGGACTATTAGCAAGAATAATAGCTCGTCCAAAGCGTTGCCAACTAACTAGTCATTATGGATTACAGACTATTAGCAAGAATAATAGATCGTCCAATGCAACGCGAACAGATTTAAGGACCATGAAATGTTCTTTGTCGGCACATAGGTGGCATTTTTTCGTGCAACACACTGCAGCTGTTTTCGTATTTTAAAAGGTTCCAATTTATAAAGGGATATTTACACCCATAACGTTGAGTAATATGGTAATTACCCCAGAAACCCTCTATAAACACGAATTATCCTCAAGACCCCGAATAACCACGCCGTTTTACACCCATAACCTTCCGTTAGTTTAGTTCGTTAAATCAACTATATAAGTGAGTTAATCTAACCGATGTGCCATCAAACGGCTAGGATTACTCAAAAGTTAAAAAAGAAAAAAATGTGCAGGTTGAGGGGATTCAGGACGACAGGGATGGAATCGGGTCCCCCTTGCGGGCGAGCGGCTAGGGGGTGCTTGCGAGCGAGCAGCAGAAGGGAGGGCTGCCGGTGCATGAGCGGGAGGGGGGGAGCGCGACCAAGCGGGAGGGGGGGAGGGCTGCAGGAGCGGGAAGGGGGAGGGCTGCAGGTGCAGGGCACGAAGGTGCGGACAGGGGGGTAAGCGCGGTCGAGCGGGAGGGGGGAGGGCTGCAGGTACAGGGCGCGGAGGCAGGTATGGGAGGGGTGCGGCAGGGGGGGATGATGGGGGGAGGGCAGAGGTAGCGGGCGGGCGCGGCCGAGCGGGAGGGGGGTTGCCGGTGCAGGAACGGGATGGGGAGCGCGATTGAGCGGGAGGGGGGAGGGATGTCGGTGCAGGAGCAGGGAGCGCAGCCGAGCGGGAGGGGGAGCGTGGCCGAGCTGGAGGGGGGAGGGCTGCAGGTGCAGAGCGCGAAGGCAGGTACGGGAGGGGTGCGGCGGGGTGCGGCGGGGGGGGGGGGGGGGGGACGATGAGGGGAGGGCAGAGGTAGCACGCGTGCGCAGCGAGGGGGGGTGGCGGAGGCGCACGCAACCATGGGGGGAGGGCAGAGGTGCGGCCGAGCGGGAGGGGGGGTTGCCGGTGCAGAAGCGGGAGGGGGAGGGATGTCGGTGCAGGAGCAGGAGGGGGAGGGCTGCAGGTGCAGGGCGCGGAGGCAGGTGCGGGGGGAGGACTGCAGGTGCGAGAGGAAGGGGACGATGGGGGGAGGTAGCACGTGGCAGCTTGCCAGGGGTGAACGGGAGGGACGGGGATGGGCTTGTCCAGGGAGGGTGATCATTGTGTTTGATCTACAAAATGGCATCTTCTTATAAATATGATGTGTTTGGAAGGGTAAAATGGTCACCATATGACTTTTTCCGTTAGAGTTAACGGGGAATTAAGACGGAACTTGACACAGGGTTATACCATGTAAAGGTTAAGCAGTATTCAAGGTTCTAGGTGTAATTCGTGTTTATAGAGGGTTTCTGGGGTAATTAGCATATTACTCAGGGTTATGGGTGTAAATATCCCATTTATAAATGGTATCACCACAACTGTTAAAACCACGTATATATAATTTGTTAATTGGTACTTTTATCATGGATTTTTGTTGATGATGACTATATATGTTAAAATATACAAAATATATATTAGACATGATTTTTATAATAAAAATAATTAAAAAACATTCTGAATATTCTCCCAAATGCCAAATATTCTTTATTTAGTGAACTCTCCGACTGAATAGCTACGTCTGCAACACTAGATAAAGGTTATAACCTCGGGTAGTTGTTGCATGAAAGTAGCGGAGCGATCGACGGAGAGGGTCGTAGATGATCGATGATTACACGACATATAGACGACAAGAATGAAGTGGAATTGTTGGCAAGTAATGGATCATAGAAATGGCCCAAATGGGTGAGCACGGTGAAGATGGGGATGGGGGAAGAGGAAATCGTGTTAAGAGACATGAGAACAAGAAGGGGGAACAAGTTGACCCACTCAAGTCAGCTCGAATGGCAGAGGTGGCAATGTCTGATAGGGGGTGACTAGGGTGGACCAATCAATCGATGTTGACCATAGATAAAGGGACACGATGAGCTGGCATGGACTAGCCAGTGGAGAGGTACAACATGGCATCGCTGACTAGAGTAATACCATGACATGTCATCCACAGATAAATATAGAATATAAAAAATAAAGAGAAATCAAAATAAAATAGAAATACAATTCACAATAAAAATTGTTCAGCATGAAAATTGTAGTCTCGTGAAGATCTAAAAACTAAAAGAACTCATGTCTACAAAGTACGATTTTTACGATTTTTTTAAGATACTTTATAGATATTAATACTTGATTTTTGATATTTTCCCTTTATTTTTCTCTTAATAATAAAATACATGATACATTTTTTAAAAGATTATTACATTTTATACATTAATCTAATTTTTCAATTTTTAATATTATGATATAAAATAACATAAGGTGTTAGCTATATGTTTTTATATCAATACACATTGTTATTTTTGTTCCTTTTAATGGACTTTATTTTTATTTCGAATAAAAAGAGCTAAGACTGAAGATAAGGAGTGGTAGTGCACATTTGATAGAAACAATGGCAAAGAATTGAGGTGGAAGGTAACATTCAGAAGAAAGATCTTCCTTTAGATACTTGGGATTTATTTGCAACATGATGGGGTAATCGATGGAAATGTTACTCATAAAATAATGGAGGTTGGCTAAAGTGGAGAAGAACCTGTATTGTTCTATGTGATAAGAAAATTCCTTTCAAATTCAAGGGAAAGTATTAGAAAGTAGCTATGAGACCTGATATGCTCTATGGATCTGAATGTTGGCATGTGAAACATAGACATGTGCAAAAAATGATGGTAGCAGAAATGAAAATGCTATGGTCGATGTGTGATCATACACGAAAAGATCAGATTCGTAATTGCATCATCAGAATAAAGGTGATGTAGCTCCAATTGATGATACGATGAGAGAGAACAGCTTAAAGTGGTTTAACCATTTGCAAAGGAGGTCTTTTAATATACCAGGTAGATGCGAGATTTGGGATATAAGTGAACCAACTAAGAGAGAGCATGTAAGGCCCAAAGAATGTTGGAAGGAGACTATCAGAAGAGACTTGATTACTTGGTTAAGTCCGAGAGAAGATGCGAGATTTAGGATACTAAGAGAGAGCGAGGAAGGCTCAAGAAATGTTGGACGAAGACTATCCGAAGGGATCTAAATTAGTTGGTTCTAAACCCGAGAATGACCCAAAATAGATGTTGATCGGGGCAAAAAATCCGTGTATCCGACCCGAGTTAATGTGAGAAAGTGATCTATTCTTGAAGACTTGTAGTAGTAGTAGTTAAAACGAAAAGAAATGAAAAGGAAATAAATTAAATAATTTAAAATGTATATATGGATAAAGTGTATACAATAGTACAATATGTAATGTGGGCCAAAAACCCAAGTTGCAAGTAGGAATTTCCAATTCCTTAGAATTTGGTCTTGTGTTGTAAATAATCAATTTTGTACCCACTTAAATGGTATGGGGGTAGTGTAGTGTTCCTACCACCCAAAAGACTAGGGTTCAAATCCCTCCTTGCGGGGGTTGCATTAGGTAGTCGATAGCCAGCGTAAAAATAGTCGAATCTTTCAACATGGATTTGAGCAAGAATCATTTAGCGACCCTACTTATAGTGGGAGAAGGCTTTGCTATTTTTTGTCAATAATCAATTTTACATTAATTCAAAGGTGGGCAAAGTTTAATAGAGGTTGTATGAGGAATAAAATCAACTTTTATTTCTCGATCTTCTTAAACTAGAGTTCGAGATTATTTGCATTATATGTAGGTTAGAATTTTTGTTTTTCAATTAATGTTAGTGATATGTGCACAATGGAATTGGTTTCAAGTCAGTTGGAGTTAACATGAATTTATTAAAATCCAGAAAAGATTTTACAATATATAGATGACATACAAGAATAAAATCCTTATTTGGGGGTTTTGTTTGATTTTATTTCTTGAACTTTTTTGAGGCCATTTCTTGGACACTTCTACATTTAATTATATAACATTTAGCCCATTTTTATCAGCATGGTTAATTTCATTATTTTAATATTTTGCATGTTTTTGATGTATTTTTGCTCATGAATTAAGGCCAATACTTTGGAATAACGTAGATGAATCACATATTCATCAAATACTCTGAGGAGTGAGAGGTAGGTCAGTAGGTAATGTTGCAATAGTCGGCCGACTATACCGAATAGTCGATCCGACTAAGCGGTGCGAGGGGTCCACAACTGAACAAATAATATTCGACCAATAGTCGATCGGACCGAATAGTCGATCCGAATATTCAGTCAACTGGCCAACTATTCGGTCGACTACTGGATTTATGTCATTTTATTTTTATTTTTTAATTCGGACGGCTTACCATTTATAACAATATTACTAGAAATGTCATATTCATATATGCATCTCGTTAATTGATACTTTTATGAAGTGTGGACTCATGTTAATTGTATAAAAATATATGCATTATAATTAAATATTATATTTAAAATAATTAAAAAATACAAAATCGAATAATTCCGAATAATCAGCCAAATACTGATTATTCTCAATTCAGTGATCCCTCCGACTGAATACCGAATACGGACTTCTGCAACACTGTCAGTAGGTTGCATGATTGTGATCCTTTAGAACAACCTTTGGTGGAGGGTGATGGTTGTCTCAAAGAGAAAAAGGTGGTACAGTGACTCGAGTGGTAGAGGTAACCCAATCGATGAGGAAGGCTCCATAGTGGCATTGGGCGGTGGGATGAGGTATGGTTACAAGTTCAAAAGGGGTCCAGAACCATGGTCTAGGGAATTGGTGCTTTACTATCATGTAGAAAATAGGAATAAACTGTTATAATAATAAGGGTTACCCTATGGTCCCTTATATAAGGAGACTTTGGGTCAATTACAGAATCAACGAAAATACAGGAATAACAATGAATGTGCCCTTTCACTGTCATTTGAATCTCCACATCACAAAATAGAGAGGCGACGTTTGCACTTTTGAAAAGAAAACCAAGGCCATTCAACCTTTTTTTAGCACGAGCTCAAAGTGATGGTATTGGTGAGTTTCTGACATGCGCACCCACCCCAGCCCTGCACCACATTTTTTCTTTTATAAACACCACAACATCTTAGATATCTGACAAAAGAAAGGAGCATTTCAAGCACCACTGGGAGGGGAACATAGATTATCAATCGGATTCAATGTCAGCAAGGTAGAATATGGCACCACCTAAATCTCTCCATACCCAGCTTGTTCAGTGTAGATTATCAACCAATTTCCAAGTAACGGAAAATACAGCAATACGAATGATATTTTAGATATCTATCCAGAGAACTGAGTGAGCCAGCAGGCCCAGCACGTAAATTGAACATTCTAAGAAGACAAAGCATGAGATATTTTCATCATGATCCAAAAAAAACCCAGCGTCTAACCAGATGGTTGATTGATGTTTCAGCCTTTTTTTGGGTCATCCATTTTCCAGCAACTCAGCCAGGCAACATTCACTGGTATGAAAATTACCCTCAAAATAGCTAAGTAGCATCACACGTCATCCATCCAACACTGTGACCATGAGAAATCCATACTCAAAGGCAGCTAAACATCACAGCCATAGCACTAGAAAGTGTGTTATCAAGAAAGTGAAAATCAAGTAGGCAGCAAATAACCGTGTTTCTGGAACATTGGTTTCATACATAATCATAAGCAAGTTACGACCCTTATTATTTGCTAATTGTTATAGGAACGTCTCTAAAGAGAACTATTAGGAGTGACAGCTGCTTATTAGCTATTTGCAACTGACAACTTATAATTGGTCATCCGCAAAAAAATAGATATAGAAGGGTCCAAAAAACTCCAGATGCATGTTTAGTGTTTACCTTGGTATACGTAAGCTATAATGGCTTCCATACTTTGCATGCAAGCAGACAGATCTATCGGCGCAAAGAAATGCAAGCTTTGAGTAGTCATCATCAAGAATCTATCTTGAGCAGCAAAAAAATCGTCATCTTCACTTTGCAATAAGAATAAAAATAAATATAACTTTACATATATGCTCCTATAAACTTGTCTATTTACACTTTAACCCCTATAGACTTCTATTCACATCTTGACCTTCGCAAACAAGTTACGTTTGACATCTTAGCCCCCTCCAGCAGTTTTAGAAAACAAATTTCACCAGCCTAATATAGGGTCAATTAATGAAATTTTACTACTTCTCAGTCCTTCGACATTGTTATAAACAGGTTGACCAAACGATTTCAAGGACAAGGTTGAAAGTATAAACGTAAATCTGTAGAGGTCACAGTGTAAATATGAAATAAATAAGGACATTGTTATAAAAAGGTTAACCAAACAATTTCAAGGACAAGGTTGAAAGCATAAACGTAAAATTCTGTGGAGATCACAGTGTAAATATGAAATAAATAAGGATTACCGCACTATTTGCATGTTTTAGAGGCAGATGAGAGTAAAATAAACTTTATAAAACTGTAGGAAAAGAGACACCATCATAGAATCCAAAACTATAATATGAGCATTCTAATTGTCTGCCAGAAGTTGGGAAATCAAGTACATAAGAAAGACTTTTAACGTTGCATACCTGAAAGTTAACTATTTCCGACACAAGATGCCTTTCAAACTTCATTGCAAGTTCCCTCACAGTATATACTTTCACTTGTGGAGGATAGATGCCTATATGTTGAAAAAGACAAAAACATTCATGGCCTTTGAAAAGCATCATCAACTTCAAATATTACGTGGGCTGCAGAAAATTTTGGAAGACTAAAATACCAGAATATTCACCAAATACTCACAAATAAGTGCATGCCATGCAATAGCGCATTAACCTAAAGTTAACCCAGAAACATACCAGAAGTGAATTACGTACTATATTTGCCATGTTATTAAAAAGGAAAATTGCAAATAGAATTCTAACATCGTATGCATACAATAACAACAACAAAGCCTTTTCCCACAATTAAGCAGGGCCGGCTACATGGATTCTTCGCCTCCGTTCAGATCTATCTTGGGTCAATCCCGGGCTTATATCCAAAAAACTAAAATCCCATCGTATAGTCTCTTTCCAATACTTCTTGGGCCGTCCTCGCCCTCTCTTAGCCGGCTCAACATCTCAACACTCGCATCTCCTAATTGGTGCATCTGTTGATCTTCTTTGCAAATAATCAAATCATCTTATTAAGCGGTTTTCTCGCATCTTATCCTCGATCGGAGCTACACCAACTTTCTTTCTGATTGCATCATTCTGAATCCGATCTTTACGTGTGTGTCCACACATCCACCTTAGCATTTTCATTTCTGCTACAGCAATTCTCTACACATGTCTAGGGTTCACAGGCCAACATTCAGATCCAATGAGCATAGCAGCACGGCTGCTTTGTAAAACATTCCTTTAATTTTTAAAGGAATTTTCTTATCACAAAGAACAGCAGAGGTTCCTCTCTACTTTAGCCAGTCTGCATTTATTCTATTAGTAACATCTCCATCAATTTCCCCATCCGGTTGCAAAATAGATCCCAGATATATAAAAGAATCTCTCTTCCGAATGTTATTGTCACCAATCTTCACCTCAATTCCTTTACCATTGCTTCCATCAAAGGTGCACTCCATATATTCCGTCTTAACCCTATTTATACGAAATCCTTTAGTCTCCAGTGCATGTCTCCAGACCTCTAGTTTCTCATTTACTACATCTTTAGTCTCGTCAATCAACACAATATCATCAGCAAATAGCATACACCAAGGTAACTCATCCTGAATGTGACTTGTCAACTCGTCCATAATCAAAGTAAAAAGAAATGGACTCAAAGTTGAACCTTGATGTAAACCAATGTTGATGTCAAAATAGTCAGTCTTCCCAGACGAGGTCCTTACACAAGATAAAGACCCATCATACATGTCCTTTATGAGGTTAACGTATAGGACATGTACTTGTCTCATCTCCAAAACTCTCCACAATATCTCTCGTGGGACAGAATCATAAGCCTTCTCCAAATCAATAAAGATCAAATGGAGGTTCTTCCTTTTAGCTTTATAAATCTCCATTGTTCTCCTCAGCAAATGGATAGTTTCAATAGTTGAGCGACCTGGCATGAATCCGAATTGATTTTCTTTTACGTTGGAAACTCTCCTCAGCCTTCTTTCGATCACACGTTCCCAAATGTTCATAGTGTGACTCATCAGCTTGATACCTCTGTAATTTGAATAATTTTGAATGTCTCCTTTATTCTTATAAAGAGGCACCACGATACTCCTCCTCCAATCTTCAAGCATTTTCTTGCTTCGCCAAATAACATTGAATAGATTCGTAAGCCAAGTCAAACCGCGCTCACCTGAAACTCTCCATACTTCTACAGGGATGTCATCCGATCATACACATTTCCCAGGTCTCATAACCTTCAAAGCCTCCTCTACTTCCTTTCTTTGTATTCGTCTATAGCTTGCACGATTCAAGTAACTTTCACTACTAGCTAGATCACCCAAAATGATCTCTCTGTTTCCTTCTCCAATGAAAAGTCTATGGAAGTATTGCTCCCATCTAGTCTCTATGTCCTTCTGAGTAACAAGCACATGACCTTCCTCGTCCTTAATGCATCTCACTTGAGAAAGGTCTTTAGTCTTTCTTTCTCTTGCTTTGGCCAACCTGAATATATCCTTCTGGCCCTCCTTAGAGTCGAGATTTTATAAAAAAAAACTTCATAGGCTTTTAGCTTAGCTTCGCTTACAGCCTTCTTTGCTTCCTTCTTCGCTATTTTGTAGTTTGTGACAGTTTCCGTTGTTCTATCCTTAGACATAGCTTTAAAGCAAGCTCGTTTAATTTTTAGTTTCTCTTGCACCCCTTCACTCCACCACCAAGCCTCCTTTTGACCTGGAGCTCCTCCCTTCGACTCGCCTAGTATCTCTTTGGCTACCTTTCGGATATAGGATGCTACTGCCTCACACATCTCGTTTGCACTTCCGCTACAATCTCAAGATAAGTCTTCTAAGACCTTCTCCTTGAAGCCCGATTGTTTTAGTGCAAGATTCCACCATCTAGTTCTAGTGATCTTAGGAACCCTCCTTTTCTTTACCAGGCCTTTTATTTGCACATCCAACACTAACAAGCGGTGTTGAGTTGTCAAACTCTCTCCTAGGATTACTTTACAGTCTTTACAACACAACCGATTTCTTCTCCTCAACACAAAGTAATCTATCTGTGTTCTAGTTGGCCCACTCTTATAAGTAATTAAATGCTCCTCCCTCTTCTTGAAGAAAGTGTTTGCTATGAAAAGATCATATGCCGTTACAAAATCCAGAATGACTTTTCCCTCTTCATTTCTATCCCCAAAACCATGTCCTCCATGAACACTAGCATACCCTGAAGCATCTTTTCCCACGTGTCCATTAAGATCTCCACCTATGCAAATCATCTCTCTTTGTGGGATTCCTTGTAAAATGTTATTCAGACCCTCCCAAAAAGCTTGTTTAGTCTTTTCATCTAAACCAATTTGTGGTGCATAAACTATGAGATGATATTCAAAATTTCTTCTTCAAGCACTAATTTTAGCAAAATAATCCGATCCCCGAATCTTTGCACATCAACCACACAATCCTTCAAATCCTTATGAATAACCACTCCAACACCATTTCTACCCTTATCTTTACCTGAATACCAAATTTTAAAGCATGTCTTCTCGATCTCCCTTGCTTTTTCTCCAACCCATTCATAATATATGAATCTTCCTTTTTCCATCATATCCACTATCTCCATCAATTTTTCAGTTAAAGTGCCAACATTCCAACTACCAATCCGCAACTTCCTTTACAATCTCTTTTGGACTAACTCCTTTACTCGCATGCGTCCATTATGCGAGAACCCTTGTAAATTTTGGGTTGCATCCGAGCAGTGATGCAGCGGAACTATTTTAATTACCCGCATGTGTTCCTCATGCGAGAACCCTTGAACATCATATGCATGTAGAAAAAAATTTAGGTACAAGACAATTACAAACATTTTTTTAGAAGCCAAATGATGGTCATCAAGCTTGGGATGACATCCACATTTTATTCAACTAAAAGAAGATACAACCCTTTTACAACCTCTCAAATACTCAAGAACACACATTACGCATATAGTGTTTTTGCACTATGCGCCACATTCTCAACATAATACATTCACCTTTGAAGATAACTGCATTTCTTTAGTTACAAATAGCACAAAGGACCACAAGTTGCCATATCCAAACCTGACGCCTCCTATGCACCTCATCATTCACACCTCCCATCCCTCCTGATCAGAAGCATGCACAAAAGGTGTATGCTCCCTCACATCTCTACACAAAAATACCCGCAAAACATGGTTGCCCTCAAGCGGCTAAATATAGGTGATCCACATCTTCCTCCCCGTAACTGAAAACAAACAAATATTGAAAAAAATCCTTCCCCCACTTGACCATGTGCAGCATTCTAACCATCTTCTTCCATCACAACAACCAAGCGTGCATTAGCCTTCCACAATAGACTACAATCCAAGATAAAATCCAGATTTCGTTTGAGGGATAGGGAGAGGGCTAAGGTCATTATCCGTCAAATTTGTTCTCCCTCGAAAGACAAGTCAACGTTCTGTCGACAGGTCAAGATGAGGATATGGTTTGGCCCCCTATGGACCTATACCTCCATCATCGGCCCCTCCGGCCATAAAAATACAAATATGTTTTCGAATCAAACACCTTTATCTAGCATAAGTAACTTTTATCCATGATCCCATATTCTCCAACCGAACAGAGAATAGCAAATAACTACCAGTTATCCTCCCCCCATCCCTTTAAACCACATCCCTCCAACCGAACAGAAATGAGGGATCAACCCCCTTTATCACTTATCCTTCATAATCCCTCTATCGAATGGGTCCTAACCACTCATATGATAGAAAACAACAAAGTCATCTCCTAGCCATGGCCTCAAATTTCAGCAAAAATCTATCAAATTTCCCCGAAAGTTCCATTTCTCAAGGATAGTGAAATCGAAACACTGTCTTATTTCTTTATTCGAGATTTCAGCGAAATGTGAGCGAATTTTCATCGAAATTGCAAGTGATTTTTAACGAAATGTAAGCGAAATTTCATCAAAACTGCAAGTAATTTAACCAAAATGTTAAAAAAAAGGAAATCTACATTTTTCTTTCATCAAAATGGATGCCTATATCAATGAATCTTCACCCATTTCTCTACTGATGTGTTGAGTTCTTAAATAGCTTTATATTGTTTGAAGAAGCTCCTTCAGCTAGTTCTGCAATTTTAGATGCAAATCTCGAATAAATCAATGAGAAACAAGCTAAAAGAGTTAAATTCAAGTTTTAGAGTTGAAGGCTTGATTTATGACATATATATTTTGTTTCGTAGTTATTAAAAATACCACCCCATTCTTGTATAAGAAGTGATTATCATGACTTTCGCTTCCAGATCAGATTACGCAGCATGTTTTTATTATATATTAACATATGTGGGGAAAATGACGGTAATACTGCTTCAAAACTTATATTCATACCTCAATTTTACAAATAAGTGTGTATTTCTACCCTATTATTGATTTAGGGATAATAAAAACTTTAATCTTTGGAAAAATCAAGTTTAGAGTCCATATATGACTTTAGACGATTTCCGCAAAATTCTCCAAAATTTCTCTTTCCGGACTATGGCGAAACGGGTCTGAAATTTAAGGTCTTGCTCCCAGCTACTCATATGCATCACGCTCATAACCAGTGACCCTTCCATTCCACTCCCGCTAGCCGCAAGACTAACGACGTGAACTCTGAGATCCTTCCATCTAATAGTATCATGAGAAACCTAGGCAACCAGATTCCATCCCAATTCCCAACAATGGACTCCCACCATCATTTGCATGTACCCTGCAATTGCAACAAACCTAGGGAAAATCTCAGCTAGCACCCCTTTCCGAACTAGTCATCCAATCAATATATTAAATTCTCTCCATTCCTAGATGTCTCTCAAAGAACGAGACAATAAGTTACATGTGTACAAATACCCTCCAAAACATCAAAGATCTTCGCGATAATACGAGCAAGGTATGCAGATTATCCAAAGCGAGGCTTGATATATCAATATTGATAGCGTACCTTTAAGTTTGGACAGAGATACAATGATATATCATAATATATCCACATACAATTGATAATCTCGAACTAAAAACAGTGATTTTATGATGAATTTTATGATGAATTGAAATCAGTATAGTTCTTACAACAATAAGTAACATGCAAAAATAATCTTATAGGCAAGACGGGTGTGTATTAGCACATTAATTTGCATTAGATCACACGGCGTAGTATCATATACACAATAACCTGCTAGGAGATTTTTTTATACAAAAGAGGGGGAAACACTCTGGAGGTGTCTGCTCCATAAATATATTGTCAATGTTGCCAATATAGAACATATTTGACTGAAAAATAACTCCGTTGTGCGACACCCTAATCGCCCAAATATGGTAGTAGGGCGCAAAAGCTCCTCCATGGGCTTAAACTAGTTGGCCACCAGCGCATTCCAAATGAATATCCGTGGTGGCCTAAACATCCCAGATGCAGGTGCAAGAGTAGAAGAGGTGGTCCAAGTCCTCGTTGCTGCTACCGCACAAGGAGAAGGTGGTGTCATCCCAGTCCTGACCTTGGTCAAAACCCGCCCTCGCTTGTGCAGCCATAGGAAAATCTTCAGCTTGAGAGAGACCTTTAATATCGAAATCAGATTGCAGTCGCGCTCCAAGATGCATGGATCAAACGTCAAGCTGGATAAAAGAGCCTTTACCATCTCACCAAACCCAATGATCGCGGTCTTCAGATGAACTCATCAAAATGCTGCTCCGAAAGAGGAGATGAGAAGCACAGCATCCATTGCCTGTCAACTAAGGTTTTAAATTTTGAGATTGGATATCGTATCGACAACATGTCAAAACAAAAACTCGATAAAATTTCGTCAAAATTTTGGTAAATTTCACCCAAATCGAGCAACATTTGTGAAGGAAGGCCCCCATATCGGTATTTCACTCCAAATTTCGATCCCATGTCGAAACCGAAATTTCGACGAAATTTCGCGAAATCTAAAACCATGCCGTCAACCAAGGCCTCACTGATAGGCGGTTCACAGTTCTCTGCCAACAAAGTACTAGCGAGAGAATCTCTCCTGCATCAGGCCGCCACCAGATCAGTTATCCTTCCATAACAAAAAGGATTCCACATCACCCAAAACATGATGCATTTGTAGAGGAATCTCACTAGCAACCATACAGATCCCTTTCCAAAAGGCTGAAGGGAGGTGAGGGGAGGAATCTGCCACTAGCAGCGACGCATGAATGTTATATATGTCTCCAATGAGCCTGCAGGGGAGGTCCTCCCCCTTACCCCACAAGCGAGCCACCCACTTAAGCGAAAGAGCATTATTCAACACGTCCAATCTAAGAACCCCAAGTCCCCCTGATCATGTGGTGAGGTGACGGCCTCCCAATTCGCCAAATGCATCCCCCTTGATTGCACGTTATTCGTTCCCTAGAAGAAGCGACGCATGCAGGTCTCCATTTGCTACAAATACCAACGTGCACAATCCTGGTGGAGATAAAGAAGATGCTTATGGCAACAAGAACTACCTTCAGCAACACTAGTCTTCCCCCACGAGAGTAACGCGAGGCCTTCCATTCCAACCCGCCAACTTGCTATTAAGCTTCTCGATCACCGGAGCCCAATTCGTCTACATTAACCTGCCACAAGTAAGGGGAAAACCAAGGTAAGCCAGAGGTAAAGCCCCACGTAGGGTATCGGATCATGTGTACTCCTCAATCTCCGTCTCAAAGAGCCCGAAGGGTCTCTCTATTCACCGTCAACCCAGAGAGCTCCCCAAAGACGTCCAACATGGTATTCATAGCCCTAACCTCCACATCCCCCCTCGATGAAAAAGATGGTATCATCTGCATACTGCAGACGAGGGATGGAGATATCACCACTAGAAAAAACCATGGTCCTGCCCCTTTGAACTACATGTGTAGTCATAGTGGCAAGCACATCCATCGCAAGAACAAAAAGTAGTAGTGTCAAGGGCCACCCCTGACGAACGACTCTCTGCAGTAGGAAGAAGCCACCCTCCGGGTGGCGGGTGTCCATTTATCAAAACCGAGAAGGATGAGATAGTTATGCATCTCTTCGCCCAAGAAATCCAAATCTGCAGTAATCCATGCTTGGCCGACATCGACCAGAGGAATTGCCAATCAATGCAATCGTACGCCTTTAAGAAGTCCATCTTCCACAACAATCCCTTCACCTCCCTTCTTTAACAGTCACCAACCATATCAGACACCATCACAATAGTGTCCATTATCAAATGGTTAGGTATGAATGACGTCTGCACCAAAGCAACCAAGCTCTCAAAAACAATACTCAAACACTTGGACGGTACCTTGACAACAATCATATACACCACATTGGACAACGCAATAGGATGGAAATCCTTGATTCTCTTTGCCCCCTTCTTCTTGGGTAAGAGGAAAAGCAATGCCTTATGATCGTATTAAAAATGTGGTTAGTCGCAGTAAACTCTCTCATCACCATCATCAAGTCCCCAAGGACAACGTCCCAGATCTCCTTGAAGAACAGGACCAAGAATCCGTCAGGGCCCAGTACCCCTCCGCATTCAGCTCCAAAACCATCGTCTGAATCTCATCCCAAGAAAAGTATCTAACCAACACGGCATATTGATTGGGCGAGAGGTTGGAAGACCTGTGCCCAAGCCATCTACAACCCCAAGCAAACATCCTATGGGTCATACGATGAAAGTATTGAACGGTCGCCCTACTGAACCCATGATCCCCCTATCAGAGGTCTCCCTCCACAGCAATGATTTGGATGTGCCACAGCACCTCTCGATCACCAATACATGAAAGAATCTAGTATTCATATCCCCTCCTTGATCCAGGTCTGTCTAGACCTCTAGCGCCACTCCATTTCATGTTTCACGTCCTCCAGAATGATCTGTCGGTTCACATCTCTCAAAACCAGCTCGAGGTGAGACAGCTTGTTAGCGTCCTTCCTTCTGTCTAAGGTCAACAATCGCATTCTGCGTTGCGCTACGACGGGCAAGTCGACTGTCACTAGTTGCCTTCTTGAGCACGCTAAGTCTCTTCGGAAGCGCCTCCAGCTTGGAGAAGAGGCAGCACGTAGCCGACCCCTCATCATCAAATGACGACCACAACTTCTCCACAATCTCCCGAAAACCATCCTTCAGGAGCTAAGACTTCTCAAATCTGAAGTAAGAACAATGGAGATTTTCCTCCCTAGATGGCCACAGGATCATCGTATGGCCGATCTGAAGACAGCAATGGAGAAACCTGGACCCTTCACATTCTGAGAGCAGGTATTTCAATCCCCCCTTTTCGTTGAGTCACCCAAACCCCTGACATCCCACGAGATGATCTTCATTAAGTAACATTTTTTTCTGAAATTGCATACCACCCACGTATCCTCGTACAATTGCCTCACGAAAAAGGTAATCGCCATCAGAAGTTGATGGCTCCACGGAAAGCAGATACGCCAAGGGAGACAATGTGGGAGGTGCCCTGAGGCGCTCGCGTACAAGAAGTTCAGGGTGTCCTTCCCTTCAACCGCAATGGGGGGCGAAGATGCACGGGGCGACCACCCTTCTTCTTTGGTTTCTTCCCCTTGTCATTTCCCTTGGCACAAGGGTCCGTCAGATCACGACCTGGGCCAATGAGCTACAACCAGGTATGCAACTGGATACCAATATATCAGATATCCGTCCGTCGTTGTATATGTTTTTAAGCGGATATGATGGATATTAATTTTTATTTTGGCAAATACGGATATGGATATGGATGAGTTTTTATTATTATTTTTCGGATAAGGATAAGGATATGGATATTGTTTTCAATTTTCTTCAGGATACTAAATATTTTTTACGGATACGGATATCGATAATCAATATTGATGAATCTATGCATGTATATTGTATATGCATACACCAACTTGCGTGCGTATACCCAAATATGTTATAGGATTACCTGCAATATATTGCATCTGGAGTTATTTTCAAATGTGGGAAGAAGAATATAGATCTCTGTTGGGAAAAATGAGTAAGTTGTTTATTCCATAAGCCCTAGGCTCTCTTATACAGGAGAGTAGCCTATGGGTAAATTACATAAAGCATACAACTGAGAATTAAAATAACAAACGGGTACAAGTACTAATATGTATGCGTCAACACTCCCCCTCAAGATGGAGCATAGATATCAATCATGCTCAGCTTGGACGCACACTTCTGGAATGGGCCTCGAAGTAATGCCTTGGTGAATATATCGGCCGTCTGATTCTCTGAGGTGACGTGAGATGTAGCAATGAACCCCTTCTGAATCATGTCACGTATGTAGTGACAGTCAACCTCAATGTGCTTGGTCCTCTCATGGAAAGCTGGGTTGTTTGCAATGAACAAGGCTGCCTGATTATCACATTCCAGCTTCATAGGGAGCGGTATATCAAGACACAGATCTGTAAGTAGAGCTTTCACCCACATCATTTCTGTGCTAGCCTGGGCCATAGCCCTACATTCTGATTTAGCATTGGATCTCGCTACCACTGTATGTTTCTTGCTCCTCCACGAGACTAAGGCATCTCCAACATATACTGCAAATCCTGAGGTGGACTTCCTGTCCTTAGGGCATCCTGCATAATCTGCATCAGCACATGCTGTGATAGAGATCTCATTTCCCTTCTTAAATAGCAAGCCTGCACCAGGAGATGATTTTAGATATCTCAGAATCATGTGTATAGCATCCATATGGGCCTGACGTGGTTGCTCCATGAACTGGCTCACGCGACTCACTGCAAATGATATATCAGGTCGAGTGATCGTGACATACAGTAGTTTGCCTACCAGTTCTCTGTACCTCCTCCTGTCCACCTCTTCCGTGTCATCATCATATAGCTTCATGCTGGGATCCATTGGTGTCGTAGCAGGCCGACACCCTAGCATTCCTGTCTCGCTCAATAGATCTGTAACATATTTCCTCTGCGACATTACTAATCCATATGGATTTCTAGCAAACTCCAGCCCCAGAAAATATCTAAGGACTCCCAAGTCCTTGGTGACAAATTCAGTTCCCAGTGTTTCCTTCGCCTGCTTTATGCCCTGCTCATCATCTCCTGTAATCAAGATGTCATCAACATAAACCATGATTACAATGATACCTCTAATAGTCTTCTGCACAAACAAGGAATGATCAGCATTGGAGCGTTTGTATCCATGTTTCTCAAAGAGATCTGAGAGCTTCTGAAACCATGCTCTGGGGCTCTGCTTAAGGCCATAGATAGCCTTATGTAACCTGCATACCTTGGAACACTCCCCCTCAACAGCAAAACCAGGTGGCTGTTGCATATAAACTTCTTCCTGCAAATCTCCATATAGGAATGCATTCTTCACATCCAACTGATGAAGTGGCCAGTCTCTAGCAACTGCAACTGACAGTAAGATCCGTAGGGTGGAATGACGTGCCACAGGCGAGAATGTGTCAAGATAATCCACCCCGTATGTCTGTGTAAAGCCACGTGCAACCAGACGTGCCTTGTACATGTCAATAGAACCATCTGCATTGTGCTTCACTGTAAACACCCACTTGCAGCTCACTGGGTTCACATCTGGAGGTGTAGGAACCAAACTCCAAGTTCCTCTGGACTGGAGTGCCGTCATTTCTTCCTCCATTGCTAGCCGCCATCTACTATCCTGCATAGCGTCATGATAATTCCTTGGAATATCGTCTGCTGAAAGTGCCACAACAAAGGACCTGAAATCTCCAGATAGCCTCTCAAACGATACGGATGCGGATAGAGGATATGTAGCACAGCTTCTCTTCGACTTTCGCAGAGCAATGGGTACATCTAAGTCAACTGTGGTCTCATCAGACCCCTGCAACATATCCTGCTCAGAAATGACATCAGATCCATCAACATTAATATTTTCATTACATACCATAGGCGAGCTAGTAGACGAGTCATGACCATGAGCGGGAGGAAGCCTGCGGGTGTAGTGAAACGGTAGTGGTGATATAGTTGGTGGTGGCGGTGGTGGTGGTGGTGGTGGTGGTGGTGGTGGCAGCTGTGGTGGTGGTGCTGGTGACGGCATCTGAGGTGGGGGTGTCATATATATGGCATCAGTAGGTAGTGAAGGTAGTTGCTTGTCTCCTGAGGCTGAAAAATACATAACATTTTCAAAAAATGTAACATCTGCACTGATCATATACCGCCGACGCAGAGGATCAAAACACTTGTACCCCTTTTGAGTTCTGGAGTACCCGACAAAAACACACTTGACAGCCCTAGGAGAGATCTTGTCAGTACCAGGGGATAACTGATGGACAAAAGCAACCGACCCAAACACACGAGGCGTAAGAGAAAACAAATCCTTGTTGGGATGAATGATAGTAAACGGGATTTGTTCATTTAAAACAGAAGAGGGCATACGATTAATTAGGTAACATGCAGTGAGAACTGCATCACCCCAGTATGAGTAGGGAACATGACTCTGTATAAGGAGTGATCTCGTGACATCAAGGAGGTGACGGTGTTTCCTTTCAGCAATTCCATTTTGTTGAGATGTATGAGGACACGACGTTTGATGAACAATCCCTTTTGAGGAGTAATAACTGGCAAGAACATTTGTGCACAATTCTAACGCATTATCACTTCTCACAAATTTTACAGATGTGGAAAAAACATTTTGGATTTCATTCAGAAAATAGATAATTATATTTCCAGCTTCAGATTTATTTTTCATCAGAAACACCCATGACACTCTAGAGAAATCATCCACAAATACAATATAAAATCTGTGTCCCTGATGATCAGGTACACGACTTGGACCCCAGACATCAACATGAAATAACTCAAACTTGGAGGTACTACTCCGACCAGGACGACTGGGAAAGGACGACCTGTGATGCTTTCCCAACTGGCATGCCTCACACTGAATAAGTGTGTGAGGAAGACTATAAGGTAAAACTTGACGCAACTTCTGAAGCGGTATATGACCAAAACGCAGATGCCACAGTAAAGGAGATACTTGTCCAGCAGGAGAGGATGTGGTTCCAGCAAATGGGGTCTGATTCAGGCGGTAGAGGCCTCCTTGCTCATAGCCACGACCAATCACGTTGCCCGAATGGATATCCTGAAAAATCAAAGAAGATGGATCAAAAATTGCCCGACAATGGAGATCCTTCGTAATCTGACTAATTGACAACAAATTCATTGAAAAATCAGGTGCATGTAGCACATTCTTGAGCTGCATAGAAGATGTCAGTCTAATCTCCCCCTGACCAGTGATGGGGGAATGTGTGCTATTGGCAATCACTATTGTCCGTCCTGGAGGGATATGAGTGTATCCTGTAAGTAGACTCTGGTCGCCACATAGGTGATGTGTAGCACCCGAGTCCATGATCCATGGCAATGTATCAGATCTACTACTGTGGAGTGCAAGTATACTACCTGAAGCACTGGTAGATGCAGAGGCAGAAGCAGCAGCATCAGAATGACTCTCTGTAGTCGGTGCTGGACCAGATGGTGGGATAATGCCCCTCAGACGGGCAACTAGATCATCGAACCGTTGATCCAAGGTAGCAGCAGATGGAGGCTCTATCTGCTCAGCAGCTCGTGCGGATGCAGGAAATCCGTGCTTTGAATAGCATGTATCTTAATTATGTCCGACTCGGTGACAGTAGGAGCATGTTGGCCTAGTGCGGCCACCCCTCCCCCGGGGTCCACGTCCACGGCCCTGGTGATGAGAACCACGACCTCTGGTTGCTGCCATGGCTGAAGAATTCTGACTTGCAGCAGTTGAGGGAACTGTAATCCGACTCAGTCTATGGAAGGCTTCCTCCATTGGAGGAATTGTAGAGTCGGCCAAAATCTGTGATCGTGCTGCCTCGTACTCAGGATCAAGTGCAGCTAAGAACACGCCCACCATAGTAGCGTTCCTATATATCTTCTGCTGTTCTGGCGTGGCTGTCAAGGGCATGAAGCTATATAGCTTCTCGAACATCCCTCTCAGTGATGTATAGAGAGAATGTAGGGGACGACCATTCTGCTTGATGGTGAAGACATCATGCTGGAGTTGCAGAATCTTTGTCTCGTTCTTCGCCTGGGAATATGTAGCCGCCAGAATGTCCCACATATCCTTCGCTGTAGGTTGATGGAGGATGTCATTGGCAATCTCAATTACCAACGTGTCAGATAGCCAAACTTTGGCATATGCGTCATCAGCCTCCCAGGAGGCATAGGTTCCAGTCTTCTCAGCAGGCTCTGCTTCGGTAAGAATGTGCTTCTTACCCGTAGACTTCATCATGCTCATGAACTGCATTGCCCACAGTTCATAGTTGGCACCGTCCATCTTGACAATAGGTGCTGGATCACGGAATGCGCCAATAGATGGGATATCTGCCTTGCTCTCCGACATATTTGAAAATGAAGACTGGAACGATTGACAAACCAATGTGATTTGTCTACAACGACATGAATGGGTTTAGTTGCACGTGTAGACCTCACGCAACTAAACCCATGATGATGTTCTGGGCCTTAGGGCTGGAAACCGTGCACCCGTACAGGAGCTACAGGCCTTGGGGCACTGGGTGCACACTGGATGCGCAGTAGATCACGCGCTCTGGGCACTGGGTGCGCAGGACACGCGCACTGGGTGCGCTGGGCACGCGCACTGGATACGCGCATTGCTCACGCACGTAGAAGCTTACGCACGCACGCACAGCCTTGCGCAGATGATGCGCACCCGCACGTTGGAAGACGCGCGATCAGGCGCTGAAGAGGCACAGATCACGCGCGATCACGCGCAAGGGATGAGCACACGCAGTAGGTGCGCAGATCACGCGCTAGCGCACACAGGAGATGCGCACAGCGTTGATCGGACAGCGCCTGAGATGCGCAGGCGATGCGCTGATCGGAGGAGGAGCACCCGAGAAGGAGGGCGGCGCCGATCTGCAGAGAAGAGAGAGAGAAAGGGGGCCGGCGGGTGTGGTGGGTAGGGTTAGGGTTTCGAGAACTCCGGTCTAGGACCGTCGCTCTGATACAATGTTGGGAAAAATGAGCAAGTTGTTTATTCCATAAGCCCTAGGCTCTCTTATATAGGAGAGTAGCCTATGGGTAAATTACATAAAGCATACAACTGAGAATTAAAATAACAAACGGGTACAAGTACTAATATGTATGCGTCAACAATCTCTATAGTATTTAATCATTTATTATACAAGTTATTAAAGTTGGTATAATACTATATTTTCTTTTTTAATTTTGATGTCTTTGTAGCTTATTAATTTTGATTTAATTAGCTATTAACTTCATCTTTACAAAAATAATCCTACAGATGCAACCACTAGATGACATTTATTACGAACATGGATATGGATATTGTTTTCAATTTTCTTCAGGATACTACATATTTTTTACGGACATGGATGTCGATAATCAATATTGTTGAATCTATGTATGTATATTGTATATGCATACACCAACTTGCATGCGTATACCCAAATATGTTATAGGATTACCTGCAATATATTGCATCTGGAGTTATTTTCAAATGTGGGAAGAAGAATATAGATCTCTATAGTATTTAATCATTTATTATACAAGTTATTAAAGTTGGTATAATACTATATTTTCTTTTTTTTATTTTGATGTCTTTGTAGCTTATTAAATTTGATTTAATTAGCTATTAACTTCATCTTTACAAAAATAATCCTACAAATGCAACCGCTAGATGACATTTATTACCCGCAAGAAAATCTGTTTCGTTTATTGAATATATGTATCTCAATAATGATTATTTATTTCCATATCTGTATCCATATTTAAGGATATTATTTGTAAATTACAATATCCGCAGTGTATATGTTTCCATACACGTATCCAGATTTTAAAAAGATAAGGATATAGTAAAATATATATATATATATGTATTGTTGGAGAAAATGAAATAACTTGATATTCATGAGACCTCAGGGCTCTCTTATATAGGAGAAAACCCTTCGATAAATAACATGAGAGATACATAAAGAAAATGAAATAGAAATAACACTAAAGATGTACAATAATCTCAACACTCCCACTCAAGCTGGAGCATATATGTCTATCATGCTCAGCTTGGAACAACATCTTTGGAAAGGGCCTCTAGTAAGAGCTTTGTGGAATAAATCAGCATTCTGATCCCCAGTAGACACATGAGAGGTGGATATGAGACTCTTCATGATCATTTTCTCTGGTATAGTGGCAATCCACTTCCTCCGTACGTTAATGGAATGCAGGATTATTTGCAATAAAAAATGTTGCCTGATTGTCACATAGAAACTGCATAGGGAGAGGTACATCAACTGCAAGATCAGTCAAAATCGACATAACATACATCATCTCTGTGCTTCCCTAATCCATAGCCATGTATTCGGACTCTGCACTAGATCTAGCAATCATTGTCTGCTTCTTACTTTTCCATAACACAAGTGAGCTGCTAACAAAAATAGCGAAACCAGAAGTAGATTTCATGCCCCTGGGGCATCCTGCATAATCTGCATCTGCACACTCTATAACATCAAGGGAAGTGCCTCTGTTGAATATAAGACCGGTACCTGGTGAAGACTTCAAATATCTCAAAATCATATAGACAGCATCCATATGAACCTTCCTGGGCTGCTCCATGAACCGGCTCACCTTGCTTACAGCAAAGGATATATTTGGCATGGTGATGGTAGCATATAGGAGCTTCCCAACCAGCTCCATGTATCTCCGCTTATCTATTTCCTCAGTGTCATCATCATATAATATCGTACTTGGATCCATAGGAGTAGTAGCAAGCTTGCACCCTGTCATACTTGTCTCCAGTAGAAGATCTGTAATAAACTTCCTTTGGGTCATCACAAGACCACTCCGGTTCCTGGCAAACTCTAATCCAAGAAAGTATCAGAGATTGCCAAGGTCCTTGGTCACAAACGGCTGATCTAAGAACTCCTTGGCCACCTGAATATCCTGCTCATCATCATACGTGACAATAATATCGTCAACATAGACAAGGATAGCAGCAGTACCTCTCTGTATCCTCCAAACAAACAGTGTATGATCCGCAGTGGACCGAGCAAACCCCGGATGCTTTATCAACTGTGAAAGCTTCTGGTACCAAGCTTACGGACTCTGCTTCATGCCGTAAATTGCCTTGCGGAGCCTAAACACCTTTTGGGACTCCCCCTCAGCAGCAAACCGTAGTGGTTGCTGAATATAAACCTCCTCCTGATGATCTCTGTATAGAAACACATTCTTTACATCAAGCTGGTAAAGAAACCAATCCCATGAAACAACAACTGATAAGAGAATGCGCAAAGTCGAGTGTCTGGCCACTGGAGAGAAGGTATCCTGATACTGATAGTCCACTCCATAAGTCTGGGTGAATCCACGTGCTACAAGCCTTGCCTTGTAGCAATCCATACTGCCATCTCCTCGTTGCTTCACCGTAAAGATCCATTTGTACCCTACAACAGATGCACCTGGAGGGGCAGAAACAACACTCCGAGTACCACGAGACTGCAAAGCGGCCATCTCCTCCTCCATGGCAAGTCGCAAATTGCTATCCTGTATGGCCTCCTGATACGTTTGTGGAATAGTAAAAAATGAGAGGCCCATAACAGACCTCTTGTAGTCGCCTGAAAGATGATCCAAGGAAACATAGCAGCTAGAGGATACGTTGCACAGTTGCGACGCAGCTTCCTCAAGGCAATAGGTACATCGAGGTCAACAGCCTCTCTATTCTCTGGTCCCAGCGATTCTTGTGTATTATCTTGTGGATCAATCATAGCACCAGTGCCATCAGTAAAAACAATGTGTTCATCACATACTTGGGGCGTGCTGGATGACGAGGAAGGCGCAGAAGTAGAGGGATGAGTAGAAGGACCAGCGAATGTAAAATCGAGGTAGTAATTGTGTCAGAGTAGACGGATGTGGTGGAGGCGATGGAGGCGGAGGTGGAGGTGACTTAGACACAACACAAGGAGATGGTGGTGGAGATAACTGAGGTCAAAGAACAAAGATATCCTCACCAGGCATTAGACAACATGTCACCTGTAGGAGAAAAATACATAATAGACTCAAAAAATGTGACATCAGCACTAACATAATATTTTCTCCCAACGGATCAAAACATCTATACCCTTTTTGGGTACGAGAATAACCAACGAACAAACATTTGACAGCTCTAGGAGAGAGCATGTCATGACTCGAAGTAAAATAGTAGACAAAAGCCACAAATGCAAATACCCTGGGAGTAATGGAGAATAAGTCCTCGGAAAACACAATCAAGAAAGGAACTTTTTCTCTAATGATAGTAGACGGTGTGCATTTCACCAAGTAACAGGCAGTGAGAACCGCATCACCCCAAAACGAATGAGGAGCTCGACTCTGAATCAAAAGAGTCCTCATGACATCCAAAAGATGACGGTCTTTGCGTTCAGCAACACAATCCTGTTGTGAAGTGTAAGCACACGAAGTCTGATGAACAATGCCAATAGATCTGAGAAAGTCAGTGACAACTGTAAAGTAGAAAACTCCAAGGCATTGTCAATGCAAAAAAACTTCACATTAGCAGAAAAAATATTCTTGATCTCAATAAGAAAAAAATAACAGGACCAGCTTATTCTTTAACAGAAAAACCCAAGATAATCAAAGAAATCATCCACAACAACCATATAGAACCGATGTCCTTGATGATCGGGAACACGACTAGGTCCCCAGATATCAAAATGAAGCAACTCAAACAGATGACTACTGTGACGACTCTGACGACTCGGAAAAGGGGAACGATCTGCCACGCCTCACACTCCAAGGTAGTACGAGTAGATATTTCTGGGAGAACATGACACAGCTTCTGCAGATGAATGTGTCCAAAGTGAAGATACCACATGAAAGGCGAAACAGATCCAGAAGGGATAGTAGCAGCACCAGCATACGGAGGCTGAATAAGTCTGTAAAGTTCTCTCTGCTCACGGCCACATCCAATCACCATGCCCGTGAGTATATCCTGAAATACAAACGAAGATGGATCAAATATGGCACGACAATGTAAATCTTTTGTAATCTAGCTAATATACAAAAGATTCATATGAAATATTGGAGCATGTATTCTGCAGACGCATCGAGGGAGCTAGAACAATCTCCCCCTGACCAATAATGGGTAGATGATCCCCACTAGCAATCACCATTGATCTACCAGGAGGGATAGACCTGTAAGTAAATTGTGATCGATCGCCATACATATGATGAGATGCGCCAGAGTCCATGATCCAATCAGACAAATCTGAACTGCTACTACTGGTAAGTTCATAAGCAATACCTAACGAACTCGAAGAGGCTCTAGCAGCATGTGCGACATTTGAAGATCATGTCGTCGAAGTGGTAGGAGTAGTCACCATCTCTCTCAGTCAGGAAACAATATCATCAAAACGTGCATCATGAGCAGAAGCAGGAGTAGGTAGGGGTGTCTATCGAGTTCAACGAGCCGAGTTGGCCTCAACTCGGACTTGAACTCGATAAGAAACCTAAGGCTCAAACTCGGGCTCGATAAGGGTCGAGCCTTGGATCACCAACTCGAACTCGAACTCGTCGAGTTCGAGCTGACTCACGAGCCTCATATCGAGCCACGAGTTTCTGAGCTGGCTCACAAGCCTCAAAATGAGCTGGCTCACGAGCCTCTTATCGAGTCATGAGTTTTTGAGCTGGCTCACGAGCCTCAAAATGAGCTGGCTCATGTACCTCTTAACGAGTCATTGTTCTATTTTATACATTAAATAATGCAAATGTCATTTGTAACTTTGATTTTTTATACTCTTTTTTTAGCTTTTTTGGCAAGCAAAATGTTAACTTCTATTTTATATCAAACTCAATGTGGAAGTTTCGGTATATATGTTTTCAATTTTTTATTAAGAGGGGAAACGGATTATCGAGTCGAGTTTCCGAGTTGAACAACGCCTAACTCGGACTCGACTCGATAAGCTAACAAGCCATAAAACCCAACTCGGGCTTGGGCTCGTTAAGGTTTCGAGTCCGGCTCATGAGCCCTTAACGAGTCGAGCTCGAGTTGAGCTCATCAAGTTCGAGCTTTCGTGACAGCCCTAGGAGTAGGCTCGATATGCTCTGTAATACGGGCAGACACAGGATACCCATGCTTCTGATAGCATGTCTCCTCAAAATGATCGGGATGGTAGCAATGTGAACATGGACCATGCTGACGTCCTCCTCCTCGATTATGTGGTCCTCGCCCACGAAATTGTGGAGTACCCCCTCTGCCACGAGAGGTTGCCATAGCAGAGGGAGTCGGGGTTGTGGGTGTAGATGATGTAGCAATCTTGCTCAACCTTTTGTATACCTCCTCCATTGGAGGTATCGTCTCACCAGTAAGAAGTTGAGTACGTGTCGCATCATACTATGAATCAAGTGATGAGTCAGAAAGACACTAGTCATTATTCCATTCCGGTATGCATGTTGTTGCTCTGTGCTGGTAGTAATAAGCATGAAACTACACAACCGCTCCAACATACCATGAATATGCGAGAAGAGAGTATGAAGTGGTCGACCATTCTACTTGGTCGAGAAGATATCATATTGTAGTTGTAGAATCATGCTCTCATCTTTTGCTTGCCCATATGTGGCAGCCAAAATGTCTAACATGGTGTTAGCTGTGGCATGATTGACAATGTCATTCGCAATCTCCGTGCTGAAAGTCCCAGATAGCCAGATCCTCACATAGGCATCATCTTGCTTCCAAGAAGCATTTACCCCGGTCTTGTCCGTTGGCTCGATTTATGTCAAAATGTGCTCCTTATTATGGCAATGCATAAGGGTGCGAAACTGCATGGACCACAACTCGTAGTTGGTCCCATACCTCTTGATGATGGGAGGCGGGCCCTTGAATGCACCAGATGATGAGAACACGTCACCCTTGTTGTCTGACATGATTAAAGAAGGTCTAGCAGATAAAAATTGAACCAAGACCGGGTAGTAGACAAATGTGATTGAGTCTACACACTCATATGGAGGAGTGGTTGCATGTGTAAACGCACAACCATTCCTATCAATCGTTGATGATGTAGAGGACTAGAAAACGCAATCGGAGGGCCCAAACTCAGAAAACTCGGTAAAAATCAGACCATATAATGCACGCAGTACCAGCCCCTGTCTCAGGGATGGAGCGTCGCACAGCCTAGACGACGAGAGGGGGTTGTTGAGAGGAGGCTGGCGGCCAAAGAGTGTTGCTGGGAGGGGGATGGCGGTCGAAGAATGACGTGCGGAGGGGGTTGGCGGCGGTTGCAGGGAGCCACTCGGTGGGGGCTGGAAGCTGGAGGGTGCCGCGCGGTGGGGGCTGGCGACGGGAGGGTACTGCATGTGCGGGGGGAAGGGGGTAGCACGTAGGGTTAGGGTTTTTTGGTGGGAACCCCGGTCTAGGATCATTGCTCCGATACCATGTTGGGGAAAATGAAATAACTTGATATTCATGAGACCCCAGGGCTCTCTTATATAGGAGAAAACCCTTGGGTAAATTACATGAGAGATACATAAAGAAAATGAAATAGAAATAACACCAAAGATGTACAATAATCTCAACATGTATATGTATCCATTTGTCTGCATCCCAAGCTCCAACCAAGATAGATACTTACAATCATGCCTCCCCAATGTGACCAACGGTAGAATTTCAAGCTCCAAGGGAGGCGGTGACACCACCTCCCTCGTAGCATCTCTCGACTACGACCACCAGCAAGAGAAGGATCCAAACGAGATGTCCATTGGTTAAGCGTGGATAGGTTCCAATACCAAGGACGCCTTCGACAACATCAATGCGGATAGTTTCAAGTCAAACTTGAGCACTCTGAGGACAGTGCCCATCGCCAACTACTCCCGACAACCGGTAGCGGTAGCCATGGGGAGAACAGTGAGGTCATCTCCACCTCTCTTACAGGCATCTCCAGATCCCATGTTCCAGCCAACACATTCACAGTCGATATGTCATCCTGCACCGACTCTGACATCCCATTCGAAGAACTCGACGCAGCATCCGAGTCCAGTGGGGGTGGCGGGACCAAAACCTTGACCATAAGGTGGAAGGCTAGACATCCCACCGTCATGTCGTGTAGAAAGTTCTTCAAAAGAGGGAGAGAACACACAATTTCCACAACCGTCCGACCCCCATTCACAACCATCATAAAAAACGCGTTACATTAAAGGATCGCAAGTTTTAATGATAGCAAGTTCCAAGATAAAAAAAGGAACTCCCTAAACACATGCAAAAAGCGATGAGCATCATGAAGCTCTCCATTCACAGTCGAGGTCCTCGAGGGTGTTCTCCACCGGAGGAAGCTCAGAGCACTCCGACGCTAAGAGATTGGCATGATCTTGCGGCTAGAGACCCCTGATGCGGACATCTTTATTCTAGAGAAGCATAAGGTCCCCTGCGAAAGCATCCCCTAGCAGTCACACGATTGTTGCCATCGCAACCTCAATTTTCGATGGTCGTAGCGAAACACGACCAGCAGCATCCCTCATGTCGGCACAAGCGCCACCAACAGATCAGTTGGAGAGCAGTGGAGCACCTCCACATAAGTATAGTCCCGTGTCAACCCCTGCGAGATGCTTGAAACACCCTCAAGTGGAGGTGGCACACCCTCCAACAAGCTCTTCCCTTTGTCGAAATTATCCGCCTGCAACCCCTCTTCCGAGAACAAGCTTCCAATCGATGACCACCACCTCCATGGTAGAAGTAGCGGTGAAAGTTGTTGCAGGTCTCCGCACAGTGGCCATAAAAGTGGCACATGTAGCGTAGTTCACTCTTCTTTTCTCGGACTCGACGGTGAGTGACAGAACTCCACCCTAGCTTCTCTGCCTCCCTCTCATTTTTGGCAGCCCTCAACTCGTTATTAGGTCACATCCCAGTCCCCCCCTTCGGCCCAGAGATCGAGCCCCAGTCGTTGGCATTCAGAGGAGAGGGGCCCTTCCCCCCTCGAGAAAGGATGGGGTCCTCGGGGACGAGCCCCACGAGAAGAGAGGGGCCCTTCCCCCCTCACACTCGAAGCCCGAGCTGTTGGCGTTGCCATCTCGCATCGTCGCCACACCACCTTCACTCTGCACCACCTTGAGTGCCCTATCGAGCGCCCTGACCCTACCATCTCTCTTGAAAAGGCTTTATTGTTATTGGTGTTGGACTCATAACCTGCTAGGAGATATAAAAAACCTTATCTATTAAGAGAGGTCAAAAAACAAACAATAAAGTTTATACAATTGTAGCATATAAATTACAGAGTACATGTTGAATAATAATCAATAACCACGTGTTCTGAAAAAAAGATTTTAAAGTAAACATGTAGGTGGGCTACCATTAGTTGGCATGCTACTAAATATCGTGATATATCAATGATATATAAATATTGACAAGGAGAGGGTTTTGATATTAGCACGCAACCCGATATCCAGGATCTTGACCAATATCTAACAAGATATCAGAATATATCATCTCGTATTGATCAAAAATTGAAGTTTTTAGTACAAAGCATAGTAAGCCATATAACGATATATCGGCGAATATCGGTATCGAGAGGTGACCGATATATTGCCGATATGTCCGATATTTGCCTTTGGAAGGCTATTTTCTTCACAAAATTGGTCCGATGTCAGCGATATGGTGTCGATATATCGACGATATATCGTATCAAGACGATACAGATACCGATATTACCTACATTGGTACTAACTTTCCTCAATATCAACCGATATCGTTACTGGGTTGTTATTGCTTAATGTTTTTTTTGAGGCTCTTATTGCTTAATAGTTAATATTATCCTTTTTAATTTTTTGTCCATTTGTTCATGACTTTCCTTTTGTAGCTACTCCATGTATTAAAAACACGTTATAATTTATTTATATATTCAATTTTAGATCGGTTGTACTGCCCCCGCCCTATAAGGTCTGGTGGTAGAAGCAGTGGCTCCTACTTTAAAGGATTAGGGTTCAAATCCTCCTACTAGTAAAAAAACCTATAAGGGGAGCACACATGCTCCCTCAAGCTCGATGATTAGGCAACCAGATTCCCATTTTGAACGACTCACCCCAAACAACTCGAAAGCAAGTCAAGAAAAGTCTGTAAACATATATTCTACGTATTTTTTTGAGACCAAAAAAGAGAGAAAACACATTAAGATGTTTACCCCATATATGTTAATTTAAAGACAAAGAGAGCTTACATGACCCAAGACTCTAGAAGAGTCTTGACGTGCATTTTTACATTTTCAGCATAAAACCGCTCCAAGGCAAAGATCACAGAATTTCTTGCTAGCCAAATAGCCCAAATAACAGCTACTGCAAATGGGAGCCCCTAAGCGGGATGATGCTTATTAACAAAAAGAAAGTCCTAAAAGGTTTGAAGATTTTGGAGAGTCGACCACACAAGACCGAGTTGATGCCACACGCTGGAAGACTTAACACATGTAAAAAAGGTGATCAATCGTCTCAATCTCATCATCACGTAGTAGGCAGGTTTGAGATGCAACCGAAAAGAGCCTAGAACAACAATCTCTTATTAGAATACAACTTCTCCGTAGAATCCATAGAAACACGACAATGCGACTTGGCACCTTGAGATCCCAAAAAAAGTTGCAGTCATTGGTCAAAACACGCGCAATTGGGGGTGCAGGTCTGCCACTGCTTTATAGGCATGCTTTACCGTAAAATCACCGCCTTTCCACATCCAATGATCTATGCATCCCAATGGGTTAGGGAACGCCCACCCAGCAAATCCAATAGCAGAAGAAATTCTTCTAAACGGTGGTCAGAGAATTCCGCCACAAAAGATGGCAACCAATAACCATTCTCCCAATAGTCTGTCACTCATGCTTCCCGATCGACCCCCAAAGCATAGGGTCGAGGGAAACAGATTGTGATAGGCTCACCATTGGTCCAGTCGTCGGTCGAGAAAGCGAAAGACCGGTATCACCAATAATAGGTCGAAAGAGGACTGGGAAATACGGCATCAAAGACTAGATGTCCTTCCAAAAAAACAGAAGAGTATAAGAAAGAGTAGCCTGACAGTCCTCCCTATGTAGGATCCCATAAATCTGTCGGATGACTTTACAACAAAGATCCTCGCTTATGTCCCAGATTCTTGAAACTCGCTTAAGAAGCAATGTCTTATTCATGGTCTCGAAGCGAGACAGACCAAGACCACCTCTCGCTTTGGGAAGTGTAATAATATCCCAATCGGCCAAATGAATAAGTTGAGATATTTATATCTTTAGATGATATCCTGTAATTTTTCTATTTCTTTCGGCTATCTATGTAATTTTCTCTAGAGCTTTTCTCCTATGTAAGAGAGCTCTAGGGCTACGATGAATATAACTTCGATCCCTACAACACTTCCACATGGTATTAGAGCGACGGCCCTAGACCGGAGCATGTGCCCTAAACCCTCGTCCCCACCAAAACCTTACGCGTCGTCTTCAGCCGCAGCCGCACGCTCCAGCATGCATCCGCACCCGCGCCCTACGCGTCTGCATCCCATCGCGCCTCCGCCCCCTGCGTAACCGCGTGCATGCGTGCTTGTGCGCCCCTGCATCCTTGCGTGGCCCCGCACGCCTCCACCCTTGCACGGCAGTCACCACGCACGCATGTGTCCCCACGCGCCCGTGGGCACCACCACAAGCCTCTCGTTGGGCTTCGGTCTGATCTTCTAGGGTGTGACTTGACCATCTAAAGATGCCCAACCCTTCTGAAGGAGTCTTCAGAGAATGGAAGTGGTTGTGGCATGAGTCTAAACCCACAATCATCTTCATATATATCTGTGTAGACGTTCTTTGTCCAAGTTTGCAACCCATGTTTCAGATATTGTTGTCATCATGTCGGACAACAAAGCAGATATTCCATCCTTGGGTGCCTTCAAAGGTCCAGCACCCATTGTGAAGATGGATAGAACTAATTATGAACTGTGGGCCATGCAGTTCATGAGTCTAATGCAATGTAATGGCAAGAAGCATATCCTCACAAATGAGGAACCTGGCGATACGACTGGGGTTAACGTCTCATGGGAGGCAGACGATGTGTATGCACGAGTATGGCTTTCTAGAACAGTATCCATGGAGAAAGCCAATGACATTTTGAGTCAGCCCACATCAAAGGCTATGTGGGACATTCTCGCCGCTACATATTCTCCGACGAAGAATGAGTCAAAAATTCTGCAACTTCAGCACGATATCTTCACTTCGAAGCAGAATGGTCGTCCTCTCCATACCCTTTACACATCTCTAAGGGGTATGTTAGAAAAGTTACATGGTTACATTCCCTTAACTGCTACACCAGAGCAACTCAAGGCATATAGCGATTCCGTGATGACAGGAATCTTTCTAGCGGCACTGGATCCTGAATATGATGTAGCTAGAGCGCAGATTCTTACCGATGCGGCGATGCCGCTATACCTCCAATGGAGGAAGCATATCGCCGGTTGAGCAGACTCTCCATATCTTCATGTGGTTTGTCCATTTCTCAGACTTCTTCATCCAAGGCAGCATCTCGTGGTAGGGGGAGCACTACGCAGTTTTGTGGTTGAGGAGGCCGTGGAAGAGGAGGGAGCAGTAGATCCCCTCGTCAGCCTTGCACTTATTGCCACAGGCCGGGTCATTCAGAGGAAACATGCTATTCTAAGCGTGGGTTTTCTAATTCAGCTCGTGTTGCAGAACAGATCCAGTAGGGCAGCAGTTCTTCTATCGCAGCTGACCAGAGGTTTGACGAGTTAGTTGCACGGCTCAGGGAGATATGTCATCTCCAGAGTCAAGGAGCTCACAAACGGGATCTTCAGAGGTAGCAGCCTCAGCATCCACATCAGGTACAACATATGCTTTTACTAGTTGTTACATAGCAGACTTGTCAGAGTGGATCATGAGTTCAGGAGCATCCCATCATCTTTGTGGTGACGGATCAGTTTAGTACATATAGCCTGACTCAGTCAGGCATATTTGTGGTGATTGTTGATGAGACACACTCCCCCATCACTGGTCAGGGGGAGGTGCAGTTAAACCCTGAAATGCTGCTTCAGGATGTTCTTTACGCTCCTGAATTCTTTGTGAATTTATTATCTATTAGTCAAGTCACCAAAGATTTGCATTGTCGTGCCATATTTGACCCATCTGCTCTTGTGTTTCAGGACGTTCTAACGAGCAGGGTGATTGGTCCTGGTTGTGAGCAAGGGGGCCTATACAGACTTGTGCAATCTCCGTATGCTGTTGTCCCCTCTCTTCGCACTGGATCTGTCTCTCCGTATACGTAGCACCTCCGTTTTGGTCATCTTCCTCTGCAAAAGTTGCGTCATGTTCTTCCTCAGATCCCTCCTCGATCTACTT
The DNA here is from genome assembly GCA_037367405.1 of Ottelia alismoides. Lineage (NCBI taxonomy): Eukaryota > Viridiplantae > Streptophyta > Magnoliopsida > Alismatales > Hydrocharitaceae > Ottelia > Ottelia alismoides. Next base: position 756,478 of record JAZKJV010000399.1, read on the forward strand.
TCCAGTGTGAGGCATGCCAGCTTGGGAAGCATCATAGGTCCACATTCCAGAGTCGTCAGGGTCAAAGTAGTCATGATCTTTTTTGAGTTGATTCATTTGGATATTTGGGGTCCCAGTCGTGTTCCTGATCTTCAGAGGCATCATTTTTTATCTTGTTGTTGTTGATGAGTTTTCTAGATTGTCATGGGTCTTTTTCTTAAGAGCAAGTGTGATGCAAGTCCTATCATTCAATCTTTTATTAATGAAATAAGAAATATCTTTTCTGCAAATGTCAAGTATATACGTTCTTGTAATGCACTTGAATTCTGTAGTACACAACTTTCTCAATTCCTTAGATCGTATGGTATTGTGCATCAGACATCGTGTGCGTATACATCCCAACGGAATGGGGTGGCTGAGAGGAAACATCGCTATCTCTTGGATATCACCAGGACTCTTCTGATTCAGAGTTGTGCTCCCCACTTGTACTGGGGGATGTTGTTCTCACTGTGTGTTATTTGGTGAATCGTATCCCTCCATCGATTCTGGGGAAAAGATTCCGTTCTCGTTTGTGTTTCCCGCGAAGGATCTTTTTTCTCTCACTCCTCATGTTTTTGGTTGCGTCGCTTTTGGTCATCAGATGTCTCCATGTCTTGACAAGCTCTCTCCTAGAGCAGTCAAGTGTATGTTTGTTGGGTACTCCAAGACCCAAAAGGGGTGTCGTTGCTTTGACCCTGCTCGGCAAAGGTATTTTGTTAGTGCTGATGTCACCTTCTTTGAATCCATCATGTATTTTTCTCCTACAGGTGACAAGCTCATTCCTTCAGAGTGTGGAGAAGAGGTTTACATGCCACCACCTCCTGTCTCTCCTACTCCATCACCACCACCACATCCTCCACATACTCCACCACCACCTCCACGTCCTGCCACACTTCCTTTTTTTCCTCAGGTTTATCAGCGTCGGCCTCGTGCTCATGTGCCTCCACCAATATCCAGCACGCCCAAGGTATGCCCTGTGCATTTGAGTTCTACTGATGGCACTGGTGATTTGAGTATGCAGGATGTTCTGGATGATACTATTCCTGAGGATACAGAGGACCTGGATGTGCCTATTGCCCTACGACAGAAGCGGCGTGCTTGTACGATGCACCCTCTTTCCTCTCATGTCTCTCTGGCGCGGCTATCTGGGGACTTTTAGAGATTTGTTGTTGCCTTGTCAGTGGTACAAATACCGAGATCCTAACGGGAAGCATTACAGATTGGCCCTTAGCGTCTTGCTATGGAAGAAGAGATGACCGATTTACAATCCCGTGGTACGTGGAGTGTCGTCTCCGCTCTCCCAGGTGCTTCTATTGTTGGCAATAAGTAGGTTTTTACTATTAAACACCGTGCAGATGGACCTGTGGACATATACAAGGCCCGGTTGGTTGCTCGGGGATTCACCCAAACTTATGGGGTGGACTATAAAGACACCTTTTCTCATGTTGCTCGTCACTCTACACTGCACATTCTTGTTACCGTTGATGTGGTAAAGGACTGATCCCTTTTCCAATTAGATGTCAAGAATGCATTCTAATATGGCGGTTTACACGAAGAAGTATATATGCAGCAGCCAGCGAGGTTAACTGTTGAGGGGGAGTCTAGTATGGTGTGTAAACTTCATAAGCCCATATATGGCCTTAAGCAAATTCCGGGGGACTTGGTTTCAGCAGCTCTCAGAGTTGATTGAACTACAGGGTTTTGTCAGATCTACTGTGGATCATTCTCTTTTTGTTAAGAGAACCCAGAAGGGTATTGTTGCTATTTTGGTTTATGTGGATGATATTGTTGTCACATGCAGTGATAAGAAGGAATTCAGGCAGCCAAGGATTTTCTTGGACAACAATTTGTGACCAAGGATCTTGGTAAGCTAAGGTATTTTTTTGGTCTAGAATTTGCAAGAAACCAGCAGGGATGGTAATGACGTAAAGGAAATATTTCATTGATCTCTTATCCGAGACAGGTATGACAGGATGTAGACCTGCTACTACTCTGATGGATCCCAATGCACGATTATATGATAATGACTCTGTAGAGGTAGATAAGAGACAGTACAGAGAGCTGATAGGAAAGCTACTGCATGTCACTATTACCAGGCCTGATATATCGTTTGTTGTCAGCAGGATTAGCCAATTTATGGAGCAACCTAGGCAGTCTCACATGGATGCAGTCAACATGATCTTGAGGTATCTCAAGTCTTCTCCAGGTACAGGACTTCTATTCAGGAGAGACACAACCCTTACTGTGTCAGGATGTGCGGATGCAAACTATGTTGGGTGTCACAAGGATAGGAAGTCAACTTCAGGCTTCATTGTTTTGTAGGCAGCTCGTTGGTTTCATAGAAGAGCAAGAAACAGACAGTTGTGGCCAGATCTAGCGCAGAATCAGAGTATAGTGCAATGGCCCAAGGGAGCACAGAAATGATGTGGGTCAAGTCTGTTCTGACTGACCGAACTATGCAGGTGCCTCTTCCTATGCATTTACAATGTGATAATCAAGTTGTGCTATTTATCAAGACCTTAAATGTCGGTTTCGGTCACCATTTCGGTATCGACCAAAACAGAATTTCGATGGAATTTCGGTGGAATTTCGACCGAAATTTCGGTCATTTTTTGTACTAGAACCCCCATATTTCGGTCATTTCGGTCGAATTTCGGTTTCGACTGGATATCGATATTCGACAGAAATTCGACCGAATTTCGCTGAAATTTGAGGCCATGCTATTTATAGCAAATAATCTTGCCTTTCAGGAAAGAAAAAGCACATTGAGGTTGACTGTCAGTACACCCGTGATTTGATTCAAAAAGGGTTTATATTCACTTCTCATGTTGCTTCAGGAGATCAGATTGTTGACATGTTCGCCAAAGCCCTTGCAAAGGGACCGTTTCACCGTTGTTGTTCCAAGTTGAGCATGATAGATATTTATGCTCCAGCTTGAGGGGGAGTGTTGAGATATTTACATCGCTTTAGATGTTATCCTGTAATTTTTCTATTTCTTTCAGCTATCTATGTAATTTTCCCTAGAGCTTTTCTCATATATAAGAGAGCTCTAAGGCTACGATGAATATAACTTTGATCCCTTTTACACTTCCACAGAATACATTAATCAGCTTGACCAGAGTTATTCCAAAAAATCTTCGCATAATCATCTCGAGGCGACATCAGATACCAACCAGAAGGAGACGTTAGGACATAAAGAAGATAGGAATTGTCACAAGTACAGCCTTCACGCGAACCAATCTACCACCTTTAGAAAGGATAGCCGCCTTCCGCCTAGACAATTTTTCTCCAACTTCTCAGTGATAGGGATACAATCAGCATATCTAAATCTATCGCATGTTAATGGCAGTCCGAGGTAGCCTAAAAGTAGGGACCCATGTTCTGTCCCCAATTCCTCTATATAAGCCAATGCCTCTACTTCTGACATGTCAAAGGGGACAATTGTCGACTTGTTTCTGTTAACGTTATGACCAGACAATATGCCAAAGACTTCAAGCGTCAAATGCATACCCTCTGCCTCCTCGTCCCCCCCCCCCATTTCAACAGGATAGTGTCATTAGTGTACTGGAGGAATGGGACAAAGATATACCCTAATGAGTACCACGCAGTCAACCCCTGTTGCATCACCTGATGAATCATTCGAGCTTCTACATAAGCACAGCATTTTTCCTTAGTTCTACATGCCACTATATTAATATTTGATAGTTAGTACTTAATAAGTATTAGTAATATAGTGATTTAGAATCACAGATCCGCGGTCGGTATTTGATTTTTCCTTTGTTCAGTTAGAAAGGTTTGTCAAAATTATGATTATTGTGATGATGTTCTTTAAAAACTATATGTTATTATGCCCATTTCCTCAAAAATGTTAGGGTGCTCGTTGCTTATTTATTTTAATTTCTCATATAGCGTAATATGCGATGTAATACAAAGCTAATGTGCTAATTAAGCATGCTTTTTGTTTCTAAGTTGTTATTGTTTGGATTGCATCATTCCTTTTTCCAAAAACTCTAAGCAGTCAACAGTCAACATTGACATCAACAATATGTGTGAATATATAATGTGTATTGATGTATTAAATGCACACCATTATTGCACATAAGTGTGTACTTGGATGTTATTTATTGTTTTATGAATAAAGCAATCTTCATTTGTGAGAATCATTTTTAGTCATTTTTTGAGATTCTACAGGTAACGTCGATATATCTAATATTCCCAATATATCCTTTTTCGGGTTGGCTGACTGATACGGTATCGATGTTGATATTTCGAAGATTGATAGGTGGCGACCATTCGATGAATAAATAACCACGCATTTTGAAAACAAGGATATGGGTGCTAACAAAGTAAAATCTTATATTAACTGTTTAACAAGACAATCGATCAAGGAGTCTCGTGGCATATCCATATAACCTCCATTTCCTTATCATCATTCATGTCACGTTAAGGATGATATGTACTCATAATGATTTTCATGTGTCATATAGGAATTAAGAACACATAGCTTAGTGATCCATCACGTACTGCATGTATTCATATTCTCTTGCGTCTGGAAAGATCCCAATGTGGGGATAACCAGCAGCGCAACTAGAGTTGAAGTCGGTGTGACGATGGTACAATGAAACGTGATGAAGCTTGAGAACCTCATGATGATGATGGTAGAATCAAAGACGATCTTTGTGGTAGGGATGCTCATTCAGGAGGAGAAGGTATTCCTGAGTAGAAGTCAGGAAAATCTCAATAACCATCACCACTAAAAATGGGTGTCCCTCTTGGTTGGAAGTATATATTATCACCATCATATTATTGGCTACCTTGATAGTTTTGATGATTGTAATCATAGCCAGAGCTATAAGATGGAAAGTATATGTACACATATGATATCGGCATGTGTTTATACGTAAACATGCACTTCAATTACGATCAAAGATATCATAAATCTGATTCTAATATATATGTATATGTCTATGTATATGAATGTATATGTATGAGTGTATAAGTATGTCTATATGTACATATCTATAAGTGTGTGTGTATATATGCACAACGATAGATATGTGTACTTATACTGATATATGTGTGTACTTGTGTATGTATATGTATACATATGTGTAGGGATAAAATGTATGTAATTATAGTACATAAACAAATATATACATGCAAATGTATGTGCAACGAATGTATGCAAGTAGGCCTTAGGACTAATACATGTATATATGTGTGTGTTCATAGATATAGAGAGAGAGGAGTGATCCTATGAGAGGAGAGCCGAAACATGTGAGGGCATGAGAGCATTGATTCTGGACCACATGATTCTGTCTTCTCTCTCCTGGTTGAATCATGTGGTCCAGAATCAATGCTCTCACGCTCTCACAGGTTTTGGCTCTCATAGGATCACTCCTCTATATATATGTGTACACATATATTTATTTTGTGTACATGTGCATACACTTTGCATCGAAATTTGTATATATGCATACATGTATATATAAACATAAATAGGGGGTTCTCCAATAAGCTCTAAGCTCGTTAAGATTGTAATGAATACCCTTAATTTTACAAGTATTTATGATTTGCAAACGTTATAACGTAGTGATCATTCTCCCAAAAAGAAATCCTCAAATATACAAAATGATTGTATAATTATTTGTATCACAGATGTCTGTTCTATTTTACAAATGATCCTTTTGTATTAATTTAAGGTGTATTTTTTTAAATGACATTTCATTTATAGTAAGAATACTTGTAACATTTGTAAATCAATAAATATTTTGCTAAAAAAGATTGTAAATACTTGTAAAAAAGAGGGTTCTCATTACAATCCTAATGAGCATTAGAGCTCGTTGGAAAAATTCCTTATATATGCATATCTACAAAGTTGCAGAAGTCGATGGTCAGTAATCGATCGGTCGTGTCACTAATTAACAACTAGTAAGGAATCAATAAACTAATCGGACTTAGTCGCGCATTAGTCAATTTTGATTTTTTTTTTAAATTGAATTAAATATATAAATCAATTTTTACAAATGTGGGAAAAGGCTTTATTGATGTTGTATTTGCATAGATAGGTAATTTTAATAATATAATGCATTCATAAAAACATAACAGAATACTACATCTATTAAAAATATGAAAATTCATACAAAATAGCATTAAGAGTAAATGAATATCATACAAAAATAGATTAGCCCTATGTAGAACCGTCTAATGTCCACCCGTGCCACCATGCCATACCAGCACGAGAACTAGCGACAAACTAAATATACAACATGATACATAAACTAAATACACAGCATAAACTAAATGTGCAACACAACATATTTCATAAGCTACACAACGTAGCATGAACATAAACTATTCAACATAACATAAAATGATATTCAACGGAACATTAACAACATAAAATATGAGACACAAAAAACCCTAACCTAGCTACTACCACCATTGAATAACAAGCTACACACACAACATAATCAAGTGTAGCGATTGTAGCATAGTTGATTGCATAAGCATGTAAATGAACATATGAAAGGCAAAAAAATTCCAAAATGCAAAAAAAAAACTTATTTGTGTTAGGCATGAGCTGGAAAGGGCCTGCAAAGAGGAGTGAGGTCTCCCGATGCATGGAGAGGGTCGACAACGCGTCGAAGGAGTAGGTTGCGAATGACGGAGGTGTGGGTGGCGACCGGAGGAGGTCTGGGCGACAAGAGAGGTGCTTTACAATTGGGGGATGAGCGTTTCGGGGGTTTTGTGAAAGGTAGAAGTCGGGAGGGGGCTTATTGTTCGATAGTAAGCCCTGCTTGAAAATGGATGTGTAGATGGATTGGTATTCGGTTAAAGGTTACACAGGTTAGGTCCCAAAAAAACTCTATATAAAAATCGATTAATTAGGCCTAGCCAAGTAACAAGTTGACAGCATGGTAGAGTTGACTAATCGCGTCGAGTAATCGACCTAGTCATCCGATTTTTACAAGTTTGCATGTGTGTGTATAGACATACATATAAATACGTGTATATGTATACGTGTATTTGTGTGTTATGTATGTAATTATAATACTTAAATATGTGTATGTGTATGTAGAAATTAAAACTAATATGCATATGTGTGCATTGTAGGTGTGTATAATTTTGCGCATGTTTTTTGTGTTGCAAGAAAACCGCTTAAGATGGTTTGGTCATTTGCAAAGAAGATCAGTTGATGCACCAGTTAGGAGATGCGAGTGTTGGGATGTTGAGCCGGCTAAGAGAGGGCGGGGACGGCCCAAGAAGTGTTGGAAAGAGACCATACGAAGGGATCTTTGTTTTGTGGATATAAGCTCGGGTTTGACCCAGGATAGATCTGAATGGAGGCCGAGAATCCATGTAGCCGACCCTACTTAATTGTGGGAAAAGGTTTTGTTGTTGTTGTTGTTGTTTGTGTTGCATGTGTATTAGCCATACTTATAACTAATATATGTCTAAATTTGAATTTTAGAAACAATTAAAAACACAAAAGGTGGATGAAAAGCACCAGGTTCGCTTCATGTGCTCACCTTGAACGAATGGCACCTTATTTCATGCGCTCACCTGAGCAGTGCCTAAGGCAAAACGTGTTCCCTAAGGCAAGGCAAAGCACTCAAGCCTCATTTTACCTTACCTTGACAACTAGACGACCGCTTTAGGTGCACTTAACAACATCAACCACCTCCTTTCATCTTGTATTCCGAATCCATAATCATCATTCTTTACCCACAAGCCCAGGGGAGGAGGAAAAGGGGGTGTTGATGGGGGGCAAGCTCAACCCACCCCACAAGTAATAACAAAAATGAGAGTAGTTATTATGTTAAGTTATATCATATCCCTTCTCTACAATTCTTGAATAAAAAAACTCCCAATCCCCTCCCAAAATAGAAAAAAAAAGTGAGATTATTAGTTAATTTATATCCCCCTCCATTTTACAAATTATGGAATTGAAAACCTTCATTCCTTGTCCATAAAAAACCATTGTCCATGATCTTCAGATTTTAGAACTTAAATTATTGATATATATATATATATATTCTTAGTGGGAGAAGGCTTTGCCATTTATATATGTGTGTGTGTGTATATTCTAATGGACCAAAGATTGGTCCCATCTATAAAAATTTCATCGCTCTGCCCCTGCACAAGCCCCATGTCATGCAAGCTTTCGTCCAACCCACATGCCCACCATCACAAGCATGAGCAATCATGACTACCAAGTTAGCATTCCCTAAGTCCCTATCCATCAACCACCATAAGAGTGCATCCTCTTCCATCAACAAAACTGTAGGCATGTGCATACCCTCAACAATACCCAACACTACAATTACCTGCTTCGATTGGCCCCCTCCACCCCCATCATTGCATCATATACAACCATCGTCGCTAGAGCTAATATCACCACATCAACTTCCGGAATAAACGTCATGGTGACTCAGCACCCTCCAAGCATGGCCTCAAATTTCAGCTAAATTCGGTCGAATTTCTGTTGAATATCGATATCCAATCGAAATCGAAATTCGACCGAAATGACCGAAATATGGGGGTCCTAGTACAAAAAATGACCGAAATTTCACTCGAAATTCCACCGAAATTCCATCGAAATTATGTTTTGGTCGATACCGAAATGGTGACCGAAACCGACATTTAAGGCCTTGCCTCCAAGTTTGCCCTTTTTTTGCAATCCAGACTTAAAACACCATAAACCTCTCCCAACAACCATCAGCCCTTTCCTCCCTAACCATCAAGTGACCACCAACCCCACCCCTTCATGGAGAACACTTGTGGAAACCCCACAATAACTACACCCAGGTACCCTATATTCCCTCCAACGTCCCTTTAGCACTTCACTCCATAGCCATTTTCTTTGTTTTCATCAAAAGTCCATCGGCATTCAAGAGGTACAACTTCCCTCCATGCTATTATGTAACAAGTCTCCCAATTCAATGCTCAGAATACATGTTGAAAAAGTCGAAGACCAAAATGGAAGCATGGAATATGCAACTACCGATATATGGGGTTGGACCACATTTGGATGTACTTTGATTCCATAACCTTACAAATGCAAGAGCCAAAATAGGATAAAATTACTGACATTTTCTAGGATAACGCATAAAGCTTATTAGCTACAACGTAAAAGTATTGCATAAACCAAAGAAGGGTTTTAGCATCTTCCCAATAATGCCTAAAGAAGAAGGAAATTAACTCCAACTTGATCAAACTTACCCTTTTATTTTTACAAATGAAATCTAAACAAACGCACAAGGCAAAAATCGTTGACATACGCGAAAAGTAAAAACAGGTCAGACTTGTAACTAAATGGTGAGTTCAGATACTTGCCTGATGCAATAATACACTCTCCATCTGAAGTGACCTTAATTTTAGTGGTTGCAGTCTCAAACCACAAATCTTGTATCAAATCCAATCTTTCTCTATAATCTATCAAAAAGAATGACTATTTCAGCAAAAAATATACAATCACCAGAAGAGGAAATCTAGCTTATTCAAAAAACAAATGAACAATGGTCAAGAAAGATTCAGAGGTCCGAAAGGATGCCTTTTTTTCATGAAAGGGTTAATAAAAGCCAGATGATTTTATTCTTCGATACGAAAAGGACACAATTTTCTCCCCTAAAATGCCAAAGAAAAAATCCATCTATAGCATTTATTTTGTCATTCCAGCAGGTTCCCAGAGACAGATTAATGAATAAGGAGGGTAACATTGAAAATAAGAAGAGTAACGATGAGGTGCCGATAAACAACGAAAAAGTAAGAGGGAAGAGCCGATGACCAAAGACAAACTGTAGTATTTTGTCTAACATGAATTTACCAATCATGTTGAGGCAACTAACTAACCAGTAACCACGGGCTCTACATAAGCACATGGGTTAAAAGCAAAGGTTCCAACAATTCTCACATGGGGATACATGCAACCTGAGTTTGAAAGCATAATGGGCAAACTGTTCAATCTCACTGTCATTGGGTCAGATATATCATATGTCACGAGCAGGACTAGCCAGCACATGGAGAGGCCTCTTTACAATCATTGGTAGGATGTTCTTATGATCCTTCAATATCTGAAGGAATCTCCAGAGAAATGCCTCTTCTACGGGCCAATAGAAATACTGATGCCGCCGCCTATGCAGATGCGGATTATACTAATTCTCCTTAGGATGTACGCTCTACCACAAGCTATGCCATGCTAGTTGGTGGCAATCTTGTTACACAGAAGAACAAGAAACAAACGGTGGTCTCTAGATTGAGTGCAGAAGCAAAATACAACAAGATGGCTCAAGCCACTTGTGAGATTACCTAGTTAGTCTACAATCTATATGAACTTGGAGTCCATGCTACTACTCTCGTACCTTTCTCAAGCCCAAAGGGAATACATGACTCGATAAATAGATAAAGAAATGAACAAAATCAAATAATCTCTAAAACTCCCCCTCAAGTTGGAGCATATCTATCGATTATGCTCAACTTGAAAATTAAACAAGAGACGCATTTCTTCAACAGAGCTTTCACGAATATATTTGCAAGCGGAAGACCTGTGGAGTAGTGAATCTAGTGATATTCCCTCGTACTACATCACGACTGAAATGACAATCAGCTCCAATGCGCTTAATTCGCTCTCAAAATAGGATTGGCGGCATTATATGTAGTGGACTTGTTGTCAAAGTACAAAGGCAAGGGAGTAGAAGCATGAAGTCCAAGCTCCTGTTGAAAGGGGACTAGTTAGGTAATCTCACAAGTAGCTTAAGGACGGGATGATGTGAGTTGCAATAATGCTTCAAAAGAGGGATAGTCTACTGGCTCAAGAGGAAAAACTCATGATGTACATGTTGTACCTTGTATATAGTTCAAAAAAAAGAAAAAGAAAGAAAAAGAAAGAAAAAAATGCAAGAACTACAAAAAAATAAGATAGATTCGAGTGAAAATAAAATACCTATCGGAATATGTATATTAGCAAAGAGTATGTAGCTGGATGACTTAGCTATACTGGTCAGGGATCCCGGGATAGGTAGATACACTGGCTACTGTCTATTCTTTTCTCCACCCCCTCCTCTTGAGCTGGTCGCACTTGAACTTAGAAGGGAATACCCCTCTCCTCGAGGAAAGAGTTACTGGACCAGGGAATTAGAGTTACCTTGTTAGAGGAGGTTGGTTCTGAGCCATTTCTGATGTGGAGAGCTATTTTACACTTACACAGTACAAGTAAGAATCATAGTCATCAGAAATTTGCGTATGAGGATTTGTTCTGACCCTACTATTGATGTATCTTGAATAGAAGACTTATGGAACTTGAAGTCTGTTAGGTCTGAAGTTCAGATCCCAATAAGGTTCCGCCACACAACTAATCCAAAGGTTGAGTCAAGCCCATTTTCAACTTTTGTTCATGACCTTGGTATGGAACCCAATCTCATTTCACTCTTGCATTTCATTTTAGTTGCTCGGGGACGAGCAAGGTTTAAGTATAAGGGGTTGATGAATATGTAATTCATAACTCTTAAAGTTGAAAATAGAATCTTGTTCCTGAGTAATTAGCTGCATATTTCCTCTTATCTTACATAATTAGCATTTACGCATGCATGCATAATATCTGCATTTTAGCATTCATATTTGCATAAAATAAGAAGTCCAATTCACTTGTAATTATTCACCTATTTATTTGTATTTTATACCACCTCCGATCTAGGTCTACTCACTTTTAGATTAATACATATTAAGAGAACTTCAAAATGAGATCAATTTCATTTGAATCAGAGCTCGTATGCAAAACTTGGGTTTTGGGACCCCATTGTACTTTATATGTATATTCATACCCTTGTATTTTTGTATTTATTTGACCTTATCTCCGTTTTTGGTCAACATGAAACTGGTAGACCTCACCAAGATTTACAACTTTTATGTTTTGAGTTATTCCAAACTCGGCCATCTTCTCTCTCTTATTCCACATTCTCTTTCGGCCATTTAGATCAGGCCACGTGGCGCTCTCTGGTCGCGCCACGCGACCCGCTCACATCGCGCCACGCGCCCCTTTTCCCTACCACCCGATCAACCTCTGGAGTTCTAATCACCACCATCCATCTCGTGTTAATTCCAGGCCATTCGATCAACCCCATGGTCACATCAAGGTCGTCCGACCACGCCGCTTCCTTAGCTCGCCACATGTCGCATCCAGAGCCGCCCGATCTTCCCTGGGCGCTCCCATCTCAGCCGTTACATTCTGCCTTTGGTCTCCACCCTTCGATCATTACTCTGATTCCATCTCCACCGTGTGTTAGCACCTTCACCTGCGCCCACCACGCGTCGCATCCCTACCCATTCGATCACACCACTCCGATCTAATCCGGGCTCGAGCCATCATCACCATGTATTTAGCCTATGCACTCGATCTAGAGACCACTGCAGCTTCTTGCTCCGCCATGCAACAAGGTTGCCACTAACAAACATAGCATAACATGTGGTAGATTGCATGTCCTCCAGAGAACTCAGATAATCATAATCTAAATAGACAGTGATGTCAGCGAGGTCTTTTCTTGGAGATTTCTTCATATATCAAAGTATCAAGAGAACATCCTACCAATTACTATAGGGAGGTCTCTCCATGTGTTGATTAGCGCGGCTCAGAGTACATGATACATTTGGCCTAGTAATAGTAAGAAAGAGTAATTTGTCCACTAGACTTCTATATTGTGGTATACTCAAAATAATGACCGATAGATGTAGCATGTCTCTGCAACTCCACTCGGATGCCAGATGGTTTGTATCTAAGTATGCCAGCCTCTGTAAGAATGTAAAGGCAATACTTCCGTTGTGATAGGTGTCATCCCTCTACAATGCGTATCACCTCAATGCCAACGAAAAATCTAAGCTGACCAAGGTCCTTGGTGACAAACACCTTCTAAAGTAAGGCCATGATCTCTAGAATCCATGCTTCATGATCACCAATAACCACCATATCATCAACATGAACTATCAGTATCACAATGTCACTGGACCATCGTCTAACGAACATAAAATAATCAGATGTCGTCATGTGGAAGACAAGAGAGTTGATATCGGCGGTAAGTGTGTCAAACCATGCTTATAGACCCTGCTTTAGGCCATAAATGGCCATACAGAGTAAGCACACACGCTCCCCCTCGACGGAATGACCATGTAGTTGCATTATATAGACCTCTTCGAGGTTGACATAAAGAAAGAAATTCTTCACATCGAGTGGAACAATGTGACAATTCTTATTGACAACAACTGAGTGGATAGTGCAAAGTGATCCCAACCTAGTCACTGGAGAAGAAATATCAAAGTAGTCCATTCCATAAATCTGAGTGAAGCATGATATCAGCTTTCAATCTTTCCATAGTGCCATCAAGATATTGTTTGGCAGTAAATACCCATCAAAAGGCATCAAACTTAACACCTGGAGGACACGGCACGTGATCCCACATGCCCTTGGAGGTAATCGCATCCATTTCTTCATCCATGACCGTTTTCGAACCATAATCTGGTAGTACACTATGATGATCACGAGGAATAGTAACAACATAAGAGCGTCAATAAATCACATGTCACAATTGGATAGATTGTTACTGGAAGTAAAATGTGACAAGGAATGTATATTAAATTGTTTTTGTCCTTCGCGGTTATGATGGAGCATCTAAAGCTGCAGTGGTGTAGACACTCGAAGAGGGTACATCATCATGCGAGTAAGGAATAGGTAACAGTACAGAGTCAGAATGAATGGTAATTTTATGTTTGTACATAATGGGATGTGGTGGAAGCTCTAAGGGTATGCCACTGACAGATTGAATAAAGTAGATGGTTTGCTCGGAGAAAGTAACATTAGCTGAAGCATAGTAGCGATGACTGAAAGAATCATAACACCTATATCTCTTTGGGTACGAAAATAGCCAAGGAACACACTTGATTGCACGAAGAGACAATTTATCTATAGTCTATAAGTTGTGAACAAAGTATAACCAAGGATTCTCAATGGAAGAGGAAAAAAATCTCATCATGATACAAATAGAGAAAGGAGTTACCCCATTAAGAACCAGAGAGAGGACCATGTTGATGAGGTAGGTGGTCGTGATAATGGCATCCTCAATAGGTCTTGGAAACCTTCATGTAAGTAAGAAAGGCATAAGCAATGTCCAGAAGGTGGCAAGGTTTCCTTTCCACTACCCTCCATTATATTGTGAGGTATACATACAGGAGGTCTAGTGAAGGGCCCCATGAGTAGCAAAGAAAGATACCAAGTCATGTTGAGTGAACTCAAGAGCATTGTCAGTCTTGATAGTGTGAATACAAGTATAGAAAGATGTTTTAATAATCTGAAAGGAGTGGACGATCTTATTAATTTATGATCGATCATTGATTAAATAGACCCGAGATGACACATCGTAATCATCCACAAAAATGGGAAAGTATATGTAACTGGCATTAATACAGATAGGACAGGATCCCTTAAATATCACAATGGACTAAAGAGAATCATCAACATGGCTCGGTCCTAGGTGGAAAAAAGCCTGATGATATTTGTTGAATTGGCAGGATTCGCACTCAAACGGTTTCAGAGAGAACAACTTGAGAAACATCTGGGAAATAGCTCTAGTAGAGGGGTGACCAACCCACAAATGTCATAGGAACATGTGCAAAGGTCAAATCAATAGGGATATCACATTAGTAAAAGCCGTTCTTCTCATGTCCCCCAACAAAAATTTGCATCGACTAGATGTCCCGAAAACATCAATAAAACTCATTAAAATCACACAACAATTCAATTCAACACATAGCTTATGAATTAACAATAGGCTCGGAAGAAAATCGGTACGCAGTAAACGCCATAGAACCTGAACTTGGAGAACTCCATAGTCCCAACAGTGGTAACATGAGAATGGGTATTGTTGACAAGCCGAACCACTTCACAGTGGAAGAGGGTTGAGAAAAGGTCATAAGACAACCTTCTCCAATCAAGTAAGCAGGTACACCAGTGTTAATGATCAGGTCAATGTTGTGACAAAAGTATAGTTGAACACAATACATGAGATAATAGCTAGATGCGTTGTACAAGTATTCTCATCAGGAGTAGAGTTCTACAGAAGCTTCACCAAGTAGGTGGCAGAAGTCCCCTAACCGCCAACAAATACTTTGAAGGCCCGAGACCATAGCACATAGTTATATGTGCCCTTGAGTCTGATATAAGTCTCTTGAACCATCATGGAAGATGTAGTGTAAAGGGGTTGGTCTTGATCAAGGTTCGAAATCTCGATTTCGATTTCGTTTCAGTCCCATCCAAAACCGTAATTTCGGTGAAATTCCGGGAAATTTCGACCGTTTCGGTGGAAATGTCAAAAATAACTCAAAAAAATCATTTTTTTGATCATTTTTTCACAAATTAAGATCTTCCAAGTTATTACAACAATAAATAACTTACAAATACGCACTTATATCACACAAATTGCTCGTATATGCCCCTTAAAATAAGCAACCTTTTTATCTCAAAAGACACGTCCAAGCCAGAGGTCACGTCCAAAAAATCCAAGTTTTGAGAGTTTTACACCAATTAAAAATTACACAAAATTTACAAAAATTAAAACGGAAAGATTGGTGTGCATCACCAACCATACTAACGTTTGGAAAGATTCTTTTGTTGCTGTTGTTGTAGAAGTCAAAAGATGACTGCTCGATATTAACAATTAACCATGACTCGTAAGAGAAACTTGACCAAAATATAGGGTGCGGTGCAAGCCATTGCTGTTGCACGACTTGACATCTCGCCTACAAAGGCGGTCACCGCACTGACGAACAGCAACAGACAAAACTCTTCATGCGACACCTATCTCCCTTGCACGCAATTTCTCTGGTGATGTGAGAAACAAAGAACCACGGGATGTGAGCTATCCATGTCCATTCAATAGGTTATCACGCCCAATGAAAACTCTCCTCCCCGTAAAATATCCAAAAACTGAACATATTTTGGTTTGGTTTCTTTTAATTTGAGCAATGCCAATTATTCATTTCTTTCTGAAATGGCATAGAAAATCACCTTGCGTTACAAATAGGTGAAACGTAATTATATCAATATGTCCTGAACTGACATCATCTGCAACATCGTACAAGAGGGGCAGCTGCAGAGACGTCAAAACATTTTTCCCATTTCTCCCAATTCTTCACTCGTGCGTACGAAGTGCATGCTTGCAACATAAGTAACAAAGATAGTACACGGTAGATTTTAATTTAGGGAACCCCGAGAGGATTCACCTGGAGAATAAACATTGGATACTATCGATTACCCGCCGCAGATGTTTGATGGTCGGGACGGAGCCTACCTTTGTCTTTGCGGAGGGCCTTGAGCTTCTGGGCAGAGAGCCACGGGGGGAGGGAGCGGTGGCGCGCTATGGAGTAGACCCGGACGCCGTTGATGGAGGTGGACTTGAGCCTGTTGATGTCGAATCCCGTCGAGTGCGCGCGTTTCGCCATCTCCTTCCCGAGTTGAGGCCGCAGGCGGTGGTGGTGGAGGTGGCGAGGTGGGGAGGAAGGGTGGCGGGGATCCGAGGGGAAGAGTAGGGAAGGAAGAAGGCGGTACAAGGGTGCGGTGGTAGGGTTTTGGGAAGGAAAGTTGAAAATACAAGGTTTTTTACTTGACGTGGTAAACTAAAATTTCAACCCCCGCTTCTCCGAGGAAGTTTCATGATTCCCCGCAACTTTCCCTTCATGGGTTTAGGATCTTTAAAACATCTTGATTAAGGTGGGTTTAGTTTGCGGGTTAAGGCGGTTAAATTTGTAGAGGGTAACATGTTTTTGTATTTTGGTATTTGGATAGAGGATTAAATTGGGGGTGGGTTAGAAGTGGGTTTGGGATGATATGATTGTATTAAAGTTTGAAAAAGTGAGTAGTTATTGTGATGTGATTGTATTGAAATTTGAAAAAATAAGTAGAAGTGGAATAGTTTATAATTTTTATATGATATGATGGTATAATATATTATATTTTGATAGGATTGATGATGTAAAATTGATTTATTTAATTTTTTAAAAAAAGAATAAAGTGGGGCCCACGAGGAGAGAGGGGAATGGGGAATGTGGGCCTGCAGGTAACCTGCTGGCCGAACGGCCCCTTAGGGGTTCTGATCGTCTGTTGTAAAGAGCTTTTACAGCACTGCTGCAATGAATGAGAAACGTCGGATGCGGATCTGACGACGCTCAGAAGGGGCTGGGGATAGTGGACGTGCATAACGAGGTTGGGGACACGCACCTCGAGGCTAAGGAGAGACGATCGGACAGTTGTACCCCCTACAGCAGACGATCCAAATTGGTCCATTAGACTTCGGAATTTGATTTTTGCGGTCGAATTTGCCATAATGTTTTATGGTCTCTTTTTTATGGTGTCTCTTTTTTTCTTTCTCAATTTCCGCTGGGAACTTGTCCATTGACTTGTTCTTTCAAATTTTACTTGTTGTTTACTAAACAGTGGAAGTTATGACATTATTTTATAGTATTGCGGTGATGATTTGATACGATGCTTGATTGTATATTGATTATTGGACTTTAACTCAAATTGAATTCAACGTGTATAAGTACACATTGTGTGATTTTCTTTATTTTATGTCCAAATTTATTGATAATCTATAAATTCATTGTCCTCGTCCCCCATACTCACCAACCTTCAATCCCCTTCCCTACAACCCCTAATGACAGTGGGAATTGACTCTTCGTGCACTCAGATGACTAATTGATTCTCCCCCTCAACCGCCTCCTCTCGCATCTATTCTCCGAGGACGTTAGTGCACTAGATAGGTTAAGGTTTAAATTTCAATCAATGGACTTAACACGAAGAAGTCCGTTCTCAAACAAATGGATAGAAACAAACGAGTAGGTTTATGCTCTTACTTTTTATTGTGTGATTGGCAAGGACTTTGTAGTTTCACTCTTTCATCCAAACACCGACCTTTCCCATTATGTGCTTCTTATATTTATTTTAACTATAAGATTGTTTTGCATATAATTCACGACTTCGGTCATGTTCATTATGAGAATAAGCACTGAAATAAGGTGTCAATTTCCCACCTGACGTGGTTTCCAAGAGTACGATTATTCACATCCACATCTCATTATTCCATTTTTATTCCACTCTTATTCATATTTTTATTCCACCTTACCTACCCTTATTCAACATTGTTCTCCTTATTCCTATTTTTCCAACCGAACAGAGAATATAGCCTTATTCTCCTTATTCTCCATCTTTATCCATGCTTGTTCCCAACCCGGCCCAACGACCCTTCTTGTATAATTGTATTCTTATTGTATGTCATATTTGTTACGTTTTGAATTTTTTTATATTTTACTTTTAGTTCATCACTGGAATCTAGAGATTGTTTATTCTCTGGTGTATTTTATTTTCTTTTATTGCAATGATAGTAAATGTGTTATGCATTTATTTAAAATTCCTACTTTGAATATGATATATATAGTATTTAAAAAAATATCTACATATGTGGTTTTATATATATTTATTGAGAGTTAAGTGTTAAGAAAACACTCGAAGTGTGTATAACATTTCTCTTGAATTTTTTATCTTGCATTGTGATACTTAATATCTACATACTGAATTTTTCATGAATTCGCTTGAGAGATCATATTTATTGTAATTTATTTAGTGGTATATGTATAATATGTAGTTGTGTATTTACTGTATAATGACGAAGAATTTTAAAGGAATCATGGCGATTCTATCATGTAGTACATCGAGGCTTCTCACGATAATTTAATTTAAAAAGTAATGTGTGCAAAACATGGTGCACTTTCCTGGGAAGGTAACAACGATACAATTCGATGATAGAGTTGCCCATGTATTCTATAACAATATGGTCCTTTTACATCGTTGACACTTGAGTCAATGGAAGTCCCAATGGAACTAAAGCAAAAACAATTGTTGTATCGACGTATATATTTTCGAAAGAAACATGAGTAAATATGTTGACCATTTAACAATGAATCTAATAATGGAGGTGCTTGTGCTGGAAAAGAGAGATTGATTGTTCCGTTAGAGCAACATATATGGAAGGTTGGTTCATATAAACTTGATCTCTTTCACTTTTCTCCTGACCACATGATAGCACCACATTTAGCACAACAACAATCTGGAGCTCCAAAGTTCCATCGAGAGGAATATTTTCCTAAGGAAACATGAAAGAGTTTATTATGCGGATGTGGCATAAAGCGAGGAAGTCATCATTAATGCGGGCACATATGCTTTCTTGTCAAAGCAAATGCATAATCATTGCTCGAGGGATAAGGTAACATTCTTGCACCGTTTAATACGAAGACATGGAAGAAATTACCATCAAGAAGTAGAAGTTACGAAAGTAAGAATTTAATTAATTGAAGCAGTACATACATTTTGAAATAGTAAATGTGTTCATATTGAATGTAACATGTAATATATGAATTGAGTATCTTCAGAAGATGTGGATAGGAAAGTCTCGTGAGTATTAGTTCGGTGTCTTGCTGAAAGGAAGGACCATAAGAGATTGTTACGATAGAGAACATGATAAAGTTGGCAGGTACGATTTGGTAAGAGTTGCCTATTTTAAGAAATATTCTTAGTCGCTTTCTTGATCCTCGAGCCGATATTTATAAGGGAGTAAACAATATGTTAGTGTAGTTGACG
Organism: Ottelia alismoides; assembly: GCA_037367405.1. Classification (NCBI taxonomy): domain Eukaryota; kingdom Viridiplantae; phylum Streptophyta; class Magnoliopsida; order Alismatales; family Hydrocharitaceae; genus Ottelia; species Ottelia alismoides. The sequence goes on from JAZKJV010000399.1 coordinate 776,171, forward strand.
GATATCTGTATAATTTAGAAAGGAATGAATAATAACTTACTGCATTCATTTAATCTTATGAGACATGCATGCATATGATTTGATATTGCATGATTGATGGACAAATTTGGGGATAAGTATATATATATATATATATATATATATATATATATATATATATCATTACTATATAATAAAGAGGAAATCAACATGAGGAAGCTATAGTCAATGTGTAGTATGTCACATGTGACATAATTGCATGTATTTAGTTATGAGAGACATGCATCTAAATGTTTTTAATATTGTATGGTCGATCTAGAAGTTATGGCATAATAACATTATATCATTACTATATTCAGAAATTTATGTGAATGTGGACGATATCAAATGTGACGTATATGTATGGCTCGCACAAGAGTAATAGTTCGCATCGTATAGAACGTCCAATTTTTTTCAATAATTTGTACACGTGGGGAAGACACACATGTCGGTATTTAATCCTTTGTCTATAATTGCTTTATCGACATAGACATTGTTGATGCGATGAAGTAATTATTGATGATTAGTAAATAAGTTACCAGAGAATGAGACGTGGTATAATCTATCAAAGTAGATTTGTGGTGTGTCTCAAAGCAAATAATATGCTATGAAGATTAGTGTAAGGTAATGGGGAAGTTGCGTTAGTTACTAATTGTAAACATCCATTAAGCGTGTAATAACATTACGATATATAAGGTAGTAGCATAGCTTACCAATCGAGAAAAACACATATAGATATTCAAACATATGGTAATGAAGTAATATACCATCATGTAAAGTGGCAGTTGCAGTAGCATGAGGTTCTGAGATCGCCGGTATTGGTGTGTTGATCAGCTCAATTGGAGTGAGGAAGGAAGGGTCTTCCGAACTCAACGGTGTAGTTGTCGTAATCATCTCGGGTGGAGCAACATTCAACACTGGAAAATCAGACAAACAATATAATCAGTGTATGCTATCCAGTAGTTTTTATGAAGAAAATAAGCTAGATGCATAGTTAGGGCAAATGTTCAGTAAATATGTGAAAAAGCATGCGGACTATGCACATAACACATCACATGTGATGCAGTAGGTTTTATGAGGAAGGAAGTAAGTAGGAGTTATATTTATTTGATATGAACAGGAAGTAAAAAATGACACATGACATAGAACTAACGTCTTCCAAAAGGACACATGATTGACCGCCTTCTCTGTAGTCTTTAACCAACTAATTAATGCTGAATCTGATAAAAATACAGCGAGATGATTTTATTGCATATAAGGTAGGGACATAATGTATTATGGAATCACAGAGGGACACAAGCTTAAAAAACCTTATTCCTGCTTTCGTGAAAGAATTGTTCTACTTCCTGAAATATTGTTATCATATAATGAGACAATATTATGTCATCTTCGTGAAACCATATAATGACCTACGGTTTCATATAACAATTCTATCTAATGTTTCTCTTCCGTAGGAGTAAGTAATATGCATGTTTTATTGATGGTAAATAAGCCACTGAATTTGAAATCCCGTGCAGGCAGACTTTGAGGACGCACTCTCACCTACATGGGAGAACCTCATGAGGGGTCAGGTCAACCTCAGGGATGCCGTCAACGGTGACATCACCTTCCAAGATCCGGTGAGAACAGGGTCTACAAACTCAATGATCGCACCACCATTTCAGGAGGTCGTCCCACCTAAACTAATACTATAATTCGAGCAACCCTCACAAGTAATTAGTATGTTATTAAATTTGCTCGACAATGTTGTTATTGTTGCTTCTTCCTCTGCTTGGTAGGCAATGCTACCGATGAAGACGGTGAGGCAACGGTGCTTCTATCAATCAAATCCAGCCTCGTCAACCCCATCGATAAGCTCGCGGATTGGGGCAGTCCATCGCCTCACTGCAAGTGAACCAGACTCGGGTGCAATGCCAACGATATCGCTGAGAGCGTCGATCTCTCGTATATGAACCTCAGTGGCAACGTAATCGAGGACTACTTCTTGTGCCGCTTAATCCAAGCTCCAACATTTTTTCCAGGGATTTTCCTCGGCTTATCGCCAGCGGGCTACGGAGCGTCAACGCTTTGGGGAAGTTGTCGCAGGTTCTCGGCAAGAATATATATAGATAGATTTAAATCGCAGGAATTCGCAAGAAGAGCAAACTCTCGATCAACATGATGTTTTTCTCCCTCGCATCTTTGCTTGTCTTCCGAAATTAGAATCTTATAGGAGAGATTAATGGGACGGTGGAGGCAATACGATTCGGAGTTAATGGCGCAATGGGTGTTTTTCTCTCTTGTATATGTGCATGTCTTCCGAAATTATAATTCTATATGGGAGATTAATGGGACGGCAAAGGCACTACGATTCGGAGTTAGTCGCACAATCGGTGTTTTCCTGCCTCATCTCTGCGTGTCTTCCGGGATTAGAATCCTATGGGGAGGATTAATGGCACTGCAGACGCAATTAAGGAATGAGGCTTGAACAGACCAAGAAACATTGGAATTGAAATATGAGAATTAAAATTACGCATAAGGTGTAGGAGCAATAAATGGCACTGCAGACGCAATTACGGAATGATGCTTGAACAGACCAAGAAACATTGGAATTGAAATCTGAGAATTAAAATTACGCATAAGGCGTAGGAGCAATACGGAATGAAGCTTGAAATCTGGGAATGAAAATTAAGTACGACGTGTAGGAGCAAAGTGATATTACTTTGTGATTTATTTGAAGCCAGTCACTTAAACATGGCATGTTTTATTTGCTCCAGGCTATTGATGTGTACTGAAAAATTGTACAAATGTTGTTGTAATACGATATTACTGTTGGACATTGTTTGCTCCAGGCTATTGATGTGTTAAGTTTGACAAATGATGTGATTCAGCATTTTTTTTAGTCAAGAGGGGTAATTACCATCGTCGTACAACCTTAATCTGTGGTGGAAAGCATTACTGTTCACAATCTCCTTTAGTTTTATCTCCCATCAAAATGCTTAGGAGGATTTTGGCTGAAGAATTATAAGTATCAAATTCTATACGTTCACATTTTTTTATTGTTCTATGCACACGTAAGTATCAAATTCAATACTATCCACAATCTAAATTATTTCATATACTAAACTATTAAACCAAAGGTCATTCATTTACACAACTCAACTAAAAAGTAAAAAAGAACATTGTTGCACACATATGTAACTTATTTAAGAACCAATTGTTGGAACCAAATTTAGTATAAGAACATGTCACAATACAACTTGAATTACTGTGATTCTGCAACCAACACAAACATACGCAACAACGCAATTGGCTACAAACAAATATCCCACGTAAGTTGTCAAGCCCTCTCTTCTTGTATCCTTCAAGTATTTCTCACGCATGCAGAGGGCCCAAATTATAATACCCACATTGTATTACTTTGTGATTTTATATTGATCTTGTGTTAAGAATGATGAAAGGAGCATAAATAAAAGGGGAATAGGAAGGTAAGCAATCTCCATATTTATGTAATTAGTACCTTCTCTGTAAATTTAATGTTGAGGTCTATGAACTTGGGTGAGTAGATGACATATCAATGGTAATGTCTCACATAACTTATTATTAAAAATATAAATACTATACAAGCGTTATGCATCATACTTAGCGGATGGAAGGAGAGAATTCCATAGATAAACATGCAACCATCAGTTGTTATCTCCTTCGCAAGAACTAGATGATGGAGAACATGTAGATCATAGGTATGTTCGTCCATTATATTTCTTTAAATTTCATGAATAAGTTTAGATCGGGATAGAGATTTTTATCGTGGACATTTCTCTACAGTGAAAACATCTTAATAAATTATAATCTCGCACTCAAGAAGCCATTCTATAATTCTAATCAGCAAAGGATCTTTGGCAACTTGTTTTCTATCATGTGTTGATATATAGTATATTTTTATATAACTAAAACAACGTTGAGTGTTTCCACCTTAAATTAAACATTAATATTACTAAGATATATATATAGAGAGGGGGGGAGGGAGCCTACTTCGTGAAGTAGGTAACCTTACCTACTTCACGTTTATTTTAGAAGATTTTGTTGGAAAATATCATCACGGAATCATAACCGCATCCCTCTAATATGTCATTCAAATTTCATCAGAAACGGTGACTCCTATGTCCTCTATCCAGAACAGGTAACTTTAACGGTCTTAGATTTGCTATAATCGACATGTTCTGGATGGAGGGTGATGAATCCACGATTCATCATCTCAATATATTGATCTCAATATATTGATAAATTCTCAAATAAATGTCCATAAAATCAATAAATTAACAAAGTAACAATTGTAAATAAAATACATTAATTATTATTTATTATATTGTATAAAATAATTTAATAAAAACTGCAAAATAAAGGAGTTTTTCACCTGTAAAGAGCCAAAAATTCATTTATTTTTAATAATTTTATTCAACTCCTTTTCATCCAATTCTTTCTCTAACTTATTTATAAAAATGTATATAAAACATAAAAATACAAAAATAAATTTCACCTAAAATAAATACTCCTAAATCTCAAAGAGAAAAGGCCATAAAATCCAACTTCCCGGCCAAATTCACGCTCCATATGAACTCCAAATTCACCAAACTCATTTAAAGTTTAAGTTAGAAATTTATCTACACAATGAAAGTGGTTTCATTAAAATCGGAGTTCATTTGCAAAATTGGATTTTGGGACTTAGGTGTACGTTGTATATATTATACATATTTTTTATTTTTCTCATTTTTTATTTTACTTTTCTTAATTACTAAAAATCTTTAAAAAATCATTTTTGTGTTTTACTTAATTTCTAGTATTTTATTTTATTTTATTTTGTAAATATCTTTCATTAAAAATTCAAATAAAAGGTAAAATTAGAAACGTAAAAAAATATGTACATATTTTTTGTTTTATTTTGTAAATTCTCCACTCACTTTTCTATTTATTTTATTTTATTTAGTAGCTAACTTTTTCTCTTTTATTTTCTTTTCTTTTATTTTTTTCCTTTCTCTACAATAACTCTCATTCAACTCCATCTTCTTCTTTTAACCTCCATTCAACTCTGCCATTTTTCTAACCTCCCATTCAACTCCACCATTCCACCATCTCTCTAACTCTCATTCTTCTTCTCTTTTTATTCTTCTCTTCATCCTCATTTTCCCCATCCGCCATTCTTAGAGAAAAGGAGAGAGTTTGAAATGTTGTGTCGGTGACAACAGCCTATCATCTTCCTCGAGCGATGACCTCCTTCAAGCGAGATCCGCGGCGACCATCATTGTCGTGTCACGAGCTTCCCATCAAGCTCGCATAGCTTCTCCGATTTTTATTTCGCCAATCAGATCGACGCACAACAGGAGTCCAGTGTAGCTGCTCCGCAAATCCGGCGAACATCAGGTAAGTATTCCCTCTCATTTCCCTTATTGTTTTATTTTATCTAATATTTTTCCTTTATTTTTTATATCACACCATCACATCATCTTTCTCCCCATTTATCACTTTCATCATACCACCATCACTATAACCACCATCATCTTTTCATATTTGTTTTATTTTTGAAAACAACAAAATTTAAATTGCATCATCAAAATACAAAAAATAAAAAACAAAAAAAACTGGCGTCCTCGCCACCTCCAGCCTGCAGGTGCTCCACCGTCGGCCACCACCTCCGACCCGCACCACCGTCGCCGATCCTCCACGCAGGTCCGCCCCCAGTTTACGCCGCCAGCGGCGGACCCTCTTATAGGCCCTCCCCCCGCACGCTCCCGGCCATCCAGCACCACCATCGCAACGCCGCCCTGCCTCCCCGTGTGGCGCAGCAGCCTAACCGTCGCTGCTTCACCTCCCCGCGCGACGCAGCAGCCTTCGCCCGCGCCCCCCTTCACCGGTCGTAGCCGCCTCCCGCCCCCAAGTGTCCGCCGTCTTCTTCCATCGTGGATCCGTGCCCTAGATTTGTCTCGCCAAATGGACAAGGAGATCCTCATTTGATAATACTACGCGGAGATTGCAATGCATTAGATCGGACAAGCATAATAGGATTCAAGACTATCTTGTGTGCTCTATGTGACCAAAAGTAGCATTACAGATGTTCTTTATTGAATCAGTAATCTATAACCTAATGTTATGATGATGAATAAGGCTAATGCTTCCACTCAGCAGAAGAATCCAACTGGCATTTTCCCTTGCGCACCTCAAATATAAAGCACATGAGAAAAAAATTGCCGAAGCCCTCTTTATGAGGTACTTCACAATTATCACTAAAGTAATGAAATGCATTTTTTCTTGTGCAAGTTTCTTATGTCTCATGTAGAAACATGTATTCATTGATCTTCTAAGTATACGATTTTTATTGTTATTTTTGCTTGATTTAGACTAACTGTTGTGATGAATATAGGATCCATGTCTATATTGTTAATTTGACTTGAATCCTAACCACTTGTTGGGCTGGTGATGAATACTCATTCATCACTCTTTATTCTTATATTTTAGCTACAAAAACCTTTGCAAATGCATGTATATCTTTGCAAATACAAATAATTACCAAAAGCATGCATTGTGAAAAGTAATAATTAGCATGTTTTTGTGCAAAAATAAAAGAATAAAGAATTAAAAAGAAAAAGAGGGAAATCTTTAGAATAAATATTGAGCAACCTAATCCAAGGGAGGGCTCAGCATGGGCATGACCGCATAAAAGCCAAAGTAGAGAGAGAGATAGGGAGCTCATGTGTGTAAATATACCTGTAAATATAATAAAAATATTTTCCTCTAAAAATAGAATAAAATAGGCTTGTATATATTTGTAAATATTTGCAAATACAAAATCAAAATAAAAATTGAAAAATTAAAAAGAAAATAAAAATGACCTCACTTGTGCATATTCACCTTGTACATAGACACCCCATCACTAATTATTTTACCTTGTAAATAAAAAAATTAAAATCCCTAAAATTTTGTATATATTCTATCTTTTATGTAATAAATAAATAAAATAAAAACCATAAAAACAAAAATCAAATAAAAAGAACAAAATTAAAAATAAAAAAGAACATTGTACATATACCATGTATATATATGTATATATCTAATTATTTACCCCTTGTATATAAATAATAAAAATAAAATAAAAAACCCTTTTTATTCCCAATTATATGCTATAAATAAATAAAATATAAAACAGGAATAAAAATGCACAAAAAAATAAATTAAAAATCAAAAATTAAAAAAGTCATATTGTATATATACCTATATATAGCACTATAGTGTAAATACCTTCTTTTTATTTCATAAAATCAATTAAAAATCACAAAAAATAGAGAAAAATAAAATAAACATTTTTCATATTTTGAGTTTTTAATAATTCAGCCATTTTCTATTTTATTTCTAATTTCCAGATCATTCTGACGTGGCTTGCCCCCATTGGTCCACGGGGTACGTTGACCCCCCGGTCAACTCCCCCCCTTGGACCACTGCGTCTCGGATCTGAGTGCCCGACCCGACTTCTCCGATTACTCCACACTCGATCCGACACCCAAAACCCCAAACCTCGGCTCATTCCTCTTCCTTGCAGATCCGTGACCCACGCCCGGGGTGGGTCTGAGGGATCCGAGTTGCGAGCTACTCGCCCGATCCATGTCTTCTCGGACCCCTAGGCATATATAGCATCGCCTCCGGCAGCTCTATTCTTCATCTCTGGTCCTCCCCCTCGACGCCAAGGAGCTCCTCCGGTGTGCCTGAGTGACAGCGGTGCTCTCCGGAGTGGAAGCGAGGCTCGAGGCCTTCGGGAAGCCTATGATCCGGTGGCTTCGCCGCCGTGCGCCGCCGCGAGCGCGCCCAGCCACGGGAACCCAACGATCCTTGCAGGCAATGGCCCAGGAGCTCCCCGAGCTCTAACCTAGTCGAATGCCTCCGCCAGGTAGCTTCTTTAGCCCTTAGTTTAGCTTAGATTCACATTTTTCGATTTTTGTAGTCGTAGCTCCGCCGCCTCCGTCCGTCGTCTCTGTCCAGCCATTCACCCGTCCGACATCGCCACCACCTTCACGAGCCTCCTCCGCACCTTCTCCACCTACCCATTCCCCCTGGCTCGTCCCGAAGCAGGGACTTCGGCCCTCCACCTCCGCCGCTCACCGGAGGACCGCCATTCCGTCGCATCCTTCACTGTTCTCGCACGCTAACGGGTCGAGGCAGTTTGCCCTCGACCCCCCTTTTCTTCCTGTGCAGGTAGCAGGTTTAACCGTCCTCATCTGGAGGTCGGAACAGTTGGGTACAGGTGCTCCAGGTCTTCACCGTCGCCGGAGCTCTCCAGAGCTCCTCGCCTTCATCAGAGATGTCCATTGGCTGCGGGTCACTAAGGCGCCTCTTCTCAGCCTCTCAGCAGCCTCCGAGGAGTCCCCACGCCCGAGTTTCGAGCCGGCGAAGTTCGCCGGCCGTCAGTTCATCCAGGACCCTCTCGAGCCGTCAGATCGTCCTCGTGCTCCAGAAAAGATCTCGACCACCCATTCTAGGAGATTCACTACCGTCAAATCCATAGGAGGATTGATTTGAGCCCCACGATCAGATGAAGAGACACCAGTGACTCCAGAGCCGTCCGATCTCCACGTGTCGTCTTCACCACCGTCGATCCACCGAGGGTTTAGCCACAGCGTACCAGATCCGTCAGATTAGCCACGTGGTGGACCCTCAACCGTTCGATCCGGCCCGCATTCCTTGGTTAAAGGCGCCATTGTTCTCAGCCGTTGGATCATCTACGTGGCGCCACCGCAGTCGTCGATTTAATAAAGGGTAAATATTTTCTTAGGACCTTAGTTTCTTAGTTGTTCTGCTGTAGTCCTGTAAATATTTTAGACATTTTATTTGTGTTTGGTAAATTGCATAGTGGACCCTGTTGTTTTTGGTATTTGCTTTTATACCCCTGCCTGTAGTGGAACAGTGCTTCGACACGTGATTGCCTGGGTTAATTGCATGTATAGCCTTGATGTTCTGAGGTGTTATTGAATGGAATTAACTTTTTAATATTTGCATAAATACCCCTGTGAATGGTTTAATTGCGCATGTGCTTGATATATTGGGTATTTTACACTGAAGCCCCTAGACTTTAAGTACGTGTTACTAAATAGTCCAGGAACTTTAGTTTCCTTGCAAATAGGTCCCTGAGTGCCCAGGTCATGTGCCTCGCGCGTGATTTCGTGGAGAAATTGCACCGGACCCCTGGACTTTCTACTGTTTGCGTACAGGTCCCTATGCACTGTACCATTATTTTTATTTTTAATAAAATAGCAAACAAACTCCAAATTTGATGAAAATTGGATACATGGCTTCTACCATGGTGTAAAATTTTCTGTAAATTTTGGAGACATTTTTGATTATTTGTTATTTTTAAAAATTCAAAAATAAGCATTTTTGTTGCTGTCTAACTTTAAAAATCACAAAAAATATTAAAACACCTTTAAAAATTACAAAAAAAAATAGTTATGTTTGTTTTGCCTTGTTTGATTTCTTGACCAATTTTGGTCATTTTTATATTTATAAAACTTATAAAAATTGAAAAACACTAAAAACTCTATAAAAATTCTATTAATTAATTGAAAACCCCAAAAATAATAATTTCAGTGGCCAAATTTTCCTGTGTTTTGATCTTTACAGGAAAATTACCTTCAGGTGTTAATAGGGCCATTTTGCATTTTAAATTGGCACTTGACATCTGACTGGACAGTCCCTTTTATTTGCCGCCTTGTTCGATTTTTATAAAATCCAATAAAATCAGAAAAATACCAAAAATTAACCAAAAACAGTAAAAAATATAAAAAAAGCATAAAAATATTTTTACTTGAATTTTTGAATGATTTTTGAGTAGATAAATAATTGTTTGTATTTGGTTGTTTTGTTGTTTTCTTTATTTTCTTTATTAATTAAAAATCCCAAATATATATATATATATAAATTAAAAATCCACAAAAAAGACCTTTATTTTATTTTATTTTCTTTTTTTAGACTACTTTGTAGGCCGCAAGGCCATTACATGCTCCTTGTGTTCGACCCTGATCGCTATACCATGTTAATATAATAGCGAGACCGCTACTTGAGCTTGTTTGATTTTTACCTTATTTTGGTGGTCTGATTTTTTCTCGATCGATCGCACTTGGTGACTTGGGTCGCAACGACCCTTGATTACCTTTACCCGAGCCGTCAGGTGCTGGTCATCAGAATGGCGCCGTTGCCGGGGAGCACGGATTAGTAGTCGTCTTATTTTTCATTTTTATTTTCTTTTCTTTTCTTTTTGCGGCTTTCCGCGGCTTTTTCTGAGTTCGCAGCTTTTCGCGGCTTTTTATTTTTCTCATATTTTTATTTTATTTTATTTTATTTTATTTTCATTTATTTTTGTTTTTGTTTGATTTTGCTTGTTTATTTTAGTTGCCATTTTTGCACATATACCCCTATTTAGTTTCCTGTCTTTATTTGATTATTTTATTTTAGTCTGTGACACTCTGTTTCTTTCTTGCGAGGGCCCGAGGACCGAGGCGGCGACTCTCGAGAAGCCAGGCGCAACCACGGGATTCGGAGGCTGCTCCCTTCTGCACGGAGCCGCAGGAGAGCGTGAGAGAGTAGCTGAGTGGGAGAGGCTTAGATTAGTTAGACTTTTATTCATTCGAACTGTTGTAATAATACAAGGACAGCAGACTTGGACTTAGACAGTTTATCGGGTCTGTTTCGCCGAGCACCGGTGTGCTCGGGGGACCCTTAGGTTTTTCGCGGCTTTTTCACGGTTTTTGTTTTTCGCTGCCTTTTACGGTTTTACGCGGTTTTTCTCGAGCCCCTAGCTTTAGGACTTTTTGTTTGATTGTGTCGTACTGAGTATGATCCAAACACCTAATAGACTGCTTGTACCTATAGATCGTTAATTGGCCCTACTAATAAAAGACAAATAAAAATAGCTGATTCATTTCCTTCGAGCCTACGTGCCGCAGCCTGCCCTGCCAAGCGCTGCTCCTGAACCCGATTTGTCGGGAGGAGGAGGGGTAGACCGAGACCGGACTCTTTGGATCGGAGGCTGGTGACCAGCTAGACGGTTCTTTCGAGTAGAAGTTGCCTGCTTAGGACTCGATTTTTTCCGCTGCACCATTTAGGTAGTTTCTTTTCTGTCTTTAAATTCTGCGCAAATCATATTGCATGTAGAGTGCTGGAGACAGGTACGCATTTCTTTCTCTGCATGCACCATTGATTTCATCGTGCATCGGCTTTTTCATCTTCTCCCCTGTTTTTGACTTAATAACCAGGAGAACCGAAAAATTCGTTAGGCGTTTGTTTTTATTTGAAAAATACCTAAAAAGAAAAACAATAAAATCGGGACTGCTAATCACACTTGACCTAAAAGACACCGAACTGAAAAATTTGTCTTGGGGAGAGTAACCCCCTCCTTGTTTGGTTTGGATGAGCGAGAGAGTGACCCGCACCTTAGGATAGAGTCATCTGTTTTTTCTCGATTGATTACCGGCTCTTTGGTACGGGACAGTCGGTTGAGAAATCTCGGATTCCTATTACCTCACGTAATCGCTCTGATAGACTGAATGATCACCTAAAATAAAATCAACAAGATAATTGACCGATCCCTTCGGTCTTCAACTCGTGTGCGTAGGTGAATCGGGGGTTTACTTTTTCTCATCTTGTGTGACTTCCAGATCCTTTCTGCCTTCCCCCATCTTCTTCTCTTCTTCTGTCTCCCACCCACCCACCCTCCCTTCATTCTTCTTCTTCTCCTTGACCCCTGGATGATGGATTCTCCCCACTTCGAGCCAACTCTTACGGCTTGTTCTTCGCTATCTGACCATCAGTCCAGTCCACCTTCTAGGGAGGTCAGATCTCCGACCAACCTCTCGCTCCCTCCCTCCCATCCTATACACTACTCTGGGCATGTTGCGCTTGACGTCCGAGGATACCAGATAGAGCAGATACGAGACCCGGACGATGCCGTTGTTGAGTTGAGAGCGCACTCCGTTCGTGATCAGAGAGAGCAGTAGAGATCAGCAGATAGATCCTGTTCCAGAAGGATGGAAGAGCAGATAGCACAGGGAGCTAAGTCAGCTTCTACATTACGTCCATTCGTCTTGGATTTGGAGTACATTCAGCGACTGCCGACATTTTCAGGAGAGGCACACGAGGAGCCTTATCTTCACCTGTTCGTATTCGAGGAGTTTTGTAGAGCACATAGATATTCAGATATCACTGCAGAGGAGCTGATGAGGAGGACCTTCCCATTCACGCTTCAGGAGAGAGCCATGAGATGGCACAGACGATTGGGGAGGACATTCGATACGTGGGGAGAGCTACGCCGAGTGTTCTTACAGAGATACTTCCCCTAGTGTAGAGCAGAGTTTATGCGGTCTTTGATCACTGACTTTTCAGTAGACCCCCAGGAGCCACTGCAGAGGCATGGCCGAGGTTTCTTGACCTCTTGAGGAGATTTCCCGAGCACGGGCTTCCACTGACATACTTGATAGAGATCTCCATGCGGGGGATGACCGCAGAGCAGATTGCACTGGTGATTACCACATGTGGCGGTTCACACCGCAGTTCCGACATTCACTTACTGGATACCATCTCACGGCTACTTTCACAGAGTTCTTTTTCACGATATGCTGTGGTCGGGACAACACATGCGGACGATGCAGTACCAGTGCGGTGTGTCGCAGTACATGAGGATTCAGTTTCTACACACCAGCCCGAGGACTTGGATGATGCAGCACCATAGAGTACAGAGGAGATGACTGCGATAGCAGAGGTTCGGACCCAGAGTCTACTTGAGTTCCCGTTGGTTTTCCAGCCGGAGTTCGAGTCAGCCCCAGAGTTTACAGTTGACGAGTCTTGTATATAAGTTCTTCTGATACTCCAGGAACCGGAGGAGCCCCCGCTACTACAGCCATTGATTCAGCCGCTACAGTTTCCAATCCCGGAGGAGTCAGCCATTTTTCTGCAGAGATACTTCTCGGATTCCGACAGTCACCAAGATTCAGCCCATCAGCTTCAGCTCTATACGGGACACCACTTTGAGAGCACAGACACAAAGAGTCCCGTATTCGAGCCTTTTGTCCTCCACTCTGACGAGATAGATACCTTTGCTGAGGACTAGTTGGCAGCCAGCATTGCCGCAGAGCCGCAGAGCGAGGATCAGTTGAAGACACTTTGCCAGCCTCCGCGATGTTGACTAGTACCTTCTCCTGCTCCCAGATTGCCGAGTTTGACATTCAGATGATGATGCAGCTTGGTACACCGAGTGGATACTTGATAGCAACGCAGATGCCCATCTAGATCCTGATCCTCTTCTTGTCACTTCTGATATTGCATCTCTCCCCGAGGGTTATCTGCGGGAGAATGCCGCACTCGATGAGTACTCGGTTTTACCTGCTGAGAGTGTCTCCGATCTGACGGAGCACGGAACCGAGTCTTTAGATCCTTTTGCTTCTGAGTCTTCTCAACTCGACAACCCTCGCGAGGATGAGCCCATCATGGAGATATTCGATGATCTGTCTGATCTGCTTCTATTTCATGCATCGGATATCAGTCTTCTTAGAGAGACTCCTGATCTTGACTGCACATATCTTCTTGAGACACTGATTGATGTGGAGGATTCTATTACTGATCCATCCTTCTCCACGTTTGATTTCTTCGACTCCATACTTCCACTCCAGTCTGATCCAGAGCCGACGATTTCCTTTGTGCTACCGGATCCCGATCACTTATTTTCATATCCTTGACCGGTAGCAGACACCCGCTTGATTGCATACATGTGTGTCTTTCGTTACACTTTACATTTCGTCGATGTTCTCATATCGAGACTGCGACGACAGTATAGCATTTGCCTTACCGATGCCGTCCTGAACCTGGATACCGCTTTATCCTAGCCTTTGCGCACAACTAGGGGCGTAAAAACTAGCGCTTGTTGAGAGGCACCTCAACATTGTACTCTTTTGTATATATGTGTTTTGTCTTAGTTGATCTTTCTTTCTTCCGTTCTTGTTTTCACCCCAGGTCTCGCTTAGGATTATCGGTGCTATACTTAGGATATTTCTCATCCTAAGTATAGGGGGTGGAAACACCGGGTTGTTCGTTCGTTATGTTCCATCACTTCTGTTGTTGCCTATACTTAAGGTTCTTCACCTAAAGTATAGGGGGAGTGATGACCTCCTCCTTGTATATATCCGTTACTTTTCTTCGTGTCTTGCTACCCCTGTTTTTGTTGCCTATACTTAGGGATATTTTACCCTAAGTATAGGGGGGGTAGACCATGTACATTCTCCACCCGGCTTTCCCTTTTGTGTACAGCCTGCTATACTTAGGATTAATTGATCCTAAGTATAGGGGGAAAAGCCGAGATCTCCTTGATTTTCTATTCATTCATTCGTCTTTGTATATAGCCTTCCTTTTCACTTCCCTACACTAAGCACGAGTTATGTCTTCTTCATCGCTCTTGACTCTGAGGACATCGTTCGAGCTAAGTATAGGGGGTGTGTATATATTTCATATATACTTTAGCCATAACTCGTACTTTGTGTGAGTGTGTCAATAAATAAAATTGGCTAAAAACCCTAAAAAAACCACAAAAATTAAAAATTTTCCCTGTAAATAAACATTCTTTTATTGCACATACATAGCTAGTGTACAAATTATTTTTTTAAAAATGTTTTCAAAATCTTTTTGTGTAAAGTTTGTGTAAATATTTTCATATCAAAATTATGTATATAGTACAAAATTTTTCCAAAATGTTTTGAAAATCAAAAGTTTGCAAAAATCTTGTGTAAATGTGTGTAAATACTTTTGCAAAACTTGCATTTCATGCATTCATCCATTCATGATTTCAAAACATTTTTCAAAAATTTTGCATGTTTGTAAATATTGTGTAAATAGCATCTTTGTATATATGTATATAGTTTTTCCCGGATTATAGTTGACATTTAAACTAACCTGGAATTAAATTAGGAAATGGAGCTTGATTAAGATCTTAATCCACCTAATTTCTAAGAGGAACCTTATAGGGATTAGGGTTAAGGCTTTTCAGGTCCATGGTGACTTAATTCTTTGAGACCACTAGGCTATGATCACATGCCATATGAGCCTAAGTAGAGCACTTAACAACATACACATGACTCATATAGACAATGGCTTTACTTGGACACCGTACTTTGCACCGAGCTCTCTACGGATGAGGTGGTGAGGAGGCAGTCTTCCTTGACTTGGGGAAGCATATGAGGGTAGTACTTCTAGGCGGAACCTCTCTTCTTCTTTTAGTGAAGGAAGTGCATCTCAACTTGGTCTGGTTACCATGAGGTCTGACGACAGGAGTTGTGGGTTGCAATAATGCTTCAAAAGAGGGATAGTGAAGGATATGGTTTGATCCTCAAGCGCATCACGGAAGCGTGTGCGTCGTATCGAATACGACAAGGAGCGACTAGTCGGACTAGTTGCTCGATGCAGTGGAATTTAAAAAAATTTATACGACGAAACCACATGATCCAAGAACACTTCTCGAATCGTTTCGTCTAAACCACAAATAAGTAATAGGATTGCCTCATGAAGCGTGGTTGCGATCGAGTCTCTAAACGAAGAGACCTCCTGTCTCAAGTCCGATCCGACGAAGGAGACGCTTGCGAGCGCGGGGATGAACCACGTGCTTCTCGCAATCCATGTTGATGATCCAAGCGGCAGATCTCCTGATCTCGATACATGAGATCCGTCGTCTTCTTCACGAGCGAGGCGCACCGAAGAAGACGGAGATCCACGAGCAGACGATCGGGCAGCACAACGACGATGTTGCGGCGACGGAGAACCTCTCCATGGTATCCATGGTGGATGGCCATGAGAGGGATAGAGAGGGCTGACGTCTACAGAGAAAGAGAGAGAGAGAGATGCTTCTCAAGCATTTTGTGTAAAGAGAGAGCATGGGTATGCCTCTCTATTTATAGGGTTTTGGGATCCATGGATCTCAATCCATGTGACATATAAAATCAATGGATGAGATTGATTTATGTCAATCCAATGGTCAAGATTGTTGTTGGTAAAAAACCAACAACTTGTGATTTAATTTTGATAAAATATATTTGATAAATCAAATAAATATTAATACCAAATTAAATCAATCAAATAAGAAGAGAGAATACAAAGGAGGGATCTTTCCCCATAAAGAAGAGGGGACGGCCACCAATTCCCCAAGGGAATTGGGTGCCGCCCCTTCTATTCCTAATGGGGAGTGCAATCTCATGAATTCCATGAGATTGCACATCTCCTTTATTTTCTCTCTACTTATTTCCAACAAGTATTTGTTGGGATTTTATTCTTCAAAAATAATTCACAATTATATTTGAGAATATTGCAATCTTGCCATGGAAAAATTGTGAATCATATTCACAACCCAAAACAACATATAATTTACATTGTCAATTAATTACACAATGTGTATCCAATACACATAATAATTAATCAACACATAAAAATTATAATTAGCTCTCTCTAATACATTATAAATCACATTTATAATATATTATGAATAATTGGATATTACTATCCGCATATTCTTATCCATGATAATTAAATCACATTTAATCATCTTGGATCTCTATTCTCTTGTTCTCAAATAACATGAATCATATTCACATTATTTACATCTTTGATAATAAAATCATATTTAATTATCTAAGACAACTCTCTTTATAATATGAATCGAATTCATATTAATCATGATAATTAAATCACATTTAATTATCTATTTCCTCAATGCTCGGATACATAAATCAACAATAGAATTATCCATGAACTCCTTCAAGGATAATGTGCTTTCTCCGCAGATACTTAGAGATAAGGACAGTGCGATTGTATTGTTCCACGTATAGTGACATGGATATTGAGATTACATCTCAAATCCAGATCTCGGGCCTCCCATAGATGCTTGATTAAATCAAGACCGCAAATCTAATCTTCTCATTGAATCTGGATCACATTCAGATCAATGTCCAACATTTGGACTAAGATCAGATTACTTCTCTACTGAGAGGAGTCACTAAAATCCAGACCCGTTTCATCACTCCCTAGGAATGGAAGCATCATGGTTATACAACCATTTATGATCACATCACCCTCAGGTATTCCTAACACCTGTACACCCTGCATACTAGAAGACTCAGAATAAAACCGAAGTATTAGATCAACTTTACACTGTCTACTTCAGGGTTTTATCAGTAAGTTTCTCATTCGATCATTGGGAGTCGGTATTGATCATATACTTTCCAAAAGCATATATCATACCTAGGTCTTGATCATATACTTTCCAAAAGTATATATCAAACCAACAAATTCAGTCAAGCTTCCAAAGCGAGATGACCGTGCGCACAGAATTTGATTCTTTCCAATATCTCACGAGTGAGCTCATGTCTTCCGGTTCAGTAGTGAACCTGTATGATCCCTTTGAGAGATCGTATTACTCATATGCCCTTATATGCACACCAGCGTGCCGGTGTATAGACCTTGATTAGGTCATCAACCTATTGGTCTGCCAAATGTACATACTCAGACATATAGTAACACATCTGTCTCCGGTCAGAGGATGTGTGCCTATATCATGACAGCATATGATATAGGACTTTGGTTATCTCGATCTCGTTAAGTCAACTCTTTGACCTAACTAATCTGACACCTCCGAATCTCTATTCCTATGCAGAGGACCTACATCAAGAAGTCGGTCAGATATCAACCCAACTGAGAAAGGATTGTCATCTCCTACTCAGGCTGGAGATCATCTCTTAATAATCATTTGACGGTGCTTGATGAGTCCTCAATCTAACTCATTAGATATTCATCTAAGAACCAGCCTCTATGATTCAATAATTGAATCAACAGATGTATGATCATTAAGATGGCCATGGTACATAACCCTAATTGCACTAAGGGACTTTATTTCAGATTAAGGAGTGAATTGCAATAACATTTATTGCATAATGGCTCGCCGTGGGCTCGCATGTCCAACAATCTCCCACTAGCCCAAAGAGTCATTAATGGACTAATCATTTAAACCCACACTCATGTGACAATCATAGGCTATTTAGAAAGTAGCTAGGTAAGCTGATCAGTCACTCTGTTCCCAAGAGACTAGGCCAAGTCCTTTTACGACACTTGCATATCTCCTAGTAACAGTGCTCGCATCCAATGCGAATGTTGCATCTCATGCAACCGATACTCAATTTTGTTGGTTATAGTGTCCTTGACACTACATCTTATTAATTATCATAACCAGTATTCCCATAATCCTTATTAGAATACCTTCATTTCTGGAGATCTACAGTTAAGACCCTTATAGATTACCATCTATAAGATCTTAAACTTTTGAAGATAAGACTTTGAGATCACTATCTCTAAGTTTCATCATCTTTGAAGATATTGTTATTACTGCAATTAAGTGTTTTATCTCCATAGTAGGATTAGTAACAATTTACTACTCCCACTGCATGGTAGACATCTGGTTCTTGTACACATCTAGCATACATTCAGCTTCTCACAACTGATGCACAAGTGCAAGCAGTTCTAGCATTCATTTCCTCAACTCTTTGAGGTGCTATCCCTTTAGATAGGTCACTACCACATCTTAAGGGAAGGAAGCCTCTCTTGGAATTTTCCAGAAAATGGAATAAGTCCAAGGTGTATTACTAATGTGACGGTCCCAATATCCTCTTCTCTTTGCTTCTGAGCTACTTCAGAACTAAGATCTAAGAGGTATCCTCGAGATCGTATCTCAAGGTATGGAACAACCAAATTATCAAACACTTATTATTTATTCTTATATCATTCTAAATGATTAGAATAATATCTACATTAAGCACGATGAACACAATGGCACTCCCACTAAGCTTCACACGGTTCATCAAGATTTTATCTGAAATCACAACATTTATAATTTCATCAAATCTTATGTTCCAACTACAAGAAACTTATTGGAGTCCAAAGATGGAGTTCTTCAGCTAGCACACCTTGCTTTCCTCAACCATGAAGCCATGGGGCTACTTCATATGAATATCCTCAGAGAGATATTCATAGAGGAATGCAATCTTGACTTACACCATGAAGATGTCATAGACAAGTTGTGTAGCTATAGTTAGCAATATTCTTATGGGTTAAAGCAAGGTCACTGGAGAGCAAGTCTTATCGCAAGCGGTGCCTTCTCTTCGGTGTGTATCTCATGGCTATGAACCGTGCTTTGAAGGTCTATACCTTCTCATCAGGTTCCCTCTTTCTATTGAAGATCCATTTTCACCTTAATGGGTCTAACCCATATAGGTGGATCCTCGAGGGTCCATATACAACACTTGTATATGAAGTCTACATTAGACTTTTATTGCTAACATCCATCTTTCCATGTCATGATCCTCAGGAGCTTCATCACATGAAGTCCGATCATTTACATGGAATCCATCCTCAAACTTATTTGAAGAGGTATTATTGTTTCATCTTTAATTATCTATTTTAGTTTACGATTTCAGGAGCCTCATTATCTTTTCAAGATTAAATGAGTTCCTTTACTTCATTTTCATCTTGATTCTCAAGAGAGTCATCCTATAAGAATCATATTCTCAAAGATGATATCTTTTAAGAATCTCAAGGTCATAAAGTAGGTATCTAATACCATCCTTTATTTTCCTAATGAAGTAGCACTCTCTGGTGCTAGATTCCAGCTTACCAGCTTGGGACCTTATTAAGTGTATAATGTAGTGTCTACCACATATACCTGGAAACTAAGAGATAATTATGCTAAGATTAATCATTGATCAAATCATGTCACTGATGAATCTCAGATTCACCACTCTAAGTCTCATTAATTAAGCTCAAGTCCCTCAAAATCAACAATATTTCTGCATTTATTCTGCATAATTAGCATTCGTGCATGATTTCATAAGAATTGCATGTTAGCATCAAAATTCTGCATAAAATAGGAAGCCAAAAATCCAAGCCCAAATTGACCTGTAAATAGCCTAACTTCCCCTATTTTTAACTCCTCCATGCTAACACCGCATAACCCAAACCACCTCCACTGTGTACACATCACTAACAAAAATAAATAAAAAATACAAAAAAAAATCACTAACCCTGTTAAGTGGACCAAAAACCCAAACCCTAGTTTCAGGATTTTCGGACTAAAAGCCACATATCTTCCCCATCCAGTGTCCGATTTGATCCTACTCACTTTTGAACTAATGCACATTCAATTACCTTCAAAACAAGACCAAGTTCAAGTGAATCGGAGTTCGTATGTGAAAATTGGGTTTTGGGCCTCTTTTGTACATTGCATTTTTCGCGGCTTTTGACCTTGTATTTTATGTACTTATTTTCTTCATTAATAAAAATCCAAAAAAAATAGATTAAGGTCTCTTTTATTTATCTTTGAGTTTTCCTTATTTTTCCGGATTTTTATCTTGTTTAAAAAATGACAAAAAAATTAGAAAACCCAAAAATCAAGGTATTCTATGTACATGGGATACCCCAAAAATTCACTTTTCACATTTGACCGAATTTGGCTTTGATGTCTTCATGAAAGTTGTAGATCTCGTCGAGACGAGCATTTTTCGTAAAGAAACTTTTTCGATCTGAGGTCATTTGCTATTTCTTTTTGATTTTACAAATTAATTTTCCTTCGAATTTTCTAGAGATGACACGTGGCAGCCCCAGAGGCCGCCACGTGTCACTGTTTTTTAGCCTTTTTAACTTTCGTTTTTATTAAAAAAAATTAATAATTCGCCCGCACGTGCAGCGCACGTGCCTCCCCCGCACGCGCACTGCATGTACGCCCGCGCCTCCTCTTGCCCCGCCACGTGGCCAACTCGCGGCCGTTCGATCGGCCGCCGATCGAACGGCCCCTACCCCTCCTTCAACCCCTTCCGCTCGCCGGTCCTCCGCCCTCTCCGAAACCTCCGCCAACGACCTCCTCCTCCATCGCCGTTGACCCTAACGACCAACCACCCTCCGCTATCCTCGCCAACGCCCTCCCCCGATCTTCGCACCGGCCCTCGGCAACCACCGGCTGCCCGACCTCCCTCTACCCTATATAAGCACCATCGCCGACTCCCTGAAACCGCACCGCCGTCGAGCCTTCGTTTCTCCCGGTACTCTCTCTCTCTCTATCTCTCTATCTCCCCATCTCTCTCTTCTCTCGTCTCCGCTCCGACGCACCCACAACCCCTTCAAGCATCCTGTTCATCTTCACCCCACCAACTCCGCTCCGACCCCGCCTTCGAACATCGTCTTCTCCGACTACAACATCGTCGCCGCCCAAAGCTACGCCGCCGGCCCGCAACGCCTCCGCCTCGCCTTCGACCGGGTTCCACGCCCGAGACCCCGCCACGTGCTGCGCACGTGGGGCGGGGGACTTCATCTCTTCGTCTCCAGCAAGCGACCTCCACGACCACCGGCTACCTTCACCGACAACGCCGCGCGACCTTCTTCTCCGACGTTCTCCAGCTCCGCCGGCCATCTCGCTTCGTCAGCACCACCGTCCGCCCCTGGCCACTGCCGCTTCGTCATCGACTGCCTCGGCCGCCAACCACCTCCTCCTGCCGGCCCGCCGTCACCACCGCCAGGAGGAGCCTGGCGTCCTCATCGCTACGCTCAGCCACCCATCGCCGGGCGTGAAGCCCGAGGCTCCCCACGCACGTGAGGGGCACGTGCGGCGGGGGAGATCTTCAACTACCCACGGGTCACGTGCAACGCACGTGACCGCGTGGAATAATTGCAGAGAGGCCCCCGATGCCGCCCTGATTCGCAGCTGAGTCCACCCCAGGGGTCACGTGCACAACACGTGACCTACTGGAAAATTTGCATCTCTGCCCCTATTTGTTTAGGTAATTACTATTAGGTCCATGTCTGCATTTTTTTATTTTATATTTATTGCATGTACCCCCTGTGTTCTACCTCTGTTTTGAACCTCTTCTAGACATCGTTTCATTTATTTAAAAATAGCATTTTGTTCATCTTTTAATTCTCTACATTTTGACATGTCTTGGATATTTTTGTGATTAACGGTTGATTAATAAGTAATTGTTTTGTGGAAATTGGAATATTTTGCCCAATCTGTGCTCGGAAATTCTTAGTTAATTAATCGTTGTTCTAAAAATTCCCCAAAAATCAAATATCGTAGAGATTACTTTGATTAACATTGTGCCCAAAAATCTTTGCATTTGCACGCATAATTTTCTCTGTAAAAATCATTTTGCATCTTTCATTGTTTGATTTTTAATAGGTATTAAACCCCACATTTTTGAGGTTTAGGATTTTTCTAAGATCTATTACCTAGTGATAGATCTTAGATAATTTTAATTCTCGAAAATAAGTAGGTTTAATATTTATTAAAATTAAATATTGAAAATCATTCTGTTTGCATCTAAAAATTCCTAAAAAATTACAGTGCACTTATTTCATCATTTTTTACATCTCGGCCAAGTTTCGTATTTTTCGGACATTGTTTGACTAAAATTTACATTTTAGTCCCTAAAATAGGCCGAATTTGCATTTTGCATCTCATTTTGCATTGAAAAATTCCAAAAAAAATACCGCCTTGAAAACCGAACTCAAAATTGGATAGACATTAACATAGGTTGTTCCTTTGCCTCCTTGTGATCGACCTTGGGACTTGCCTAAGTAAAATAAACATAAAAACCACTTGATTAAATTTGATTAAAAATTGTGGTTATTTCTTGACTGTTTCCGATTGCCGCCTACAACGAACGACTCTAATTATTTTCACGAACTAACGTTAAAAACAACTTCTTAACGCGGCTTTTGCGGACCCGTCAGTCACACATGATCAATTGCATCTCCCTACAACTCTATTGAGTTAAGGCTCATTAGGAGGGGTGAGATAGAAATGATATTCACATCTACATAAGGTATTCCTTGAATTCATCTAATAGGTACAAGCTACTTGATTAGATCAAATTCATTTCATCTTCCTTCAAACTTTGGTTCTAAACAAAAATTGTGAAATCTTTGAACATTTCAAAGTTTTCTAAGTGAATAGGAGAAATTTCATATCACAAATAATCATTAATAGATATCACATATCCATAATGTTTATTCTGATATAGATGATTCACATACATCAATATGTATGAGATCTTGAATACCTTAACATCTTACACCTTTCCCAAAGAAGGGTGTATTGGACATTTTTACTTTGAATACAATATTCACAAGTATGTGAGATTTGAATCTTTAGACAATCTAAAGTTTCATATCTTACTAGTCCATTGATCTCATCAACAGACATATGTCCAAAACTTGATGCCAGATCATTGTCCAATGATCTATTATCCTCCTATTGATCTTTAAAGGTTTAATTTTTCAGTATTAAAAATCTTAGTGAACCATTCATTAATTTTCTAATTTAGTAGAGTCCACTAGATTTAGATTACTATCTGACATATCTCCATCATAACTCTTTATGATAGATTTATTACAGAATTCATGTTTATATCCAACAATTAGAAA
The DNA here is from genome assembly GCA_037367405.1 of Ottelia alismoides. Taxonomy (NCBI): domain Eukaryota; kingdom Viridiplantae; phylum Streptophyta; class Magnoliopsida; order Alismatales; family Hydrocharitaceae; genus Ottelia; species Ottelia alismoides. Next base: position 799,697 of record JAZKJV010000399.1, read on the forward strand.
TAAACAATGAGTGTATTCTAATATCTAGATCATAGAGACATTCTCTCAGACTAAGGTCTCCCACTGAAAATATGAAGTTTATTGATCCAATGGAAATTGTTGCAACTCTTGCATCACTTTCAACATGGATGAACAACAAACCTTAAGATCAAATTTCTAATATTCTAGTACATATGCAACCAATTGCAAGTGTTATTAGAAGATTGAGATACAATTATTAGACTATACCTTATCAAATAAGTAAGTCAATTTCAATGATTATATGTAGGTTATTCTGATGTATTATCCGATTCCTTCTCTAAGGATTCTAGATAGATTTGATAGTCATACTATCAACACATCAACATATTGCAGTATTGGCATTCATCTAACTCTTTGGATGTCATATGGAAGTCACAGAAGTACAGTCAACTCTTTGATTATACTTCTTGCTTGGGTCCAACCCATGCTTCCACTACGCTCCCTTTATCTATAAACAACCATTGCTTAAGACTAAGGATCTCTCAAGTTAAATTCAAAAGAATTTAATGTAAGAGCATTTCGACATTTATACATGCTTCACCTAATTCATACAATATGAATACTATGAAGCTTCATGAATGACTAGAGTATAGACAGTAGAATGATGACACTCATCATCTACATCCATCTAAACTCTTAAAGTATAGGTTCAGGTAGGTATTCAAACAATTTGAATACATCATCTCTTATAGAGCTACATTCTACATGATGCAGAGAACCATGTCATTCATGATTAAATGTCAAGAGCACATATGTATGCCAGAAAATCTTTATTGATTTTATAAGGATTATTTGATAATTACGATTATTATCGACATGTCACTTTAAAAGTACATTCGATAAGATCAAGACTTATAGAGACATACAAACCCTAGGGTTTTAGTCCTGTTGTCCTATTAATCATCATTCCTCATTATTATGAGGAAACTTGCACATTACAACCACATACATTATGTGTCCAACTGCAAGTACAATATCTGGATCAAGGGTTCAATCCATGATATTTTACTGGTTATTATTGAGTATAATATTGAGTGGGTTTAATGAAGGATTATATGAAATAAGAAATTTGCATAAGGATATATATTTATATATATACATATTTTTACTTTGATTTAGGAATTTTTATATCAAAGTTGTCTTGCCATGTCAACAATGAAAGTTCATTCCCTTAATCACTTTAAATGTAAGAGATATACTTACCATTATATCTCAAGCAAGATCTGGGATCTCATTCCTTATCTTTGTTGCATCCCAATAATATGAGAACCTACAACTCGGATAAAAAGAAGCGGGAACACATTCCGCCTTACAAGTCCAACTTGCATCTCCCAATTCGGTCTTTAATACCCGGGCCCACCACCCCTAAGGTGATGTTGACCCGTCATTAATTGAACCAACCGTCAACAGGAATACAACTCGCTATGCGCAATCCAATATCGCCCCAATAATATGAGGACCCGATATTGGGGTCACTACGCATACGTCCTTACTCTTTCGAGAAGCGACGAGCCCGATCCAAATGGATCATATGCAGGAGCTGTCACTTCGGACAAGCGTCTCCCACATATAATATCCGGCGACGAAACCCTTCGCCTTGACGGGAGACCATGGATGTCACTTATGTGATCCTCCATCTCTTATTCAAATTTAATTAATTACTATGAATCGCATTCATATAATTAATTCTTCAAGGGAATTATTAACTCTAATCATATTAGAGTATTTTTATTGGACATAATTAACTTAATCATATTAAATTAATTATCAATCCAATTCAATCAATCAAACTTGATTGTCTTACTTGAATATATATGATATTATTCTCAAAGTACGTATTAATTCGTATTTTAATAATTAGAAAAATACATCTTAATCCCTCGGACATTATCCCGGCCATACCCTCTGTCATGGCCAGTACTGGCGGGAGTGGGACGGACCGCATACGTTGCAACCCGCTACCCAGCGATCCCCGACTAGACACCATATCCGCCTCGGGAAAGGGATAATGTCAAATTGATTAATTTGTTACTGAGATGATCATCGGTTCTTCAACCTAAATTATACCATATAGTAATCAAAACAATTTTGATTATAAGGAAATTTACTAGACAAATTCCCAATCCTATTCAAGCAAGGAGTTTGATGATTGTGTTTCCAATTGTGATCTAGATCAAATCTAATCAATTAATTGGTTGAGGTCAAGTCAATTAAGGAAATAATTATATTCCAATATTTCTCAAATATTTTCCATAATTATTTCATGAAATTAACAATTAATTCACTAATTGACAATCACATGGTTCTTGATTAGGAAAGTAATTTCAGTAGTGACCCCTACTTACTAAAATTAGCATATCTCAATCAATTTAAATCCAAATTAAGCAAAGTAAGTTTCCATATTTTGCTAACTTGATTTACAACAGAACCTATGTGATTTGCACGCATTTAGAGGCGTTTCTAAACAATAATTAACTCCTTAATTACGTTAAGATTCGCAGTTCCCGTAACAGTGAATACATGTTCATTAAAACAACCATATCTAGAGCAAACGGAATCCGATTTACGCAAACTCAGATCCTATGGTTTCCTTATTTAATGTGGAACAAAATCCAAGTATTAAATCGTGTTTAAACAATTTAAACAGTGCCGAATTTATTTACTAAACAGATCTGCGAAATCAAATGCGAAGAAAACTTTCGCAACCTTAACGAACCCAAGTCGTCCTCGGTTAGCGAATCATATTCGAAACCGTCGACCTAAGGCTCTGATACCACTTGAAGGATATGGTTTGATCCTCAAGCGCATCACGGAAGCGTGTGCATCGTATCGAATACGACAAGGAATGACTAGTCAGACTAGTTGCTCGATGCAGCGGAATTTAAAAAATTTTATACGACGAAACCACATGATCCAAGAACACTTCTCGAATCGTTTCGTCTAAACCACAAACAAGTAATAGTATTACCTCTTGAAGCGTGGTTGCGATCGAGTCTCTAAACGAAGAGACCTCCTGTCTCAAGTCCGATCTGACGGAGGAGACGCTCGCGAGCGCGGGGATGAACCGCGTGCTTCTCGCAATCCATGTTGATGATCCAAGCGGCGGATCTCCTGATCTCGACACACGAGATCCGTCGTCTTCTTCACGAGTGAGGCACACCGAAGAAGACGGAGATCCACGAGCAGACGATCGGGCAGCACAACGACGATGTTGCGGCGACGGAGAACCTCTCCATGGTATCCATGGTGGACGGCCATGAGAGGGATAGAGAGGGCTGACGTCTACAGAGAAAGAGAGAGAGAGAGAGATGCTTCTCAAGCATTTTGTGTAAAGAGAGAGCATGGGTATGCCTCTCTATTTATAGGGTTTTGGGATCCATGGATCTCAATCCATGTGACATATAAAATCAATGGATGAGATTGATTTATGTCAATCCAATGGTCAAGATTGTTGTTGGTAAAAAACCAACAACTTGTGATTTAATTTTGATAAAATATATTTGATAAATCAAATAAATATTAATACCAAATTAAATCAATCAAATAAGGAGAGAGAATACAAAGGAGAGATCTTTCCCCATAAAGAAGAGGGGACGGCCACCAATTCCCCAAGGGAATTGGGTGCCGCCCCTTCTATTCCTAATGGGGGAGTGCAATCTCATGGATTCCATGAGATTGCACATCTCCTTTATTTTCTCTCTACTTATTTCCAACAAGTATTTGTTGGTATTTTATTCTTCAAAAATAATTCACAATTATATTTGAGAATATTGCAATCTTGCCATGGAAAATTGTGAATCATATTCACAACCCAAAACAACATATAATTTACATTGTCAATTAATTACACAATGTGTATCCAGTACACATAATAATTAATCAACACATAAAAATTATAATTAGCTCTCTCTAATACATTATAAATCACATTTATAATATATTATGAATAATTGGATATTACTATCCACATTATTCTTATCCATAATAATTAAATCACATTTAATCATCTTGGATCTCTATTCTCTTGTTCTCAAATAACATGAATCATATTCACATTATTTACATCTTTGATAATAAAATCATATTTAATTATCTAAGACAACTCTTTTATAATATGAATCGAATTCATATTAATCATGATAATTAAATCACATTTAATTATCCATTTCCTCAATGCTCGGATACATAAATCAACAATAGAATTATCCATGAACTCCTTCAAGGATAATGCGCTTTCTCCGCAGATACTTGGAGATAAGGACATGGCGATTGTATTGTTCCACGTATAGTGACATTGATATTGAGATTACATCTCAAATCCAGATCTCGGGCCTCCCATAGATGCTTGATTAAATCAAGACCGCAAATCTAATCTTCTCATTGAATCTGGATCACATTCAGATCAATGTCCAACATTTAGACTAAGATCAGATTACTTCTCTACTGAGAGGAGTCACTAAAATCCAGACCCGTTTCATCACTCCCTAGGAATGGAAGCGTCATGGTTATACAACCATTTATGATCACATCACCCTCAGGTATTCCTAACACCTGTACACCCTGCATACTGGAAGACTCAGAATAAACCCGAAGTATTAGATCAACTTTACACTGTCTACTTCAGGGTTTTATCAGTAAGTTTCTCATTCGATCATTGGGAGTCGGTATTGATCATATACTTTCCAAAAGCATATATCATACCTAGGTCTTGATCATATACTTTCCAAAAGTATATATCAAACCAACAAATTCAGTCAAGCTTCCAAAGCGAGACGACCGTGCGCACGGAATTTGATACTTCCCAATATCTCATGAGTGAGCTCATGTCTTCCGGTTCAGTAGTGAACCTGTATAATCCCTTTGAGAGATCGTATTACTCATATGCCCTTATATGCACACCAGCGCGTCGGTGTATAGACCTTGATTAGGTCATCAACCTATTGGTCTGCCAAATGTATATACTCAGACATATAGTAACACATCTGTCTCCGGTCAGAGGATGTATGCCTATATCATTACAACATATGATATAGGACTTTGGTTATCTCGATCTCGTTAAGTCAACTCTTTGACCTAACTAATCTGACACCTCCGAATTTCTATTCCTATGCAGAGGACCTACATCAAGAAGTCGGTCAGATATCAGCCCAACTGAGAAAGGATTGCCATCTCCTACTCAGGCTGGAGATCATCTCTTAATAATCATTTGACGGTGCTTGATGAGTCCTCAATCTAACTCATTTGATACTCATCTAAGCACCAGCCTCTATGATTCAATAATTGAATCAACAGCTGTATGATCATTAAGATGGCCATGGTACATAACCCTAATTGCACTAAAGGACCTATTATGCAAACTATGTACTCTTTATTTCAGATTAAGGAGTGAATTGCAATAACATTTATTGCATAATGGCTCGTCGTGGGCTCGCATGTCCAACAGATAGTCTACTGGCTCAAGAGGAAAACTCCTTGTATATATGCTGCACATGTATATGTTGTACAGATGCACTTGAAAAAAAATGCAAAAAGAGAATAACTCCAAAAAAATGGTGGGTCTGATAGAAAATGATAATCCCACCGGAGTATGTATATAGTGCAAATAAGCCAAGCTTGAGATTCATGTCCCACCTTATGTAGCTTGCATCAGGGAGACTTGGCTACACTGGTCGAGCTCCCAAGGATACATGGCTACACTGGCCATGGTCCCATTCTCTTCTTCCCTCTCTTCTTGAGCCGGTTTGAACTTGAACTTAGAAGGGAATACCCCGCTCCTCGAGGAAAGAGTGGCCAGATTGGGGTCATAGAGTTACCTTGTTGGGGAGGGTTGTCAAGTTGCCATTTCTGAGGTGGAGAGCTTATACCTCACATTCACAGTACAAGGAAAGATTCATGGTCTTCAGGGTTTGTGTTTGTAGACTTGTTATGACCTGGATTATTGAGGAGTCCTGATTATAGATTGGTGGAACTTAGAGGCTGTTGAGTTTTAAACTTAAGTCCAAATAAGGTTCCGACACATTAATAATCCAAAGATCTGATCGAGCTCCATAATTCAATTTAATGAAGGCAAGTTTAATATTCAACCTTGATCCATGTGCATTCTCCTCTTTTTCTTTTTCTTTCTCTTTTGCACTTCTTTTTAAGGGACTAGCAAAGTTAAGTATAGGAGGTTGATGAATACTCCTTCATCACTCTTTATTCTTATATTTTAGCTACAAAAACCTTTGCAAATTCATGTATATGTTTGCAAATACAAATAATTACCAAAAGCATGCATTGTGTAAAAAGTAATAATTAGCATGTTTTTGTGCAAAAATAAAAGAATAAAGAATTAAAAAGAAAAAGAGGGAAATATTTAGAATAAATATTGAGCAACCTAATCCCAAGGGAGGGCTCAGCATAGGCCTGACCGCATAAAAGCCAAAGTAGAGAGAGATAGGGTGCTCATGTGTGTAAATATACCTGTAAATATAATAAAAATATTTTCCTCTAAAAATAGAATAAAATAGGCTTGTATATATTTATAAATATTTGCAAATACAAAATCAAAATAAAAATTGAAAAATTAAAAAGAAAATAAAAACGACCTCACTTGTGCATATTCACCTTGTACATAGACTCCCCATCACTAATTATTTTACCTTGTAAATAAAGAAATTAAAATCCCTAAAAATTTGTATATATTCTATCTTTTATGTAATAAATAAATAAAATAAAAACCATAAAAACAAAAATCAAATAAAAAGAACAAAATTAAAAAATCAAAAAGAACATTGTACATATACCATGTATATATATGTATATATCTAATTATTTACCCCTTGTATATAAATAATAAAAATAAAAAAAATCCCTTTTTATTCCCAATTATATGCTATAAATAAATAAAATATAAAATGGGAATAAAATGCAGAAAAATAATAAATTAAAAATCAAAAATTAAAAAAAAGCCATATTGTATATATACATATATATAGCACTATAGTGTAAATACCTTCTTTTTATTTCATAAAATCAATTAAAAATCACAAAAAATAGAGAAAAATAAAATAAACATTTTTCATATTTTGAGTTTTTAATAATTCAGCCATTTTCTATTTTATTTCTAATTTCCAAATCATTCTAACGTGGCCTGCCCCCATTGGTCCACGGGGGACGTTGACCCCCCCGGTCAACTCCCCCCCTTGGACCACTGCGTCTCGGATCTGAGTGCCCGACCCGACTTCTCCAATTACCCACACTCGATCCGACACCCAAAACCCCAAACCCCGGGTCATTCCTCTTCCTTGCAGATCCGTGACCCACGCCCGGGGTGGGTCTGAGGGATCCGAGTTGCGAGCTACTCACCCGATCCATGTCTTCTCGGACCCCTAGGCATATATAGCATCGCCTCCGGCAGCTCTGTTCTTCATCTATGGTCCTCCCCTCGACGCCAAGGAGCTCCTCCGGTGTGCCTGAGTGACAGCGGTGCTCGCCGGAGTGGAAGCGAGGCTCGAGACCTTCGGGAAGCCTCTGATCCGGTGGCTTCGCCGCCGTGTGCCGCCGCGAGCGCGCCCAGCCTCGGGAACCCGACGATCCCTTGCAGGCAATGACCTAGGAGCTCCCCGAGCTCCAGCCTAGTCGAATGCCTCCGCCAGGTAGCTTCTTTAGCCCTTAGTTTAGCTTAGATTCGCATTTTTCGATTTCTGTAGACGTAGCTCCGCCGCCTCCGTCTGTCGTCTCCGTCCAGCCATTCACCCATCCGACATCGCCACCACCTTCACGAGCCTCCTCCGCACCTTCTCCACCTACCCATTCCCCCTGGCTCGCCCCGGAGCAGGGACTTCGGCCCTCCACCTCCGCCGCTCGCCGGAGGACCGCCATTCCGCCGCATCCTTCACTGTTCTCGCACGCTAACGGGTCGAGGCAGTTTGCCCTCGACCCCCCCCCCCCCTTTCTTCCTGTGAAGGTAGCATGTCTAACCGTCCTCATCTGGAGGTCGGAACAATTGGGCACAGGTGCTCCAGGTCTTCACCGTCGCCGGAGCTCTCCAGAGCTCCTCGCCTTCATCAGAGCTGTCCATTGGCTGCGGGTCACTGAGGCGCCTCTTCTCAGCCTCTCAGCAGCCTCCGAGGAGTCCCCACGCCCGAGTTTCGAGCCGGCGAAGTTCGCCGGCCGTCAGTTCATCCAGGACCCTCTCGAGCCGTCAGATCGTCCTCGCGCTCCAGAAAAGATCTCGGCCACCCATTCGAGGAGATTCACTACCGTCAGATCCATAGGAGGATTGATCTGAGCCGCACGATCAGATGAAGAGACACCAGTAACTCCAGAGCCGTCCGATCTCCACGTGTCGTCTTCACCACCGTCGATCCACCGAGGGTTTAGCCACAGCGCACCAGATCCGTTAGATTAGCCACGTGGTGGACCCTCAACCGTTCGATCCAGACCGCGTTCCTTGGTTAAAGGCGCCATTGTTCTCAGCCGTTGGATCATCTACGTGGCACCACCGCGGCCATCGATTTAATAAAGGGTAAATTTCTTCTTAGGCCCTTAGTTTCTTAGTTGTTCTGCTGTAGTCCTGTAAATATTTTAGACATTTTATTTGTGTTTGGTAAATTGCATAGTGGACCTTGTTGTTTTTGGTATTTGCTTTTATACCCTTGCCTGTAGTGGAACACGTGCTTCGACACGTGATTGTCTGGGTTAATTGCATGTATAGCCTTGATGTTCTAGGGTGTTATTGAATGAAATTAACTTTTTAGTATTTGCATAAATACCCCTGTGAATGGTTTAATTGCGCATGTGCTTGATATATTTGGTATTTTACACTGAAGCCCCTGGACTTTTAGTACGTGTTACTAAATAGTCCAGGAACTTTAGTTTCCTTGCAAATAGGTCCCTAAGTGCCGAGGTCACGCGCCTCGCACGTGATTTTGTGGAGAAATTGCACCGGACCCCCTAGACTTTCTACTTTTTGCGTACAGGTCCCTGTGCACTATACCATTGTTTTTATTTTTAATAAAATAGCAAACAAACTCCATATTTGATGAAAATTGGACACATGGCTCCTACCATGGTGTAAACTTTTCTGTAAATTTTGGAGACAATTTTTTATTATTTTTGTTATTTTTAAAAATTCAAAAACAAGCATTTTTGTTACTGTCTAATTTTAAAAATCACAAAAAATATTAAAACACTGCTAAAAATTACAAAAAAAATAGGTAGTGTTTGTTTGCCTTGTTTGATTTCCTGACCAATTTTGGTCATTTTTAGATTTATAAAACTTATAAAAATTGAAAAACACTAAAAATCCTATAAAAATTCTAATAATTAATTGAAAAACCCAAAAAGAATAATTCCAGTGGCCAAATTTTTCCTTGTATTTTGATCTTTACATGAAAATTACCTTCATGTGTTAATAGGGCCATTTTGCATTTTAAATTGGCCCTTGACATCTAACTGGACAGTCCCTTTTATTTGCCACCTTGTTTGATTTTTATAAAACCCAATAAAAATCAGAAAATACCAAAAAATTAACCAAAAACAGTAAAAAATATAAAAAAACATAAAAACATTTTTATTTGAATTTTTGAATGATTTTTGAGTAAATAAATAATTGTTTGTATTTGGTTGTTTTATTGTTTTCTTAATTTTCTTTATTAATTAAAAAACCAAATATATATATATATAAATTAAAAATTCACCAAAAAGACCTTTATTTTATTTTATTTCTTTTTTTAGACTACTTCGTAGGCCGCAAGGCCATTACGTGCTCCTTGTGTTCGACCCTGGTCGCTATACCAGGTTAATATAATAGCGAGACCACTACTTGAGCTTGTTTGATTTTTACCTTATTTTGATGGTCTGATTTTTTCTCGATCGATCGCACTTGGTGACTTGGGTCGCAACGACCCTTGATTACCTTTACCCGAGCCGTCAGGTGATGGTCATCATCTGCTGATGTGGTTGATCTGTATCATGACTTCTGATTGGCTGAGAGATGTTGGGTCAGGATTGCTGACATGTCTGATCTGTGTCCTGGCTTCTAATTGGATGAGAGCTGTTGGGGCAGGATTGCTGACAAGTCTGATCTGTGTCCTGCCTTCTGATTGGATGAGAGCTGTTGGGCCAGGTTTGCTGACATGTCTGATCTGTGTCCTATCTTCTGATTGGCTGAGAGCTGTTGGATCGGGATTGTTGATAAGTCTGATCTGTGTCCTGCCTTCTGATTGGCTGAGAGCTGTTGGGCCAGGATTGCTGACATGTCTGATCCGTGTCCTGTCTTCTGATTGGATGAGAGCTGTTGGGATGGATTGCTGAATACATATGGTATTCTTCTGTTACAGTATAAAAAGGGCCCTAGAGCCATCAGATACTACAATCCTCATTCTGATCATGTTTCTCATCCCATATATATAACTTCTCAGTACCATCTGTATTACATTTTTTCTCCATATAGTGAAACCAATCGCCGCCGCCAAGGACATAACCCATTTACGGGTGAACCTTGTAAATCCTTGTGTTTGCGTCTTGCTTGTTTGATCGTGTTTGTGCGTATTTGCTTCCGCGATTCGCAACAAACTGGTATTAGAGCTTCGGGTTCCGTCAGGATCATCCAGTAAGATGACGTCACACAATATGAAGATCGAGAAGTTCACGGGGAAGAATGGATTCAGTCTATGGCAGATCAAAATGCGCGCCCTTCTGAAGCAGCAGGGCATTTGGGCACCATTAGATCAAGAGTGGGCGAAGGCACTCGAGCCGTTCGAGTTGATGGTACCGGAACTCGATGATCATGCTGTGTTTGACGGACGAGATTATCGCGGAGGTTGCCGATGAGGATTCCGCGACCGGTCTGTGGTTGAGACTCGAAAGTCTATACATGACTAAGTCTCTGACCAACAAGTTGCTCTTGAAGAAACGTTTGTTCTCTCTCCGCATGTAGGAAGGTGCATCTCTTAAAGAACATCTAGATCGCTTAAATACATTGCTGATGGATTTAAGAAACGTAGATGTTAAGATTGAAGATGAGGATGCTGCCTTGATTTTATTGGTTTCTCTTTCATTATCATTTGAAAATTTTGTTCAATCGTTCATTGTGGGAAGAGAGTTAATAACCCTAAAGGAAGTTCGCGCGAGTCTGCATACGCATGAACTTCAGCATATGGCTATCGGGAAGCAGGACTCTAACGCTGCAGGTTTGGTTATGACTCATGAGAAGAGTCATGCCAGTTATAACTACACAAAGAAGGGAAAGCAGAAGTCCAAGTTTAAGAATCACAATGCTAGGGACATCTGTAATTACTGTAAGAACATGGACATTGGAAGAAGGACTGCCCGAAGAAGAAAGGGAAAGCTACGGTTGCTGTCGTAGCTCATGGAGGCGCAGATTCTGAAGATGATCTGGTTCTCACCGTTATGGATCAGAAGGCGACGGATAACACCTGGATTCTTGATGCAGGTTGTTCCTACCATATGACTCCCAATGAAGATTGGTTCTGCACCTATGAGAAGATAGATGGCGGAAACGACATCATGGATAATGATACAACATGTAAGATTGTAGGAATTGGCTCTGTGAAGATCAAAATGCATGATGGAGTCGTGAGGACGGTGACAGAAGTACGTCATGTTCCTGATCTAAAGAAGAACATGATATCCCTTGGAGTCTTGGACTCTAAAGGATACATGTACAACGCTGAAGGTGGAGTTATGCATGTTGTCAAAGCTGGGATTGTTGTCATCAAGGGCAATAAGCAGAAGATCCTATATGCCTTGCAAGGGTCTACAATTCCTGGGAGTAAGTTCAAGTGTTGTTTGGACTTGCTCAATATCGAGAGTTTGCAGTAGTCCCAAGGAGGGGCTGGCGGCGGTACGGTGAGGCTTGGCAAAGCTTCTCTGATGAGAAATTTCAAGGTGAATATTTTTTATAATTTCTTGATTCATGTTATCTGAATTTCAAGTGGTGAATTATATTAGTGGTTAATTCTGCTATATGAGAATTCAATCTCAATGGAGTCTAGCAGTGATCCACGATGCCATGTTCTTCCATGTTTAAGAAATCACAAAGTAATATAACGTACTCGAGCGTGAGGAGTTTGTTGCATCGGAAGAGCCAGCCATGGATGATGGTGGCACTGGGTTCTTGCAACAGAAGAGAGCAGGAGATGCAGGAAAGCAGTGGTGAAGCGAGCGTTAGACGAAGGAGCCGGCCATGCATATCTATTGCGCAGTGCATGTAAATCTGCATGGGCTTCGAGTTCTCCAGTAACGTGACACGTAGAGAGGATAGGGAAAGGCACGTAAGGAAATATTGATGCGTCAGCTGACGCACCCATTAATATTACTTTATTAGCTCGAGCCCGACAGAGGGCGCAAAAGGTAAATAGTTTCCTAGCAAGGGAAGAAATGGATAGAAGAGGATAAACATGTAGGGTAAAATTGGAATTTGGGTGGGAAAAAGTATTAATGTGACGGCCTTAAGGTATAGGAGCAATAAATGGCACTGCAGTTGTCTGTACCAATCACGCAAGTTCGCCCCCCACCCCCCACCCCCCGGTTAAAAGTCTACCCCTTCTTAAAAGCTGTAAGAAAACCTTTACGCACAACGGAACCTTCTATTTCCATATACTTCTACAATTCGCTACACATCCTCCCGGGTCAAAAACCACTGGCCCCTTCAACGCCTTGTATGCCTTGCCAACAGAGAACACCCCATCACATCAGCTCCAGCAGTCTTGTCCCTCAGAGGGCCCTTCAACATAATCCAACTCTGTCAGCATCACTAGTAACTCCTCTAATCTTTGATCCGAGAGCTCGTATCGAAATCTAGGGGAAAAGGTAGCTCATTCCACACATTCGCCACAGAACAATCCGGGTCCACTACTAGTGCCATCAACCGCAGAAACCTCATGCTCAGCGACCCACTCTCACTCCAGTCATCTTTCCAGAATTTAAAACCCGTCCCATCTCCAATGACATGTCTCAGAAAGGGACGAATGTCCTGCACCACACCACATATCCCTCGCCAGAAATACGCGGGGGCATGCCCAGTGACCCTATCCTTAGACAGTGACGGGTAGTTACCATATATCTTCCTTATCAGAGTGCATGCCAAGCTACTATAATCACCCCAAATCCGTGTAATCCACTTGCTGATGAGCGCTTTGTTCATCTCCTCCAAGCTGTGCACACCTGATCCACCATCATCCTTAGAACATGAAATCGTTTTCCAATCCACTAAAGGTAATCCGCTAGATCGTCCTGATGATGACCAGAAGAAGCGTCTCATGATGCTTTCAAGCCTCTTTCTTACTCCAACACGCAGAATTCTGGAAGATAGGAAAAACATAGGAATCACAGAAAGAACTGAGTGCAACAAAACTAATCTACCGCTTCTGGACAAAAAATCGACTTCAAACCAGCCAACTTCTGCTCCAACTTCTCAATCACCGGTAACCAGTCAACCAAAAGCATCTGGCCATCTTTTCGGTATAATCTTATTATTGACCAGAAACCGAATGAATGGGGAGTCATTCATATTATTGCAATACAGGTGCAACCGATCAATTAATTCGAATCGAAATAAAAAACTCAAATCTTCAAATAAAAAAAGAAAATAGTCCCTTTTTCAGGTTCAAGGGTTAAAAAAACATATTTTCTTAACAAAAAAAGATATCCATTCATGTTTATCAAGACCAACGGATAATCTTTTATCTGTCAGAAACCACCTCAAAAAGTATGGCACATCGATTTCTTGTCATAATTCTCTTTCGCCTGTGAAGCCATAGGAAAAAATCGATCCTCTTAGGGAGGCCAAGCCTCCAGATAAAGTTGCAATCCCTAATCAAGTCATCCGTCCTCGAGGGAGGCGGTCTGCAGATCGCTCCGTAAGCCTTGGGTTGGGTTGAGGTACCTGATGAATCCACATTTCATCATCTTTATTCTATCATTTTGGCACCTGAAACCCTAGCAAATGCCTGTAAATAGCCTTAAATCAAGCATCTTAGCATTCATGCATGTGCATCTCAACAGTGTGTAAATTACTGTAATTAAGGCCAAAATTATAGAATAAATAAAGAAAAGAAAAAGAATAAAATATTGTAAATATTTTATGACCCAAAACCCCCGAGACCTAGGCATCTTGATGAATAGGTCGACAAGGAATAAAGTAGGGGGAGATAAGGTCAGAAACACAGATATAATACCTATACTTCCTGTTCATTTTGGGACCTATTTTTGGTTCCACTTTTTGTACATCAAATAAAGAAACTTTGTACATGAAAGTTGTAGATAATTAAATGAAGAAAAATACAAAATTGATTTCACAGAAAAAGAATGTACAGACAAAAAGATATGGTCTGAATAAGAATCCAAAATCCCAACTTCCCAGACCTGTATCTCACAACTGACAACTCCAAATGCAATGTACTCACCTTTAATTGTATATAGAATAAAATAATCTATCCAATGGTGGAGGTTTCGCATTTGGCGGAGCTACGGTTTGAGAGTTGACTTTTGGACCCCTCTTGTACACTTGTACTGAATAAAATATTCAATTTATTCTTTATTCATTATTTATTCATTTTTATATTTTTATAATTTTGTAAATATTACTTATAGTATATATATGCATTAAAATTGAAATAAAATGCAAAGAAAAATAAAAATAAAAATACTTGTATCAAGGATACATAGGTATACTGCATATACTTATACCTATATACAATACACTTGTATTTTATTAAACACACAAAACAACTCAGAAAAATAAAATAAAAATATATTTATGTATATAAAAGTATGTTACAATTTTATAAATTACTAAATAAAAATAATAAAGAAATAAAATACCTAAATAAAAATAAAATACTAAAACACATAGGTATTATACCTATATAGGGTTAAAAAGGTAACTTGTAAAAATTTAAGTCATAAAAATAAATAAAAATCAGAATAAAATACTACATAAAATATTGAGCATTTTTTATTTTATAACTTTTATTTAATTCGACCATTTATTATTTTAAATTGAATTAACAAAACAATAATTCAGGGTTTTTCCTGGTTGGTCCACGTGGACCAACCAGGAGGCAGTCACAGTTGACCTTGGTCAACTGTCTGCCCTAGACCCTGTAGCCGCTGTCAGACCTCGGTTTGACCCACTCTTTGTCGATTTTTCTAGCCTCCATCTTGCATTTTTTTAGATCGAGCCCTCCATGACTTTTGTCCCTCGATTAATGGTCTATCACGCCCTTACGTTTTTTTGGGGACAGAGCCATCGATTCACCAGATCTGGCTCGATCTTTGGAGCACCTTGGTCATGGGTCAAACCAAATATATGACGCCCTCCTCTTTCCATTCGAATTCGAGTCCCCTTGGTCCACCCCTCTCCGCCTCTCCAGTGCTCTGAGCCTTGCCGGAGGTGACAGCTCCGCCGCGAGCTTCTCAGCTAGGGCGAACGAGGTCGAGGACGACTCCAGCACCTCCGCCAACCGCCGGCGTCGAGGTATCCTTCATCCTCTGGTTCCGGCCATTGAGGGCTTCCCCCCGCTTCTTTCTTTCTTGCATCTTATTCCTGTTAGCTTAAAGATCAAAAACCCCAAAAAAATTCGAAGTTTCATCAACCATTTCGCCCGATCACGCACCTTGGCCGGAGCGCACCTCCGGCCGTGCATCCACCGTCGACCACTCCCCCTCGCGCTTAGATTAGGTCCTCGCGAGGCCCAGGCAATTTGCCCTGGGCCTTCTCACCACTTTTTGCAGGTCAAGGCTCCTTGAACGCACCTGGAGGGCGATTTTGAGCTCTCGCCGGAAATACCTGGAGCGTGAAGCTCCGCCGCCCTCGCGCCCGCACCTCGACGCTCCTCCGGTGAATCTGAGCCATCCAGTCCATAGAGCCACCTCCCAGGAGTCTGCAGCTCCATTTTGGAGCCCATTCATCGCCGGAGAAGCGAGATCGGAGCCGGGGAAGTTCGCCTCCGACGGCCTTCATCCCTGTTCTTCCTCCTCGCGTCTCCACCGTCCGATCGAGCCGCAGCTCCAGATCGCACAGCCTCCGTTGGATCGTCCTTCGCCTCGACCGTCCGATCAACCAAGGAGGATCTAATCCAGGCCGTGCATCGTCGAAGCGTCATCGACCGTTCATCGTGCGCCACGTGGATAAGTGGATCGCTCCCCGCCGCTGGATCGCGCCTCGCCTCCCAGCCGTTGGATCCGAGCCACGCGTCATCATCTGAACGTCGCGTCGAGGGTATTTTGCATCGACACCCCCGCAACTTTTGTATTTAATATTTAGTATTTAAACTTTCGTCTGTAGTGTAAAAGTTTTGTAATATTTGCAACAAGGCACCCGTACTTTGGTTATTTGCATATAGGTCCTCAGCCACGTCACCTCACGTGACCTGTACACGTGAGGTGGGGGCATTTTGCAGAGGGACCCTCGGTTGTTTGTTTATTTCGTTTTCGTCCTAAAACTTTCGAAGCACGTGTAATATTTTTGGGTTATTTTGCAAAGAGGCCCCCAGGTTTTTGTTATATTACATTTTGGTCCCTCCCAGGCGCGTGCAAGTCACGCGCCCTGGTGGGTAAATTGTTAGCGTGCCCAGGCGGTTGTTGTATTTACATTTTGGTTCCAGAAATTAAATATTCAGCTTAATATTTTGTGGATATTTGCATGAATGCCCCTGGAAGTTTTAAATATTGCATTTATACCCCTGCCTGGACTGTTTAATGTTTGGATGTTTGCTCTATTTAATTGACCTATCATTTTAACTCCAAAAATTCCACAAAAATAGGTATAAGCTTCTGGACATGTGTACGTTAACGCCACATATTTAGTTTTTGATTTTGTTTTATTTTAATATTTATTAAAAATCAAAAACAGCCTTTTTGTGTACTGTCTACCTTAGAAAATACCAAAAAAAATATCAAAACACCTCCAAAAATTCCCAAAAATTCACCTAGTGTCTATTTTATCCTATTGTAGTGTCAGTCCAAAAATCATTAAAAATTTCAAAAGAAAAACACAAAAAAATTAAAAACTCTTAAAAACTTCAAAAAAATATATAAAATAGTAGAAAAATCAAAAAAATTATAAACTCAGCTTCTGTTTATCCCTTATTTTGTTCTTTTCAGTAGAAAAATAGTGTGAAACATTTTGGGTACTGGTTGCTATTTTTAAATTGCATTATATTCACAGCCAGCCTTATTTCCACTGTTTTCCTTTATTTCAGTAATTAAAAATATCAAAAACATCTTGAAAAACCCTCAAAAATCACAAAAACAGTAGAAAACTTTAAAAATACCAAAAACATTTTATTTCTGAATTTTTGATTATTTTTGTGCATTTTTATAAATATTTTACCTTGCCTTTTCTTATATTGTTTTTACCTTCCAATATTGAAAAAAAAGAAATACAAAAATATAAATTATAAAATATAAAAATAAGAAAATCAAAAATCAAAATACAAAATTAAAAATTAAAAAAAATCAAAATTAAAAACCCACAAAAATTGCTTTGCTCTCTTGCTTAGTGTAGACACATCACACACTCACACACTTTAGCATTTTTGCTTGAGCTACACTGTTTGTTCCCTGTGTTCGAACTCTCTGCATACTTGACACTATACACCATTTGTGCAGAGTTAAAAATAAATTTTAACTCCACATTGTTTCTAATTTGTTGATCTTAGTGTGGGTTAATTGTTGATTAATTTCGGAATTTGTGTGGTCAAACACCGACTGTTGACTCGCCTTGTGAGTCAATATAACCGCATCGAATTTCGAGTTTATCAGTACCTCTGTGAATAGTAAATTATATCTCTGTGAATAGTAAACTGTGAGGAGGATTGAGAGGGTTGGAAGGAGGGGTACACCGGTGTACCCCAACCCAACCCAGTCCAACCCAGCAACCAAACATGTCCTAAATGTTTTTGACTTATCCGCAATGTATTTTCACTTATCCGCAATGTTGGAATGGTTTTTGAAAGATTGGCACCGTTTTTAAGAGTCGTCTATTACTATTACTAAAGCTGGGTTTTATCCCCAGTCGTTGCCACATGGATAGCCTCTCTGCTTGGCAAAGGCTAGGCCTAAACTCAGTTATTCTTTCCTTTTTTTCCCGTCTTTTGACATCCCCTCCCCCCTTTTCTCCTTTTCTGACACCTTCATTTCCCCATGCCTCATACACATGGTTACCCATTTCTCATCTATGCTAATATCTCTTGTAGACATGTGCTTCCTTCCCTGAAGACATGATTCATCTTTTTAGTGACACGCATAACATACGACCCACCTTTACCCCCATTTCTTCTTTATTTATCTTCCTGAACAAATTATCTCTTCACCATATCTCTCGTATCCCCTACTTGCATGTCTATTTTACCCCCATGCAGAGGTTCGCGTGGGCGTCACAATGGTACTCCATCCCACTCCGTCGAGGTTTTGTCGACGCAGACTCG
The DNA here is from genome assembly GCA_037367405.1 of Ottelia alismoides. Lineage (NCBI taxonomy): Eukaryota > Viridiplantae > Streptophyta > Magnoliopsida > Alismatales > Hydrocharitaceae > Ottelia > Ottelia alismoides. The sequence continues at coordinate 818,158 of JAZKJV010000399.1, forward strand.
CAAAGATGAGAGATGGATACCCCCGAGCTAATGGTGAGGCCCTCTGTTGGTGGGCTCGAGATGAAGAAGACTGCAACTCTAAAGGTGTAGCACATTGGGGGAGAGGCATGGACCATCATCGAGAGAGTTGATGGATGGCCAACTCCCATGTTGATGCCACATCTCCCTTTCCCAAGTTATCGTTGCATTGTGTTTTATGCTTGAGTTACCTTAGCCACAATTTTGTACATCTCCGTTTTTTGCACTTCAAGGCTTTGGAATGCCTTATCTTTGCTATTTCGGTTAAAATCTACTCCGTAGACTTGATTTTCGTTGTTCAAAGATTTCACTGAACTTTTTACAACTATTGAAACATCGACAAATGTAAGATAAATTTTTAGAGGTTCACAATTGATATGATTAACGAAGATGTTAATGTGTTTATGCATTAAATGACTTCCATTTGTTATTCTTAGCATGCAAGGATGAGAAACTGAGGATACAGGGAGCGGTCATCTCTTCAATGACCGCCCTCTAGAATTCGTCATTATGCCCACTGGAACAGTTGCGAGAAATGAGACCTCGCGCACGACATGCCATGATAAGGCCCCATAAGAAGTTGGAGCACACTGGCACCGATAGGAAAACCATTTACAATTTCAACCCATGGAAAGCAAAGAAAATTGAACACACTAAGTGCTTCCTTAGGATTGGAAACAGCGGCTATTTTCTTTGTTTTATCTGTGATACATCACGTTGGCTCTTTTTAACTCTGATCTTCATCAGAGGGGGTTCTGATTGGATATATTTTGTATTATCTTCTAACCATTTAAAGTACGTATCGCAATCGCAATGAACTTTCTGACCCTACGTGTAACGGCTTTGACCTTTTCAAAATAAAAAAATATAATAATAATTCAAATCCATTATCCTGGATTAAAGGGATTTAATTAATATGTTAAATCCTCCCATTATCAACTTTAAAATCCCAAGGGTCCCCCCTCCCCTCACGGCACTTTCTTTGTTTTTGAGAGAGAGAGTTAGAGAGAGAGAGAGAGGAAGGGGTATCTTACCGGACGTCCCTCTTCGTCGTAGGAGAAGGCGGCGCCGAATCCGAAGAGGAGGAGAACACGGATTCGTGATCGAAAGAAGACGCGACGACCGAATCGAGTAGAGATAAGCGTTGGATTGAGGTATGTATCGGCTATAGGATTTCGACTTCTAAACGTATGTATCGGCCTAGTATTTCGTTTAAATAAAGATCAAATCTGAAATTATGGTCTATAAATGCATGTTAGCTTATGATTACCGTATGGGACATGATCGTGGATAGAATGATAATTTTAATTTATATGTCGAGTTGGTAGGTTAACTCATACATGTAATGACTTGGGATAGGACATCAAATTATAGGGGTTGGATTCTTAGTTTTAATGATCCTATTGAGACAGTGAGTACATTTGGAGATAAGTTACCCTCAAGAATAAACGATAACATTCCACCGTTACTCTAAGTTGGGTTCCAAATGTATGTTACCATAGACGATGATATAATTCTATGTCTCTTTTTTTTAGTCTTTCTCTACTTAAGATATTTAATAGCTTCGCATATGTCTTCTGACCAATATTATCTTTTTATTACATTCTCAACAAGGTTGATTAGGATCCGTGAATTAATATAAAATCAAGAGACTAATTTATATGTTCAAGTTCAAGTCATTGGTGAAATCAAAAATTCAGAAATAGATTGATTAAAAATATAACAGGCTACGCCGAACTTCATGCTTTAACAAAACAAGAAGTTTTTCTTTCTTATTATTGCCACGTGATCTGGTACCAATTATTGATAGTGTAAAATCCACAGATCACGGGAGTTCGTTTAGAGGAGTTCATAGCAAGCCAATCATCCACGAATATCAATTTAATTGTTATACTTAACAATTAAAGCATGTGGTATTTTAGTATTATGCGTGCATTAATAATCACTCCTTCCGAAAAAAAAAGGGCATTCTTAATATTAATTTTTATCATAATACGTAGATGGTAGATTAAGTATAGAGATGAAATAAAGAGATTTACACATATGGTTTATGATTTGTTGAACATGCATTCGTCAACTAACATACTATTATGTGGAATGTGAGTAATATGTAAAAATAATGTAATCTAATTCCATGGCATCCGGATTATTTTGTTTTATCTCCTTTGTTGCATACAATAGATGTGTTTGATTACAAACTATGTTACCTTGCCGTTTTTTTTAGAAAGAACTGATAAATGGCGAAGCTAATCAAATAAATGTTTAATGATAGCACGTGTTACATTAGAAAGTTACATCTTTATTGGTTAATATTAGCATCAAAATGATTCAGTACTATTGTTATTAATATAAAGACGTGAACATGAAGTATGATCTTGATAAGCAGATAAAAGTTTGATAACCTTAAACAAGATGTAAGGCACAGACTCATAAAGAGTCACATGAACGGCCGCAAGGGGTCGTGTGAGCCAAAGGGCTACGCCGCAAGGGGCAACGCCGCAAGGGGCGTATGGTTGCAAGGAACCACAGAGGCAAAAGATAAGTCCTCTACAGTTGTAGCTACACTGTCATGTCATGCCATGGACCGCAAGTGCCAGCGGTTAAAAACGTATAAAAGATACGTAAATGAATGTTGTGCAAGAAAATGGTTTATAAGGAAAAACCATCATGAAAAATGCAAGGAATGGTTTAATAAAAGAATGAACCATCACATGTTATACTAAAATTGGTTTAAGAAAGTTAAACCATCAAAGTCATGGGGGCTAATATGTAAAGTAGTTTATATGTTTTATAAGTATGTTAATTGCTTAGCATTTTTATGAATTATGCCCACAAGTAGAAATAAAGGTTGTCATGCCTAATTATGCAATTTACCTACTTTACATGTGTAATCATGTTTATGAAAGAAGCCAAGCTAAACATGATAGGGATCAAACCTAGACATGCATGGGAATTATCTAGGCACGGAATGATGTGTACACATGAAAATCCAATATATATATATATATATATATATATATATATGTTTTTAACGGATCAAGGACCGTTAGAATACCCATGCATGGACCCCGATGCATACTGGGCATTAGGCTCATACAAATTATGTTTGTTAATTTCAGGTGAAGAACAAGGTTGATTGCATTTTCTGGATCGTGCTTCAGGCTCATTGAGATTTCTGACGTGGTACGATTTATCAGTGAAGATCTAGTGGATATCCGTATGCCCACAGGAACCATCGAGTTGCTATTTTTTTATTTCCAGAATAGTTAAATTTTATTTCCCAGTTTAGAGTTGTAATAATGGAACTCTAGTTTGAGTAGACATTTTATGGAATGATATTTATCTCTGCTCATTATGTGCCATTCATTTATTATTTTGGTAACGGTTCGGTCGTGCGATCAATTATCGCATGCTTCCGCCGATGGTCGACGCGACCCGTTCCGTTACACTACGTAAGGAACTTTTGTTGACATTTTTCATCCTTTTGCTATGCATATTTTTAAAAAATGGGACCAGAGTGAAGAAGCTAAGCATACATAAAGCAACTAAGTTATTGCCCTTGCTTCGATGAACTTGGAAACGGGCAATGTGAGCATCTAGAATTGCATGAAAATTGTTTGTACTTACAGATTGGGGTGGTTTGTGTTTCATCCTTCAGATCTATTATTACTGCTAGTTTCTGAACAGGTGTGTATTGTCATTAGAAATTGAATCAGATCGATCAGTTGAATAGTGGTTGGTTCATCCATTTCCATAGTTTCACTCCCAATAAAAGATGATATGGACCATGGCCCGAGCAGCTTATGTATTTGGTCATTCATGTTCCCCTAAACCATCTCTGTTGATCAATAGTGAGTTCTTGTTGTCCACTTTCTGTCTACGTAAACTTATCATGTTCTCGATATATCTTCCTCTTCACCTCTGGTGTTGTGTGGAGGTCAACTGTTATCTGTTGTAATTTGATTGTTGTGAATAATAATCAGGATTTACTTGTTTCAAAAGTATCCTACATGTTCATTAATCAAAGTCCTTGCCTTTTTCCTGCATGATTACATACAATAAATGTCGTTAACTATTATGGTTTCTTCTATATTTTTCTGCTTATCATCTCTTCTTACCCGATCCTCCAATTACATGTATCAAGTAAAGGGATATGAGTATTGTATCAACTTCATGGGTCTCATTAGAGAAGCATTGCGATCGCTTTCAATTTCATTCTCGATCGGTAAAGCAGTGAATTTTTTTGCTCCCGTTTTTTGTCAACTATAAATATCATATTTCCTATGATTTGTATTTCAAGATCAAAGGTCTAAGGGGTGTCACATAGTTAGCATGCTTGCAAGACTTAAGATACTTCATACCCGTACAATTTAGGCATTGCCAGCAAAAAAAGTTGATTATGATAAACATCATAAACCATAGAAGAGAAAGGTGGCCGTTTAAAAGAAATTAATCGTCTGATAAAGGAGAGAAACTGAGTAACCAATAGTCGAGCTTTGCTCATGCAACGGACAACGAATAAATTTGTAATAAACATGCAATATCATTCGTTACTAGTCATGAACAATGTTTTATATGGATTGTGTTGAAAATATTGAACTACGTGCATTTAGTTAGTTGTCACGATTCCTTTCTTCTCTCTCACACACACAACTCGGTGGACTGATTTTATCTATATTTTCTTAGAATATAGGTGTACTATTCTCTTCCATTTTTCCTGATTTTGGCTACCACCTCAATGTAGCTACATCACTGGACCGCAACACAACGTGAAAATGACCACATGGGACTTCGATACGATGTCAAAAATATTTTAGGCCTAACCTTCATTGTTCGATTTGATATCTTGCTTAATTTCCATGATTTTAAAGATATTACAAATGATTGCATTTAATCCAACCCGCCGCAAAGCACGGGCTCATACACCAGTATACAACTATTGTCGGGCTCAACGTTCGAAACAGCACAAGACATGGCCTCAACGCAGAAACCAAGGAAAAGATTGTTATATTCAAAATTTTCGTTTGCTGGAAAGAGGATTATCAATATCAAAGAATAAAAGATAGATGCGTGATATAGTTGATATCCTCGTGATATTACTGTAGAAACGATAGTTAGGTTTTTTCGCAATGATTGCAGTGCAATGATGTCCATATATATCGAAGCGAAGATCATAACTTGCTTGATGTGAAGTTCTATAGGAACACAACCATACTCCTGTAACACCCTTTAAACATCAGCATCCATGGCCAAAGGATCTATATACATACTCTGGGTGCGTTTGGTTCTTGAATTATCCGGGGGTGGATAATCCGGTTTTGTGTTTGTGTGTTTGGTTGGTGGGTTAAAGGTTGGGAGGGTTTGTGTGATGTGATTGTGTTGGAATTTGAAAAAGTTGGTAGTTATTATGGTATGATTGTATTGAAATTTGAAAAAGTGTGTGCTTGTTGTGATGTGATTGTATTGAAGTTTGGAATAGTGAGTAGAAGTTGGGTATTTTATGATTTTTAGATGATATGATGGTATAATATATATTTTTTGATTGGAAAGAGAATGGGCCCCACTAGTGGGTTGGGAATATGGGTTTTGCAAGGTAACCCACCCAAAGTGGGGGTATCCCCCAATCAAACGCACCCTAAAATTGGGTTTTACCCCAGCAATGTGAAACGTGGACCGTTGTGGAGAGAGCTCCATTTCAGTGCCACTTCTCCCTGTTATTACCCGCTACCATAAGCCGTGACATCTCATCACGTACTCTATCTCTCCCCGGCACTTTGCATTGTTTGCAATCAGACACACTCTCCCCCTCACATCTCTCCCTTCCACATCAGTACATCAAATCTCAACTTAACACGTGGCACTCTCTCCTCTTTGTTACTCGATCTTTTCGCTCTTCTCACCTCTCTCTCTCCTAAGGAACTAGGAGGAGTGGCGAGGAGGCCAAGTTCATCATCAATGGATTTAACCCTCTTGAACCTCACATACAACATATCCGAGCTCTAAGCAATCGTGTGCTTCATCTTTAGCTCGATACCACGTCTAAGCAGTCCTCTCCATCAACAGCCATGCCTCCGTTTGTGCTTCAGTGGCTTGGCCATCCCTGAGATTTGACAGAGAAAGAGATGCTCCAAACCTACATGCATCCTCGATACTGGGTCTTCCCTTGATCTTGACCATTAAAGCCAACACATCTTCCATCGTCTGTTATTTCAATCAAGCATCATAAGTGATGCACGTATCGTGATTTGAGCTCTCAATTCAAGTCTCACCCTGCACCACCAGTGTAACCAAGCGGGAGATCTATAGCCCTAGGATTGAAGACATGGGAAGCATCTCCAAGCCATTGGATGAGTTCCATAATATGCGCAGCGAAACGCGAGGACTCAACTAGTATAATGTAAAATGGTGTCATAGACTCATAGCCTTCAGTTTGATGTTCTTTGTTGGTAATTGTTTAAAACATAAAAAGATTTTTATCACATGTTCTTTTATTAACTTCTGCAATATCAGTTATTATGTTCTTTTTCTGTAACATCAATTGTATCCTGACTTCTTGCAAAATTTACAATTCTACTCTTTCCTGATATCTATTATGCCCCTATTTACTTTACAGAATGGCATAATTGTTCATTTTGTAAAAAAATAGGGGCACATGATATATTATAAGAAGGGCACACGCGATAAAAACCCCGCACATAATTATCATAGGTGCTAACCCATTGACCCTTTTGCGTGCTTGAGGCCGGATTCCCAGTAGGCTTAATTTAATTTAATTGTCTTTTTTCTAATCGAGTTCATAAAAAAATAAGGGATTTTTACCCGGCAGACCCTATAAACTTGCTAAATGGCCTCTACGACCTTTGAAACATCGTAATTCCTCCCTCGACCCCGTAAACTTGCTGACTCTTACCGCATTGACCCTGCGGTTAACTCCCATCCATTTGACTGTTAAAACTATCGGGATTTCGTGGATTTCATTTCCATAATACCCATTTTGTTTCTTAAAATTACAAAAATACCATTCCTTTTCCCTCACACCTCCTTCACAATATCTCCTCCTCCCCTCCCCTGACCTCCCCCTACCTCTGCCCGACCTCCCCTCCCCTGACCACCCATCCTCCTCCACCCGACCTCCCCTCCCTTGACAGCTACCCGATCCGGTGAAGACATCTCCTACAGGCGTGATCCACAACTAAACATAACCGTGTAGAGTCACCGACTCTAAGCAGGGCTTTATCATCCATGCCACGATTGAGGAAACAACCAGAGTCAACCTCACTCCTCCGTATTTTCCATGAGACAAGAAATCCCAGGTATATCCCCTCAACCTTTCTTCTTCTTTCCTCTCCCGTGTTCTTCTTCTTTCATTCATACTCTTGTTTCCTCCGCCCAATCCTCCTGAAACTCCATCTTCTTCCTCGATTACAAACCACCACTGACCCTCTCCACCTCCAACGAACATCTTCAACTTCGCAACACCCTCTTTTCCTTGTATTTCTTACACAATCCCTCGCAACGTGCTCCGCCCATTCGCCGTTGATGGAGCTCCGCCCACCCCCTTCCTTGAGCTGTAATGGTAGACCAAGCCCTAAAGGCCTGAGTCCCTATCTTACTTGCAGGTACATGAGCACGGCACTCCCTTGAACGATTCCACCTTAAATCGATGAAGCCTCCAACTGTCTAGCAGCAACACATGTCTAGATCTGCCCCAGGTCATGTGTGATCACACATGACTTGGGTTATTTACGCACACGGGCGAGGGAACTCGGGGTGGACCAGAGAATAGCACGCAGACGGTGCAGGATGCACTTGGGGCTGCGCACACGGGCGACATCGCTCGAGGTGGAGCAGAGAGTAGCACACATCGGTGGGGCGCATGAGTTGATGTTGGGTTCTCCTCAAGTCATGGTGATGGCCTTGAAGAAGATGAACAATATACTCCTTCGATCCCCTTTCATGGTCGAGAATGGATTTCTTATACAACCAGCAACACGAAGATGTGTTATCCTCGGGAGAGAGATGGCGCGAGGAGGAGAAAGGGAAAGGGAGGAGGAGAGGAGAAGTAAGGAGGTAGAGGAGGAAAATCCCACCTTTGGATCTACTGCAGTTTGATTAACCCAATCCTAAACCCAAGCAAGTTAACCCAAGAAGCCTCAAATTAACGGTAGGGGTTGTGGGGCAAGACGGAGCAAGTTTATGAGGTCGAGGAGGGAATTACGATGTTTCAAAGGTCGTAGAGGTCATTTAGCAAGTTTATAGGATCTGCCGGGTAAAAATCCCAAAAAAATAAACATCACACCAATGACATTCACGTCATTGCAATGACCGGCTCCTCTTGTGACGATTGCGGCATGATCACATTATATATCCAATCCAACAGTGCAATAGCATGCGCACAACATCTAGCTCATTCAGTCCCACCCACTGCAGTTATATGGCCGGCAAACGCATAGTTTTTCGACGGCTGCGGGGGTCGCGGTCGATTCATTTGGGAGGCCGTCCGCGGGGAACTCACCTTCGGCCATGGAGGGTGTATCCAAGGTGGGTGCTGAGGCGGCTGAGAGCCGTTCGTGATGTTACCAAGAGGGCAATCGTGGAGGCCGGTCGAGTGCTAGAGTCCAGCCAAGTGGGGTTGGCGATCGCGAGCTACGGAGTTGCATCCTTGGCACCCATGTTTGCGAGATCGATGGATGCGCGGCGCGATCGATGACGGGTTTAATAATTGTGATCTTCTTCACCATGATGATTCGCAATGTTTGGTTGGAGAATAAGCCTTGGAATAAGGGATCAATTCTCCTTCCAACACAGTTCTCAGTGGTACGACTAATCCCCATTATTCCATCTTATTTCATTCTTATTCATATCTTTATCCCATCTTACCTACCTTTATTTCACCTTATTATCATTATTCCTATCCTCCAGCCGAACAAAGAATAGACCCTTATTCTCCTTATTCCCCACCCTTATTCTTGCTTATTCCCGAACTGAACGGGCCCTAACTATTCATACAATATATTCTCATAGAAAAGATGTATACATGATTACTTTGGGAATCTTTGCTTCGACCCATACTTTTGAAGGAGACGTTGTTTCAAAGTCATCCGACCCTCTTGCTATCCCAAGCACCTTCTTTTAAGGCTCCATGATTCTCACTCCTCCATCGATCAAAATATGACCCTAATCCCTGCAGTTTCATGGCAAGATAATAATCGTCATGAGATGGTATGATGCTTCAAAGTACAATTAGCAACATAGGTAATTGACTTGTTTTACAATCTTAATTGAAGTAAAGTCAGGAGTTCAAGCGATTGGTGATTCATAGCTTGTTGGTTTTAAAAGGATCACGAGGTTGCTTGTTAATCAATGACATGTGTTAACATTTCAACATCAAAGGAATCAGTTTTTTTTTTCGACAATAAATTTATCAGGACCATGACCAATGAGCAATGACCCATCAGAAAGGATGGTTGCAATCGCCCCATGTGGCATCAAAAAACATGGACAAAGACGGGGAGCTGCCCCCGTCTCCCAATTAATTCGCTTTATATATATATATATATATATATAATATATAATATAATATGATTTATATACGAAACAGTTAACTATGAAGATAATAAGTTGTACATAATTCTCCCTCCATCTCACATTTATAAGTTGTATAGATACAGATATCTCCGTATTTGATCCTCCATTGTATCAATGTCAAACAAAATTATGATATCCGCATCCGCGTATGTTTTCAAATTGATATGAATATCGATATCACGTTCATATCAACAAAAAATCTATATCTGAATCGATATATCCATTTATATATAAGGGTAAAATGGGATTGCCCAGTATGGGAGCTAACTTGGCTCTCCCCGCCTCATTTTCCCCATTTTTTCAATTTTTTTGTGAAAAAACTTTTGTGGATTTTCATCATTATATCCCCATATTATGTCATTCGAATTTTGTGAGAAACAGAGACTCCTATGACCATCATCCAGACAAGACCGTTTCAGCAATTCTACGACTATTAAAAATGACTATCTAAATGGAGGCCATAGAAGTCTCTATTTCTCATTAAACTTGTTTGGCATAATTTAGGGATGAATTTTTATGGATTCATTTTTCAAAAAAATAAAAAATTGAGGAAAATGTGACGGGGGAGCCAAGTTAGCTCCCTCTAGGGGGCTGTCCAATTTTACCCTAAATATAATTGTATACTTATTATAACTTTATATGACATAATTGTATACATTCTTTTATCGTATCGGGTATAATTGCTAAAATATAAGCACATTTAATAAATTTACATTATTTGTAATCCATCCAATACATGTATATTTAAGCTAATATATAGAGTATTTATAATATTGTTCATATGCGATCGGTACCCGTTTAATATTGATATCCATCTTTACGGATATGGTAACATACTTTTCATCTCTCAAACTATATATATATCACATTCGTATTTAAAAACATATAAGGGTATTGAATACATATATCCATATCTGTATCTGTCTCACGACATCCCTAATCTCTCCTATCTCATAATAAAAAAATCAATAATATGACATGAATGCAATAATCTAACTATCAACATTTGTATGTTTTACGTAACTACATGTTACACATAACCCGAACAACAAAGTAACTATATAGTGATCTTTTTTAATTCATCACCATAAGGTCCCTTTTTAAATTGTTAATGGCATCTATTATTCCATTGTGAACTGATCTTTTTATTCTAAAAATAAAGGATAAATGTAATGTTGGACACGCGAGCCCACGACGAGCCATTATGCAATAAATGTTATTGCAGATATCATTCTCTAATCTGAAATGAAGAATAAATAATTTGAAAAATAGGTCCTTTAGTACAATTAGGGTTATGTACCATGGCCATCTTAATAATCATACAGTTGTTGATTCAATAATTGAATCATAGAGGTTGGTGCTTAGATGGATATCTAAAGGGTTAGATTGATGATTCATCACGCACCGTGATGAATCTCGGATTCACCATTCTAAGTCTCATTAATTAAGCTCAAGTCCCTCAAAATCAACAATATTTCTGCATTTATTCTGCATAATTAGCATTCAGGCATGATTTCATAAGAATTGCATTTTAGCATTAATTTCTGCATAAAATAAGAAGCCAAAAATCCAAACCAAAAATGACCTGTAAATAGCCTAACTTCCCCTATTTTTAACTCCTTCATGCTAACTCAGAATGCCACAAACTCACCTCCACTGTGTACATATCACTAACAAGAATAAATAAAAAATACAAAAAATCACTAACCCGGTTAAGTGGACCAAAAACCCAAACCCTATTTTTAGGATTTTCGGACTAAAATCCCCATATCTTCCCCATCCAGTGTCCGATTTGATCCTACTCACTTTCGAACTAATGTACATTCAATTATCTTCAAAATAAGACCAAGTTCAAGTGAATCGGAGCTCGTATGTGAAAGTTGGGTTTTGGGCCTCTTTTGTATATTTTCGCGGCTTTTCTGACATTTATTTTATGTATATGTATTCTTAATTAATAAAAATCCAAAAAAAATAGAATTAGGTGCCTTTTATTTATCTTTGAGTTTTCCAGATTTTCTCGGATTTTTATCTTGTTTTAAAAATGACAAAAAAATTAGAAAACCCAAAAATCAAGGTATTCTATGTACATGGGATACCCTAAAAATTCACTTATTATATTTGACCGAATTTGGCTTTGATATCTTCATGAAAGTTGTAAATCTCGTCGAGACGAGCATTTTTCGTGAAGGAACTTTTTCGATCCGAGGTCATTTGCTATTTCTTTTTGATTTTACAAAATGATTTTTCTTCGAATTTTCTGGTGCTGACACGTGGCGGCCCCAGGGGCCGCCACGTGTCAGTTGTTTTTCGCGTTTTATTATATCGTTTTTATAAAAAAAAAATTGAAAAGCACCCGCACGTGCAGCGCACGTGCCACCGCCGCACGCGCCCTGCACGTGCGCCCGCTCCCTCTCCCCTTATCCCCCTTGCCACGTGTCCAGATCGCGGTCGTTCGATCTCGGCCGATCGAACGGCCGCTGGCCTTCGTCTCTCCCCCAACGGAGCCCCCGAGTTCTCCGCCAACCACCTCGCCAACGGAGCCCCTGAGTTCTCCGCCAACCACCTCACCAACGGTCCCCCTTCTCTCCGCCGTTGACCCTCTCCTCCGCACCAGTCCCCCACGTCTTCCGCAACCACCGGCCGCCTCCCTCGCCTATAAAAGCACCTCGCCAACCCCGAGCCCAGGCATCTGCCGTTCATCGCCGCAGGTCGTGACAGCCACGGTCGGCGAGATCTGAGGAAGACCCTCCTCGTCGCAGTGCCGCCTCGCCGTCGCTGCTCGCTCTGGCCACTCCCAACGCCGTCGAGCCCTTCTCAGGTTATCTCCATCTCTCTCTCTCTCTCCATCTCTCTCTCTATCTGCGTCTCTCGACCAACTCGTGCCGCCATCCCTTTTCGCTCGCCGGTCCTCCCCCCTTCACCGCTCCATCGCCTTCTCTCTGCTCGAAGCTCCGCGTTCTTCTTCGCCGCCGACGACGATATCCTCAGCTCCTCCAGCCGCTTCATCTTCATCGACCGCCACGGCATCAGCTCCAGTCGCCACCGACCTCGCCCACTGCACCAACGCCCGCCGGCCGTGTGTCGGCCATTGGGTCCGCCGCAGACCTCCGCCACGCCACCAGCAGCTACGTCGTCTCCGACAACATCTCCAGGAGTCGCTCCGCCTCGACCGCCCCTCGCCGGCCTTGCTTCCACCACGGAGGCCCACTCCGCCAGCCCCTTCGCCGCGCGTGGTCGGGCGCTTGTCCCGAGACCCCCCACGTGCGAAGCACGTGCGGGGGGACGTCAGCCTGCATCAGCAATCCAGAAGGCACGTGCGGGGCACGTGCCTCTGGGTAAATTTCAATTACCCCCCGGAGCTTCATTATATTGCAGACAAGTCCAATAGCTCCAGGTCACGTGCAAAGCACGTGATTCTGGTGAATTTTGCAGAGAACCCCCCCACAGTATAGGTAATATCAACTAGGTCCCCCTGCATTGTTTTTATTTATTTATTCTGTTTGCGTCTATACCCCTGTCTTTGTCATCCATTATAGACCTCTACATTGCATCGTTTTATTCATTTAAAAATAGCATTTTGTTCATCTTTTAATTCTCTACATTTTGACATGTCGTGTATATTTTTGTGCTTTACGGTTAATTAATAAATAATTGTTTTGTGAAAATTGGGATATTTTGCCCAATTGCTCTGAAATTCATAGTAAATTAACCATTGCTCTAAAAATCTCCGAAAAATCACGTAGTGTAGAGATTATTTTGCTTGACATTGTGCCCAAAAATCTTTGCATTTGCATGCAATAATTTGCTCTGTAAAAATCATTTTGCATGTTTCATTGTTTAATTTTTAATAGGTATTAAACCCCGCATTTTCAAGATTTAGGATTTTTCTGAGATCCATCACTTAGTCATAGATCTTAGATAATTTTGTCTCTTGAAAATAAGTAGGTTTAATATTTATTAAAATTAAATATTGAAAATTAATTTGTTTGCATTTAAAATTCCATAAAAAATTCATTTTGCATCCAAAAATTCCAAAAAAATTACAGTGCATTCATCTTGTCGTATAAATCATCTCGGCCAAGTTTCATATTTTTCGGACATCATTTGAACGTATTTGACATTTTAGTCCCTAAAATAGGCTGCATTTGCACTTTGCATCCCTTATTGCATTGAAAAATTCCAAAAAAGATCGCCTCGAAAACCGAACACGAAATTGGATTGACACAACTCTAGGTTGTTCCTCTGCCTCCTTGTGATCGACTTTGGGACTTGCCCAAGTAAAATAAACAAAACAACCACTTACTTGAAATTGATTAAAATTTGTGGTTATTTCTTAACTGTTTCCGATCGCCGCCTACAACGAACGACACACCATTATTACCACGAACAAAGATTAAAAACAACTTCTTAACGCGGTTTCTACGGACACGTCAGATGGCGCCGTTGCCGGGGAGGCAAACGGCTTAGTTTTTTGTTTTGAAAATTTTTGTTCGGTTTTCCGAATTCGGGTAGTATGACCCCTGAATTTTTCATTGTAAATCCCATTTTATTTCTTGTATTTATTTTTCAGCATTTATTTCATTTATTTTATTTTTGATTATTTTCCGAGTCACTCTCTTACACCCATCTCTCTTATTTTTCTTGCGAGGTACCCGGAGCACGTGGAGCGGTTTTTCAAGGAACCGACGCATCTTCACCGACACCCGAAGAAACCGTAATTAAATTAAGATCGAGTCAAGTCGTGAGAGAGAGTAGAGTCTAGGTTTTTAATTTCTGCACTTTTAATTTCTGCTCATTTATAGCGGTGTCCGTTTGGACTCTCGCGTGTGTAAAAAGACTCTGAACTCTATTTGTGGTGTGTCGTGGCCTGTTTCACTCTCTGGAGAGGGTGGGGCCCGACTTGAGTGGCGATTAGGATAGACCTGCACATACGGCTCTTAGAGCATTTTTATTTTTGATTGTGCTCGTAGGATCTTAAGCCACACTGTACTCTAACTGAGACGCACATTAGATCGTTCAACTTAGACAAATTCAACTCAATTCTTTCTGCTAATAGAACTTTCTGCTTAGGTGCGGTTTTCATCGGCTTGCACGCATTTAGTATAAATTTTTAAAATTCTGTATTGCATCCCACATGGAGATTGCGAGGAGGCATTGTAAGTCTTCTAACTGAGCATTCATCATAGTTTTCCGCGTGCATCGGCTTTTCCTGAATTCCTCTCTCTTGTTTTATCACATAAATCTAAAGGAAATTGGGACTGGACGGTAGACGTGTATTTGTGTTCATCTAAATTCTTCAGTGATCGCCTCAATAAAATTGGGATTGCTAAATAAAGCCGATCTTAAAAAATCCATAAAATCAAGAATTTCTGCGAGAGAGCAACCCCGACATTGTTTGATTTTATCTTGCAGCGAGGAGAGAGACGCACACTAGGATAGAGCCCAGCTCCAAACCTAACAGCTCGTTTAAACGGCTTGCGAGACTTGAATTCTCACCAATTAAAACTAACAAGATAATTGACCGGACCCTTATGGTCTTCACTTTGAGTTGAGTTGGTGAAACAACCCTTGTATTGTGTTTGATTGTGCGTAGAAAATAGTTCATCAACGAATACCACACAATTGTGTCTACATCATAAAACATCTTGTTGACCCCGAGAATGGAGGACTGTGGTAATTTTTCTTCAGGCTCGTCTCTCTCTACCACAAACTCTCCAATCTCAAAAGCCCAGAGAAACTCTTACTCAGGACCTGCTTGGCCTCCGGGAAACCCTTCCCAAGAACCCTATTCCTTCTTCCTCCTAGAAGGAGGACAGACCCACCCTGTCTATTTCTCACTACAAAAGATCGATGATAACTGTTACATCAATTCTTTCCAATCTATTAACTCAAACCCTTTATATTCTCTAGATAAAGAAAAAGAGATGCCACCCAAGATGCCTTCCAAGAAAGACCCTGAAGATGAACATAATGAAGATCCAATGAAGATGATTCTCGCGAGACTGGCTGCATCTGAGCAGCAACAACAGCTACTGAGGGAGCAGCTCGAACAAATGAATGCTGGGGGATAAGTGCCAATGGAAGCCGCATACAACCCTGGACAGTACAAAGTGTGGAACTATTTGCAGCCACCACAGCCAGAGATCCACTATGAATTAAAGCCACATTTTGTCAGTCAATTACCTCAATTCCATGATAATACGACTGAGGAGCCATATGAATTCTTGAGGGACCTGGAGCTGATATGTTCTAATCTGAGGTACCCACAAGTCAGCCAAGACTACATTCGTCTCACTGCACTACCTTTCGCCTTGAAAGGGAAAGCAGACTACTGGGTGAAAAACTTGGGGGTGACTGTGACGACTTATGAGAGGTTCAAAAACCTCTTTCTGAAGAAATTCTACCCCTTGAGCCGGACCAATCAAATGAGGACCCGCATCACCAGTTTCTCTCAGATGCCCAATGAACCACTCTGTGAGGCATGGGATAGGTTTAAGGACCTGCTACAAAAATGTCCCTGCCATGATCTGGACAACAACATCCTAGTCCAATCACTCTACTCTGGCCTCAACCACGAGACTCAAGGGTTAGTTAGTGCTGCCTGCGGAGGGAATTACACATCACGTGGAGCTGAGACCGTCTGGAAAATACTGGAGCAGATGGCAGAAACAAGCCGGTCTCAAATTGCCAGTAGAGTATACACTGATTCCCTGAACACCCTTCAAGCCAAAGGCGGGAAGCAGACGGTGGCAGAAATAGCTGAGGACTTGATTCCACGCATGCACTTTATTTCTAATAAATTGACAATTGTGGATAAGAGAATGAACGATATCGATAGTAAGATTTCCCAATTCCCAAAGCAGATGGAGGAACTCACTGAGAAGGTGTCCAAGATGGGGATGCCTAGAGCACCTACTGTCCCGATATATCATGTGCATCATGTCCAGGAGCAACCAGGAGCAGAGCAACAACAACCATCGGCTCACGATCAATCCCACGCCCAATTTTCCCAACAGCCGCCCCCACCGACTGAGACAGTCAAGGAAGCCCCGCCTCTGACATTTGAAGTGAATGGCATCTGGTACACCCAGGACACTACCCGACAGGGTAACATGGGAGACCGTCAGACTTATCAGCGTCCACCCACCTTCTATAATGCTGCATTTCCTCCACAACACACTACATCGTCCAGCAGCCGAAGCAGCAGCAACCCTACAATCGCCAAAACCAACCTCAGCAATACCATCAGCAATCTCAAGCCCCCAGACAATCAGCTCAGTCGTCCAAACCACCAGAAGAACCGATCGACATCCAGAGACAAATACTTGAAGAGTTTCGTCACTTCCGAAATGAGCTGCAAGATCTACGGGTTGATGTCAACCGCTTGTCCCGTTGGAAGGATGAGCAGACAGCTCCAGCCACAACCATTCCCGTCCAGGTTCAAGCTAACCCCAATAGCTTGAACAAATTCCACTCATCTCAACACAATAACCAGGTATACTATCCAAACTTTTCCACATCTAAACATGAGATCCTTTCGTTTGACAAAATCAATGCCATGTCACTCAGGAGCGGAAGGACCGTGGTCATACCTGATCGGGCAAGGGAATCGGACCATGAAGACTCGGAAGATCAACCGGAGGATGTTTCCGAGGAGGAAGATGAAGGACGCCCGAAGACCCCAGCAATAGATAAAGGGAAAGCATCCATGGAGTCTGCAGAGGACCTTGAACCTCTAGTTGCTGCAAAAATACCTTTGTCACATTTTCAGCAACCTGATTTTGATTATTATGATTGTAATAAAAACTCCAAATTGAATAAAGATGCTCTTATTTATGATTCTGCCAACAAAACATCACAGTCAAAGTACCCTTTGATCAGTACGCGGCCGGTAATCCAGCCTTTCAGAAATACTTGAAGGCAAAATGCACTCTTACCAGGACTCGTACAAAGAGAAAAGTCAATTTGTGGAGACTCATATCTTGACAGTTGCCACCACCAAGTGCGTCAAAAACCAGCATCTACCAAGAAAGAAAAGGGATCTGGGTGCCCATTATGTGGAGAGTCACATTGGCGGCATAACATTCACACGCACACTTCTCGACAATGGATCTGACATAAATCTTCTACCCTTAGCCTTATATTATCGATTGGAGTTGGGCCCTCTAAAGAAATCATCATCTTTACTCCAATTTGCTGATAAATCCACTAAAAGACCTAAGGGAGAAGTGAAGAATGTCATCATCATTATCGAGGGTACAGAATACAAAGTAGACTTCACTGTCCTGGACATGGAGACCCCGAACCATTAGAAGGAATCGCAAATCATTCTTGGAAGACCTTTCTTAAGAACCGCTAAGGCTGTATTCAACTACGGAACTGGCATGATGAGATTCCGTTCTCCAGGCGGAGAAGTGGACTTGGAGATGAAACAAATAAAGTGGCAAAGGCCAGACTCCGAATCCACAACTGAAGATGCCGAAACATCAGAATGCAATCTCCTCAGAACCACTGGGCCATGGGACCAACTGCCAGACATACAGATAGAAAGCACATCCTCAGAAGAAGAAATAATACACGATGCAGTCTCTGAGACTTCTAGACCCCCAAATTATCACACACTTGACAACACAGAAATCCTCTTGGATTTGTCAATCCCATCACCTTTGGGACAGTCAATCGATGATGAGTCGGACGTGGCTCTGGCCGAATTACCATTCTACTCTAGCGATCCGACTCACTTTTCTTCGGAATTGGTAGCCAACATCTCACACAGTGATTCACCGCCAACCGATACTGAGCCAGAAGCAAAAGTCATTCAGCCAGACTTGATCGACGATTCAGAATTGCCAGAGCTGAAGCCACTTCCTCCCACACTGAAGTATGCATTCCTCAATGGACCCAAAGAAAAATTCCCTGTGATCATTAGCTCATCATTAACAGTAGACCAAGAATCCAGACTGATCGAAGTCCTTGAGCGAAATCAAAAAGCCATAGGTTGGACCGTGTCGGATCTCGTAGGAATAAACCCCGCTCTCTGCTCGCACCAAATTTATGTTGAGGATAATGCAAGGCCTTCCCGTGAATTTCAGAGAAGATTAAACCCCAATCTTCGGGAAGTAGTGAAGAAAGAAATAGAGAAATGGTGCAAAGCAGGATTTATTTACCCCATTTCTGACTCCAAGTGGGTAGCCCCCCTCATGTTGTCCCGAAGAAGTCGGGAATCCATATGGTTACCAACGAGGAGGGGGTAGAGATCGCGACCCGAGTACCCACGTCGTGGCGCGTCTGTGTCGATTACCGGCGCCTGAATGCTGCGACCAAGAAAGACTACTTTCCACTGCCATTCATTGATCAAATATTGGAGAGACTTGCAGGGAAAGCATTCTTCTGTTTTCTTGATGGGTACTCTGGCTACAATCAAGTAGCTATTGCTCCCGAGGACCAGGAAAAGACCACATTCACATGTCCCTTCGGTACTTATGCATTCAAGCGCATGCCATTCGGGCTTTGCAATGCCCCAGGCACATTTCAGCGGTGCATGATTGCCGTATTTGTCGAAATGGTTGGTGATTTCCTGGAAGTCTTCATGGATGACTTCTCAGTTCATGGTGATTCATTTGATACATGCTTAGCACACTTGGACCGAGTCCTTCAGAGATGCAGGGAGGTTAATTTGGTACTCTCCTGGGAGAAGAGTCACTTTATGGTGACTGAGGGTATCGTGTTGGGGCACGTCATCTCCAAAAAGGGAATGGAGGTGGACCCTGCCAAGGTGGATGTGATCAAGAAACTTGAGCCACCAACCAACGTCAAGTCAGTGAGGTCGTTCTTAGGGCATGTTGGATTTTATCGACGGTTTATTTCTGATTTTTCAAAGATCGCTGATGAATCCACATTTCATCATCTTTATTCTATCATTTTGGCACCTAAAACCCTAGCAAATGCCTGTAAATAACCTTAAAACAAGCATCTTAGCATCCATGCATATGCATATCAATAGTGTATAAAACACTGTAATTAAGGCCAAAATTATAGAATAAATAAAGAAAAGAAAAAGAATAAAATATTGTAAATATTTTATGACCCAAAACCCCCGAGACCTAGGCATCTTGATGGGTAGGTCGACAAGGAATAAAGTAGGGGGAGATAAGGTCGAAAGCACAGTCAAAATACCTTGTCTTCTATTCATTTTGGGACCTAATTTTGGTTCCACTTTGTATACATCAAATAAAGAAACTTTGTACATGGAAGTCGTAGATAATTTCATAAAGAAAAAGACAAAATTGATTTCACAGAAAAAGAATGTACAGACAAAAAGATATGGTCTGAATAAGAATCCAAAATCCCAACTTCCCAGACCCGTATCTCACAAATAAAAACTCCAAATGCAGCGTACTCACCTTTAATTGTATATAGAAGAAAATAAGCTAATTAATGGCAGTGGTTTCGCATTTGGCGGAGCTACGGTCTGAAAGTTGAGTTTTGGACCCTCATTGTATACTTGTACTGAATAAAATATTCAATTTATTCTTTATTCATTATTTATTCATTTTTATATTTTTATAATTTTGTAAATATTACTTATAATAATTATGTGCATTAAAATCAGAATAAAAATGTAAATAAAAATCAAAATAAAAATACTTGTATATACATTACCAGGTATAATACCTATACACATACCTATAATATTAGTACTTGTGTTTTATTAAATACACAAAACATATCAGAAAAATAAAAGAAAAATAGATTTATGTATCTAAAAGTATTTTATAATTTTTGAAAATAATAAACAAAAAAGAATAAAATTGAAAATACCAAAATAAAAATAAAAATATCAAAATACATAGGTAATATACCTATATAGGGCCAAAAATGTAACTTGTAAAAATATAAGTCATAAAAATAAATAAAAATCAGAATTAAATACTACATAATATTTTGAACATTTTTTATTTTATAACTTTTATTTAATTCGACCATTTATTATTTTAAATTGAATTAACAAATGATTTTTTCCAGGGTTTTTCCTGGTTGGTCCACGTGGACCAACCAGGAGGCCAGAACTGTTGACCTAGGTCAACAGTCTGACCTACCCCTGTAGCGTCTGACACCCTAGGTTTTGACCCAACTTCAAGGATTTTTCGAGGCCAGGACTTGCACCTTTTTGTGTTGCAATCTTCTGCAACATTGTTCCTCGATCCTCCCTCTAGCTCGCCCATGCTTAACCTTGGTCATCGGACCCAAGATTCGCCAGATATGCTTTGATCTTTGGAGCACCTCTGTCTCGGGTCAAACCGCATAAAACCAACTCCCCTACTTTGAATTCAAATCGAGTCCCCTTGGTCCACCCTTCAGCGTCTCTCTTGTGCTCCTGAGCTCCGTGGAGGTGACAGCTCCAACGCCGGCCCTTCAGCTGAGGCGCGCGAAGTCGAGGGAAGCTCCACCACCTCCGCCAAGTGCCGGCGTCGAGGTACCCCTTTTTCCTCTGGCTCCGGCCATTGAGGGCTTCCCCCACTTTCTTGTTTATCCCATTAGGTTCCTGTTAGCTTAATCTTCGAAAACCCTAAAAAATCTCTAAGTTTCATCGCTCATCTCGCCCATTCAAGCATCATCGCCGGAGCGCAACTCCGGCCACCATCGACCACTCCCCCTCGCGCTTAGCTTAGGTCCACCCAAGGTCCAGGCACTTTGCCCTGGACCTTCTAACTCTACTTGCAGGGTCAAAGCACTTTGAATCGCGCCTGGGTGCGATTTTGAGGCTCGCCGGAGCTCAGCCGAGCTCTCCAGCTCCGCCGATCGTCTGCGAGCAGCACGGCCATCGCCGTGCACTTTTGAAGCCCCCAGGAGGTAGAAGACGACCCCAGGAGTCTCCACGTCCATTTTGGAGCCTTAACTTCGTCGGAGGACGAAGATCTGGAGCGGAGAAGCTCGCCTCGCCGGCGTTCTTCGCTGTTCTTCCTCATCGCCTCCCAGCCGTTGGATCGAGGAGGCCTCCCCAGATCGCACAACCTCCGTTAGATCTCCCCACGTGCCTGCCGTCCGATCATCGGAGGAGATCTAATCCAGACCGTGCATCGCCGAAGCGTCATCGACCGTTCCCCAGCTGCCACGTGTATAAGTGGATTGCCTCCAGCCGCTGGATCGCGCCTCGCTCCCCCAGCCGTTGGATCCAAGCCACGCGTCATCATCGGAGCGTCGCGTCGAGGGTATTTTGCACCATCACCCTCGCAATTTTTGTATTTAATATTTAGTACTTAAATTTGTATCTGTAGTGTAAAAGTTTTGTAATATTTGCAAAAAGACCCTCGAACTTTCTTTATTTGCAGTTAGGTCCTCGCCACGTCACCTCACGTGACCAGTTCACGTGAGGGGGTGGGCATTTTGCGAGGCAACCCTCGGGCTTTTGCTTATTTCGTTTTAGTCCTGAAACTTTCAAAGCACGTGTAATATATTTGGTTATTTTGCAAGTGGGCCCCCAGGTTTTTGAGAAATTGCATTTTGGTCCCTCCCAGGCGCGTGCAAGTCACGCGCCTTGGTGGGTAAATTGCCAGGAGGCCCAGGCGGTTTTGTTAATTGTCTTTTAGTGCCAAAAATTGAATATTAAGAGTATATTTTTGTGGAAAATTGCATGTATGCCCCTGGAGGTTTTGGATATTGCACTTATGCCCCTGCCAGGACTGTTTAATGCTTGGATGCTTGTTGTATTTATTTAAAATATCTTTTTAAGTCCAAAAATCCCACAAAAATAGACTTAAGCTCTTGTGCACCTATACTTTCACGCCACCTATTTAGTTTTTGATTTTATTTTATTTTCCTATTTATTGAAAATCAAAAACTCTCATTTTGTGCACTGTCTAGCTTAGAAAATACCAAAAAAATCTCAAAACACCTCCAAAAATTCCCAAAAATCCACATAGTGTCTATTTTATCCTAATTTAGTGTCAGTCCAAGAATCATTAAAAATTTCAAAAGAAAAACACTAAAAAATTAAAAACTCTTAAAAACTTCAAAAAAATATATAAAATAGTAGAAAAATCCAAAAAATACAAACTTAGCTTCTGTTTATCCCTTATGTTGTCCTTCTCATTTGAAAAATAGTGTGAAATATTTTTGCTACTGGTTGGTATTTTTAGATTCCATTTTACTCACAGCCAGCCTTGTTTGCACTGTTTTCTCTTATTTCAGCTTTTAAAAATAACAAAAACATCTTGAAAAATCCCCAAAAATCACAAAAACAGTAAAAAATATTAAAAAGACCAAAAACATTTCATTTCTGGATTTTTGAGTATTTTTGTGCATTTTTATTAATATTTTACTTTGCCTTGTATTACATTGCCTTTACTTTCCAATATTAAAAAAAAGATAAAAAAATATAAAATATAAAAAGAAAATACAAAATCAGTAAATCAAAAATCAAAATACAAAATTAAAAAAAAAGTTAAAAATTAAAAACCCACAAAAAATTCCTTTGCTTGCCTAGTGTAGACACTCACACACTTGTGCATTCATTTGCTTGAGTTACACTGCTTGCTCCCTGTGTTCGAACTCTCTGCATACTTGCCCTTTACATCATTTGTGCAGAGTTAAAAATAAATTTTAACTCCACATTTATTTCTAATTATTGATTTTTAGTGTGAGTTAATTGTTGATTAATTTCGGGATTTGTGTGGTCAAACACCGACTGTTGACTCGCCTTGTGAGTCAATATAACCGCATCTAATTTCGGGATTATCAAATGGCGCCGTTGCCGGGGAGCAACAGCTTGTAGTTCACATTTTTGTTTTATTGTGTGATTGTTTACCATAGCCTCATTTTTCATCTCTTACATTTTGATATATCTTATTGAGCTATCTGACCATCTTTTGTCTTGTCTTCTTGCGAGGGACCGCGGAGCGAGGCGGATCGCCTAGGCGATACGACGCAACCTTGGGAAGCGGAGCCGGCTTTTCTTTAGCCGAGCCGGCAGGAGAGAGCAAGGAGTGAGAAAGAGAGTGATTAGATTGCTTTTCTTTTATTTGGTGAGAGAGTGATTCATTTAATTTGTAATAATACAGGTACCTTGGACACTTGAACATTCGGGCCTAATTTCCGGGTGTTTGTTCACCCGGGGGCTCACCGCGGATTTTGTCGAGTTTTTATCGCTTGTCATTTTCCGGTTTTGTTTTCATTTTTCACTTTATTTTGTGGAATGAGCTCTTAGATCTAGGTCCTGCTTGACTCGATTAGAATAGGTCCAAACACTTAATTATATTTGCATGCTCCTAAAGATACGTATTTGGACTTAGAATAATCAAACAGTTAGCGAATAGCTTCCAAATCCACGCGCCGCGAGCTCACACCCGAACAAGCGCTTTCTCCTACTCCAAATGTGTTGGGCAGAGGAGGGGTGAGCCAAGACCGGACACTCGGATTAGAAACTATTAGCTAGCTTGTGGTTCTTCACGCTAGCAGTTGCCTGTTCTAGGACGCTTTCCGCTTGCATATCGTCATATAGATTAGGTTTAAATATTCTGCTTTGCATCCCGCATGGAGAGAGCTGGGATTCGCAGTAAGTCTTCTAACTTTGCACGCATCATCTAGACACAAAGGTGAGATTTCCACCTTGGTGTCGACTTGCACGGCTTTTCCGACTCTTTTCTCCCTCTGTTTTTGGACAAAGTAGGATAAAGGAAAAAATACAAAAACGTTAGGCGCTTGTTTGAATTGACTCAAAAGAAGCGATAACACCAAAAAAATTAAAAAAAGGACTGCTAAAGAAAACTTGACCAAAATAAAATTGGTAATTGGATTCATTGCTTGGGGAGAGTAACACCCTCACTTGTTTTCAGGTTGCATAGGAAGGTTTCCTTCCCAGTGAGGTGAGCGCTTCGTAAGGATTAGAGCCCAAAACCCAACTTGTGGCTGCCTTGTGTATCGCCTGGATTTCCGAAGTATTGGCGCTACTATCGTACGTAGTCGAGTAGGA
Organism: Ottelia alismoides; assembly: GCA_037367405.1. Taxonomy (NCBI): domain Eukaryota; kingdom Viridiplantae; phylum Streptophyta; class Magnoliopsida; order Alismatales; family Hydrocharitaceae; genus Ottelia; species Ottelia alismoides. Next base: position 842,735 of record JAZKJV010000399.1, read on the forward strand.
CTTGGTCGCCATTGGTGACTCTCTATTGTGAGAGCACCGACCTTGTCCGAAGTACCGAGCCTAGGCCACGCCTTCACGGGTGTGTCTGTCTCACCGGCTGCGTCCGAGTAGGACCTTGTACGCTCACGGGTGATTCCGTTGCGAGCGAGGTCCGAAGTATCGGTTTCGCCTATCGGCTTCCTCCCTCTTTTCTTTGGCTGAGTAGGGATCCAGGAAGGGTTACAAGGACCTCAAAAAGCGCAAGTTACAGGTTACACAGGAGGAGGACAAGTACGGGGACACTTTCCTGGCAGTACTCTCTCTCCTATAGGCATAGCGCTCTAAGGACTCGTGAAAAGATAAATACCTGAAAAACAAGCTAAAACTGACAAGATAAAAGCCGAACCTTCACGGCTTCACGAGTTGAGTTGGTGAACTTACCCTTGCTTTGTGTTTGATTTCTAGATTTATTAAGGTCAAGATCAAAAACACCGCACAATTGTGCGCAATTTTGTCGCATCTCATTTTCTCTTCTTTTTCTCTTGCATTGCCCCCACTCTTTCCAAATAATCAAGATGATGGGACGGAGATCTCTTAGGCCGACCTTGTCGGCACCGCTATCCAGCACTCCTCCCTACTCATCTAGGAATGCCTCGGAGAGCCCGCTCTCCGAGCCTGAGTTCACATCCATCCTGTTCCCCCTCGACCACCCTTCCCATTCTCCTTCCCTCAGTCCAATCATTTCAGACTTCAGTGCATCACCAAGTTCGGCTCATTCAACAGCACCTGAAATGGCCTCTTTTGCATTTTCAGAGCATCAAGCAATGGCAGACAGAGGCGAGCACCAAGATGATTACGATCACCCGCCGTTCATTATTGATCAAGCAGCCATCAACAATTCCTTGCTAGCATCCCTGGAAAATATGCAGAGACAGATCAGAGATCAGGGCACATTCATGGGTGACCTTATGAGGGAGATCGCATAGCTGAGAGAGAACCGACCTGGCAGTGGCGGTGGAGAAGGAGGAGGACCCGATGCAGGAGGAGGCGACCCAGACGGTGAGCGACCGCCACAGACTATCATGAGGGAACTGCACAACCCAGCTTCATCCCTCACTCACCGGTGGATCAGACTCCCACCAATCCATGGAGACTTCGAGCTTCGGCACAACACGATTCAGATGCTACCCAAGTTCCATGGGTTGCCGACCGAAGAGCCACACCTCCATCTCCAAGAGTTCAAGATGATATGCAGCACCATCCACGATCGGTTGTTGACCGAGGACACTATCAAGATGATCGCCTTCCCATTCTCATTGGTTGATCGAGCCGCATATTGGCTCAAGCATCTGGGGCGATTTGTCGACACGTGGGCAGATCTCCGGTCCGTATATTTGAAGAAATACTATCCTCTCGGCCGGACAAACGCAGCTCGAGCCATGATCAGCAATTTCGCCATGATCCCGAATGAACAGTTCCATGAAGCATGGGATCGTTTCAGAGAGCTCATAGACCGGTGTCCACATCACGACATCTCCAAGCCCCATCTGGTGCAGAGTTTCTTCTGTGGGCTGACACCGGAGCTGCAGGGGCTTGTGAACGCCTCTTGCGGTGGGTCCTATTTCTCCAAGGGAGAAGACGACGTCTGGGCCATTTATGAAGGAATGGCAGAGAACTCTACAGTGATGACCCAGGCCAGAGTCTACACTCAGCAGAAGCCCCCGCAAGGAGCGGGATCATTTCAGAGGATCGCCCGCATCGATGCTGGTCCCAGCACAACGTCGGTCGTCGCAGCACAAGCCGAATCAGCAGCAGCCGACATGGGCATTATCAGCGAAAAGCTGGACCGCATGGAGATCCTCGAAAAGAAGCAGAATCAAGGTCTAGCCCAGATGGACCTTCTTACCAAGACAATGAGTGACCTGAAAACTCAGATTCTCTGTATTCAGGAGGCACAGGCCCATTCACAACAGCCCCCCCAGGTCACAGGTTGCTTCCAGCAGCAGCAATCCCAACCAGGCCTCCACCTCATACCGCCAGGTGAACCATATCCAGGCGGAGCCGGTTCCATTGTTGCAGTACCATCCAGAGCAACCGCCATCTCAAGAGATGCAGATGGTGGTGTATCAGCCGGAGCAACCACTGGCAGTTCTTCCTCCACCCTCCTTCGAGCAGGAACCGTTGATGGAAGTCAACGGGATATGGTATGACCGATACCCGCAGCCCGCAATCCGTAGGGATCACCCCGGATTCCGTTGGGGTAATGGTGGATCCTCATCCCAACAACATCCTCCTGCTCAAGGACAGCAGAGCAGCCAGCCACAACAACAACACCAGCAGCCCCAGTTTGCCCAGCCCCAGCATTATCAGAGTGGTCCTCGTCCCGCCTATCAGGGACAGCAGTGGAGGCCGCGACAGCCGCCTCAGCATTCTTATCACCAGCCTCCCCCTCAATTTCAGCAACAACACCAGCAGCAGCCCCATTTCCAGCAAGGACAGTCATCCGGTTCTCAGGGTCCAGCCTACGAGAACCCAGCCCTTGATGATCTTGCCCGCTTGCTATCTGAACAGCGAGCATCTTTCAGGCAAGAAATGGATGAGTTCCGGCAGGAGATGCAGGACATTATCAAAAGCAAGGCCGCCATACCCGCTCAGATCGAACCAAACCCTAATAATTTCAAAAGAAAATCTGAGCAGGTAGAGTTCATAGAGGGTGCCTCTCCTAGTGACAATTTGAATGATATGTCTTCTTTTGTGAATGATGCTGATTTTGTGACTACTAGGAGCGGTAGGATACCAGCCGGCGGTGCCTCTTCTGAGCGACAACCCGAAGCCGAACTAGGAGCGCCAGAGGAGCAGAGGAGCGGTACTGATGCCGCTACAGATGATATTGAAGACGGTGGTGCTGATGCCACCAACGATGGAGTCCAGGACGACGGTGCTGATGCCGTCGTGATACCAGATGCAGACGGTGGTGCTGATGCCACCATTTTGGATGCCGAACCAGAGCGCGGTGCTGATGCCGCGAAGACAGGTGCTAGTGGTGGTACTGAGGCCACCACATCTACTTTTGTTGAGCCAGCTTCTGTGATGCCACCACTTTTTGTATCTAGTGACTATGGGAAGAAAATCAAAAACAAAAATATGAATAAAGGAAAGGTTTCTGTTCAAATTGCGGATCCATATGTGATGAATAATGATGATTGTATGGATTCTCCGTCTTCACAGGCATAGGGACCGATTCCTAGCCCTCCATCTGAGGAGGCCCCTACAATCCCCTTCCCTGAGGCACTCCGCCGAGCGAAGGGGAATAAAAAAGAAAATCAAAAAAAGAATCAGCAGGTAGAGTTTGGCAATGAAATGATTGACAAATTTCACATTCAGCTGACTCTACGAGAAGCATTTGAGCATATCCCCTTCTTCAAGAAGAACTTAAAAGAAACAACTACTGTTCGAAGAAGGAAGAGGCACAGAGATCAAATCCATATGCTCACTCATAACACTTGCTGCGCCATTCAGAACACATTGCCAGCCAAGCGACCAGACGCAGGAGCTCCCTATGTCAGATGCGAGATTCAAGAGCAGCAGTTTGATCGTACTCTATTAGACAGCGACTCTTCAATTAACCTCCTTCCGGCAGCCTTACTCAAGCAGTTCGAGTTTGGCCCTCTTCTTCGAAGCAGAACCGTCCTTCAGTTTGCTGATAGGTCGATTAAGAGGCCGAAGGGGTTATTGAAAGACGTGGTCGTTACCATTCAGGGCCTGAAATTCCCTGTGGACTTCGTTGTGTTGGACATGGAGATCCCTGAATCGGTAACTGATGCCCCCATCATTCTCGGACGTCCATTCTTGGCCACAGCCAAGGCGGTGACCGACCATGATAGTGGGAAGGTATGCTTTCGCGTAGAGGGCGAAACCATACAAATAGAGACGATCGAAGAGATCAGAGCCAGAGAGGCAGAATGCTCAGAGCAGTCCAGCGAAGCCGAGCAGATGACAGAGGAGGAGCTAGACATCCACCAGGCGTGTGATTTTGAGATGACTGATGATGAATCCAACTGGAAAGATCCCGTAGCACCGACCCTCGCCTTGCCTACAGATTCACTGTATCTCAATCTCATGGCAGTCGAGAGCCGGGAGAGCACATCCCTGGATGAGGATATCTCTGAGGCTGACAGTGTTGTGATGAGTGGTGCTGAGGAATTTCAATCTTGCTCATCGTCTTCTGATCCCTCGGATTCAGACATTGATTGGGATGACTTTGATGACTATTTACCTTGTCTGATTCCTACTGAGCCGACAGCCAAGACAGAGTGCGAGCCAGTGCAGTTTATCGACGATCCAGCAGGCCGCCCTTCGTCAGCAATTCATGCAGAGCGAGAGTTCTCCCATGCAGACCTGGTCGCATTTACACAGACATATCAGAAGCCAGATCTGCCACCTCCCAGTTGTCCGGAACGGAAACCTCTGCCGCAGTCAATGAAGTACAGATTCCTTGCTGGAGAGCCAGAAATGCACCCAGTCATTATCTCAGCAGATTTGACTGGAGAGCAAGAATCTCGTTTGATGGAGGTTCTTGAAAGAAACCGCAAGGCAATCGGTTGGAGTATAGCTGATCTCCAAGGGTTGAGCCCAAATCTTTGCTCTCATCACATCTATCTTGAAGATAACGCTAAGCCATCGCGTGAGTTCCAACGACGACTGAACCCGAATCTTCGAGACGTAGTCATGAAAGAAATTTCCAAGTGGTGGAGCGCTGATTTTATCTATCCCATCTCCGACTCCAAATGGGTTAGTCCACTCCATGTGGTACCCAAGAAGACGGGTATCACTACAGTTGTCAATGAGTCTGGAGAGGAGATCGCTACCAGAGTACCAACTTCTTGGAGGGTCTGTGTGGACTACAGACGATTGAATGAGGCCACCAAGAAGGATCACTTCCCGCTACCATTTATTGATCAAATTATCGAGCGGCTAGCTGGGAAGAGTCACTATTGTTTTCTCGATGGGTACTCTGGATATAATCAAGTGGCCATTGCGCCCGAAGACCAGGAGAAAACGACATTCACCTGTCCGTTTGGGACTTATGCTTTCAGACGGATGCCCTTTGGTCTATGTAACGCTCCGGCGACATTCCAAAGGTGCATGTTGTCCATCTTCTCGGACATGGTGGGTGACTGTTTAGAGGTCTTCATGGATGACTTCTCGGTCTATGGCGACGGGTTCGACGCTTGTCTTGACTGCCTAGACCGCGTGCTGAAGCGCTGCATAGAGGTTAATCTTATCTTATCCTGGGAGAAGAGTCATTTCATGATGACTCAAGGGACGGTCCTTGGTCATATCGTCTCCAACAGGGGCATGGAGGTCGATCCGGCTAAGGTGGATATCATCAGAAAACTCAATCTGCCGTCCAATTTGCGTCAGTTATGGTCTTTTCTGGGGCATGTCGGTTTCTACCGACGGTTCATTAAGGACTTCAGTCGTATTGCCCGACCGCTCACTGACTTGCTCACCAAAGACACCGAGTTTATTGTTAATGATAAGTGTCTGGAATCTTTTGAGACTCTCAAAAACATGGTTGTTTCAGCTCCTGTCCTTCAGCCACCCGATTGGTCTCTTCCATTCGAGATCATGACGGATGCTTCAGATTTTGCCGTTGGGGCTGTGCTTGGACAGAGGAGGGATGGTTTACCCTTTGCCATTCACTACGCCAGCCGGACTTTGGATGCCGCGCAGCGGAATTACACTGTAACTGAAAAAGAGATGCTGGCCGTAGTTTTTGCTCTTGATAAGTATCGATCATATATTCTTGGATCTAGAGTGACAATATACACTGATCATACCGCCATCCGGTACTTGATGGCTAAGAAGGATGCCAAAGCTCGTCTAACCAGATGGATCCTTCTACTCCAGGAATTTGATATTGAGATTAAGGATAAGCCTGGAGTTAAGAATGTGGTGGCGGATCATCTTTCCAGATTGGAGAATCTTGAGGAATCTGAGCCCAGCGCACCTATAACAGAAACATTTCCAGATGAGGCGATCTTATTTATGATTGTAATAAAAACTCCAAATTGAATAAAGATGCTCTTATTTATGATTCTGCCAACAAAACATCACAGTCAAAGTACCCTTTGATCAGTACGTGGCCGGTAATCCAGCCTTTCAGAAATACTTGAAGGCAAAATGCACTCTTACCAGGACTCGTACAAAGAGAAAAGTTAATTTGTGGAGACTCATATCTTGACAGTTGCCACCACCAAGTGCGTCAAAAACCAGCATCTACCAAGAAAGAAAAGGGATCTGGGTGCCCATTATGTGGAGAGTCACATTGGCGGCATAACATTCACACGCACACTTCTCGACAATGGATCTGACATAAATCTTCTACCCTTAGCCTTATATTATCGATTGGAGTTGGGCCCTCTAAAGAAATCATCATCTTTACTCCAATTTGCTGATAAATCCACTAAAAGACCTAAGGGAGAAGTGAAGAATGTCATCATCATTATTGAGGGTACAGAATACAAAGTAGACTTCACTGTCCTGGACATGGAGACCCCGAACCATTAGAAGGAATCGCAAATCATTCTTGGAAGACCTTTCTTAAGAACCGCTAAGGCTGTATTCAACTACGGAACTGGCATGATGAGATTCCGTTCTCCAGGCGGAGAAGTGGACTTGGAGATGAAACAAATAAAGTGGCAAAGGCCAGACTCCGAATCCACAACTGAAGATGCCGAAACATCAGAATGCAATCTCCTCAGAACCACTGGGCCATGGGACCAACTGCCAGACATACAGATAGAAAGCACATCCTCAGAAGAAGAAATAATACACGATGCAGTCTCTGAGACTTCTAGACCCCCAAATTATCACACACTTGACAACACAGAAATCCTCTTGGATTTGTCAATCCCATCACCTTTGGGACAGTCAATCGATGATGAGTCGGACGTGGCTCTGGCCGAATTACCATTCTACTCTAGCGATCCGACTCACTTTTCTTCGGAATTGGTAGCCAACATCTCACACAGTGATTCACCGCCAACTGATACTGAGCCAGAAGCAAAAGTCATTCAGCCAGACTTGATCGACGATTCAGAATTGCCAGAGCTGAAGCCACTTCCTCCCACACTGAAGTATGCATTCCTCAATGGACCCAAAGAAAAATTCCCTGTGATCATTAGCTCATCATTAACAGTAGACCAAGAATCCAGACTGATCGAAGTCCTTGAGCGAAATCAAAAAGCCATAGGTTGGACCGTGTCGGATCTCGTAGGAATAAACCCCGCTCTCTGCTCGCACCAAATTTATGTTGAGGATAATGCAAGGCCTTCCCGTGACTTTCAGAGAAGATTAAACCCCAATCTTCGGGAAGTAGTGAAGAAAGAAATAGAGAAATGGTGCAAAGCAGGATTTATTTACCCCATTTCTGACTCCAAGTGGGTAGCCCCCCTCATGTTGTCCCGAAGAAGTCGGGAATCCATATGGTTACCAACGAGGAGGGGGTAGAGATCGCGACCCGAGTACCCACGTCGTGGCGCGTCTGTGTCGATTACCGGCGCCTGAATGCTGCGACCAAGAAAGACTACTTTCCACTGCCATTCATTGATCAAATATTGGAGAGACTTGCAGGGAAAGCATTCTTCTGTTTTCTTGATGGGTACTCTGGCTACAATCAAGTAGCTATTGCTCCCGAGGACCAGGAAAAGACCACATTCACATGTCCCTTCGGTACTTATGCATTCAAGCGCATGCCATTCGGGCTTTGCAATGCCCCAGGCACATTTCAGCGGTGCATGATTGCCGTATTTGTCGAAATGGTTGGTGATTTCCTGGAAGTCTTCATGGATGACTTCTCAGTTCATGGTGATTCATTTGATACATGCTTAGCACACTTGAACCGAGTCCTTCAGAGATGCAGGGAGGTTAATTTGGTACTCTCCTGGGAGAAGAGTCACTTTATGGTGACTGAGGGTATCGTGTTGGGGCACGTCATCTCCAAAAAGGGAATGGAGGTGGACCCTGCCAAGGTGGATGTGATCAAGAAACTTGAGCCACCAACCAACGTCACGTCAGTGAGGTCGTTCTTAGGGCATGTTGGATTTTATCGACGGTTTATTCCTGATTTTTCAAAGATCGCTGATGAATCCACATTTCATCATCTTTATTCTATCATTTTGGCACCTAAAACCCTAGCAAATGCCTGTAAATAACCTTAAAACAAGCATCTTAGCATCCATGCATATGCATATCAATAGTGTATAAAACACTGTAATTAAGGCCAAAATTATAGAATAAATAAAGAAAAGAAAAAGAATAAAATATTGTAAATATTTTATGACCCAAAACCCCCGAGACCTAGGCATCTTGATGGGTAGGTCGACAAGGAATAAAGTAGGGGGAGATAAGGTCGAAAGCACAGTCAAAATACCTTGTCTTCTATTCATTTTGGGACCTAATTTTGGTTCCACTTTGTATACATCAAATAAAGAAACTTTGTACATGGAAGTCGTAGATAATTTCATAAAGAAAAAGACAAAATTGATTTCACAGAAAAAGAATGTACAGACAAAAAGATATGGTCTGAATAAGAATCCAAAATCCCAACTTCCCAGACCCGTATCTCACAAATAAAAACTCCAAATGCAGCGTACTCACCTTTAATTGTATATAGAAGAAAATAAGCTAATTAATGGCGGTGGTTTCGCATTTGGCGGAGCTACGGTCTGAAAGTTGAGTTTTGGACCCTCATTGTATACTTGTACTGAATAAAATATTCAATTTATTCTTTATTCATTATTTATTCATTTTTATATTTTTATAATTTTGTAAATATTACTTATAATAATTATGTGCATTAAAATCAGAATAAAAATGTAAATAAAAATCAAAATAAAAATACTTGTATATACATTACCAGGTATAATACCTATACACATACCTATAATATTACTACTTGTGTTTTATTAAATACACAAAACATATCAGAAAAATAAAAGAAAAATAGATTTATGTATCTAAAAGTATTTTATAATTTTTGAAAATAATAAACAAAAAAGAATAAAATTGAAAATACCAAAATAAAAATAAAAATATCAAAATACATAGGTAATATACCTATATAGGGCCAAAAATGTAACTTGTAAAAATATAAGTCATAAAAATAAATAAAAATCAGAATTAAATACTACATAATATTTTGAACATTTTTTATTTTATAACTTTTATTTAATTCGACCATTTATTATTTTAAATTGAATTAACAAATGATTTTTTCCAGGGTTTTTCCTGGTTGGTCCACGTGGACCAACCAGGAGGTCAGAACTGTTGACCTAGGTCAACAGTCTGACCTACCCCTGTAGCGTCTGACACCCTAGGTTTTGACCCAACTTCAAGGATTTTTCGAGGCCAGGACTTGCACCTTTTTGTGTTGCAATCTTCTGCAACATTGTTCCTCGATCCTCCCTCTAGCTCGCCCATGCTTAACCTTGGTCATCGGACCCAAGATTCGCCAGATATGCTTTGATCTTTGGAGCACCTCTGTCTCGGGTCAAACCGCATAAAACCAACTCCCCTACTTTGAATTCAAATCGAGTCCCCTTGGTCCACCCTTCAGCGTCTCTCTTGTGCTCCTGAGCTCCGTGGAGGTGACAGCTCCAACGCCGGCCCTTCAGCTGAGGCGCGCGAAGTCGAGGGAAGCTCCACCACCTCCGCCAAGTGCCGGCGTCGAGGTACCCCTTTTTCCTCTGGCTCCGGCCATTGAGGGCTTCCCCCACTTTCTTGTTTATCCCATTAGGTTCCTGTTAGCTTAATCTTCGAAAACCCTAAAAAATCTCTAAGTTTCATCGCTCATCTCGCCCATTCAAGCATCATCGCCGGAGCGCAACTCCGGCCACCATCGACCACTCCCCCTCGCGCTTAGCTTAGGTCCACCCAAGGTCCAGGCACTTTGCCCTGGACCTTCTAACTCTACTTGCAGGGTCAAAGCACTTTGAATCGCGCCTGGGTGCGATTTTGAGGCTCGCCGGAGCTCAGCCGAGCTCTCCAGCTCCGCCGATCGTCTGCGAGCAGCACGGCCATCGCCGTGCACTTTTGAAGCCCCCAGGAGGTAGAAGACGACCCCAGGAGTCTCCACGTCCATTTTGGAGCCTTAACTTCGTCGGAGGACGAAGATCTGGAGCGGAGAAGCTCGCCTCGCCGGCGTTCTTCGCTGTTCTTCCTCATCGCCTCCCAGCCGTTGGATCGAGGAGGCCTCCCCAGATCGCACAACCTCCGTTAGATCTCCCCACGTGCCTGCCGTCCGATCATCGGAGGAGATCTAATCCAGACCGTGCATCGCCGAAGCGTCATCGACCGTTCCCCAGCTGCCACGTGTATAAGTGGATTGCCTCCAGCCGCTGGATCGCGCCTCGCTCCCCCAGCCGTTGGATCCAAGCCACGCGTCATCATCGGAGCGTCGCGTCGAGGGTATTTTGCACCATCACCCTCGCAATTTTTGTATTTAATATTTAGTACTTAAATTTGTATCTGTAGTGTAAAAGTTTTGTAATATTTGCAAAAAGACCCTCGAACTTTCTTTATTTGCAGTTAGGTCCTCGCCACGTCACCTCACGTGACCAGTTCACGTGAGGGGGTGGGCATTTTGCGAGGCAACCCTCGGGCTTTTGCTTATTTCGTTTTAGTCCTGAAACTTTCAAAGCACGTGTAATATATTTGGTTATTTTGCAAGTGGGCCCCCAGGTTTTTGAGAAATTGCATTTTGGTCCCTCCCAGGCGCGTGCAAGTCACGCGCCTTGGTGGGTAAATTGCCAGGAGGCCCAGGCGGTTTTGTTAATTGTCTTTTAGTGCCAAAAATTGAATATTAAGAGTATATTTTTGTGGAAAATTGCATGTATGCCCCTGGAGGTTTTGGATATTGCACTTATGCCCCTGCCAGGACTGTTTAATGCTTGGATGCTTGTTGTATTTATTTAAAATATCTTTGTAAGTCCAAAAATCCCACAAAAATAGACTTAAGCTCTTGTGCACCTATACTTTCACGCCACCTATTTAGTTTTTGATTTTATTTTATTTTCCTATTTATTAAAAATCAAAAACTCTCATTTTGTGCACTGTCTAGCTTAGAAAATACCAAAAAAATCTCAAAACACCTCCAAAAATTCCCAAAAATCCACATAGTGTCTATTTTATCCTAATTTAGTGTCAGTCCAAGAATCATTAAAAATTTCAAAAGAAAAACACTAAAAAATTAAAAACTCTTAAAAACTTCAAAAAAATATATAAAATAGTAGAAAAATCCAAAAAATACAAACTTAGCTTCTGTTTATCCCTTATGTTGTCCTTCTCATTTGAAAAATAGTGTGAAATATTTTTGCTACTGTTTGGTATTTTTAGATTCCATTTTACTCACAGCCAGCCTTGTTTGCACTGTTTTCTCTTATTTCAGCTTTTAAAAATAACAAAAACATCTTGAAAAATCCCCAAAAATCACAAAAACAGTAAAAAATATTAAAAAGACCAAAAACATTTCATTTCTGGATTTTTGAGTATTTTTGTGCATTTTTATTAATATTTTACTTTGCCTTGTATTACATTGCCTTTACTTTCCAATATTAAAAAAAAAGATAAAAAAATATAAAATATAAAAAGAAAATACAAAATCAGTAAATCAAAAATCAAAATACAAAATTAAAAAAAAAGTTAAAAATTAAAAACCCACAAAAAATTCCTTTGCTTGCCTAGTGTAGACACTCACACACTTGTGCATTCATTTGCTTGAGTTACACTGCTTGCTCCCTGTGTTCGAACTCTCTGCATACTTGCCCTTTACATCATTTGTGCAGAGTTAAAAATAAATTTTAACTCCACATTTATTTCTAATTATTGATTTTTAGTGTGGGTTAATTGTTGATTAATTTCGGGATTTGTGTGGTCAAACACCGACTGTTGACTCGCCTTGTGAGTCAATATAACCGCATCTAATTTCGGGATTATCAAATGGCGCCGTTGCCGGGGAGCAACAGCTTGTAGTTCACATTTTTGTTTTATTGTGTGATTGTTTACCATAGCCTCATTTTTCATCTCTTACATTTTGATATATCTTATTGAGCTATCTGACCATCTTTTGTCTTGTCTTCTTGCGAGGGACCGCGGAGCGAGGCGGATCGCCTAGGCGATACGACGCAACCTTGGGAAGCGGAGCCGGCTTTTCTTTAGCCGAGCCGGCAGGAGAGAGCAAGGAGTGAGAAAGAGAGTGATTAGATAGCTTTTCTTTTATTTGGTGAGAGAGTGATTCATTTAATTTGTAATAATACAGGTACCTTGGACACTTGAACATTCGGGCCTAATTTCCGGGTGTTTGTTCACCCGGGGGCTCACCGCGGATTTTGTCGAGTTTTTATCGCTTGTCATTTTCCGGTTTTGTTTTCATTTTTCACTTTATTTTGTGGAATGAGCTCTTAGATCTAGGTCCTGCTTGACTCGATTAGAATAGGTCCAAACACTTAATTATATTTGCATGCTCCTAAAGATACGTATTTGGACTTAGAATAATCAAACAGTTAGCGAATAGCTTCCAAATCCACGCGCCGCGAGCTCACACCCGAACAAGCGCTTTCTCCTACTCCAAATGTGTTGGGCAGAGGAGGGGTGAGCCAAGACCGGACACTCGGATTAGAAACTATTAGCTAGCTTGTGGTTCTTCACGCTAGCAGTTGCCTGTTCTAGGACGCTTTCCGCTTGCATATCGTCATATAGATTAGGTTTAAATATTCTGCTTTGCATCCCGCATGGAGAGAGCTGGGATTCGTTGTAAGTCTTCTAACTTTGCACGCATCCTCTAGGCACAAAGGTGAGATTTCCACCTTGGTGTCGACTTGCACGGCTTTTCCGACTCTTTTCTCCCTCTGTTTTTGGACAAAGTAGGATAAAGGAAAAAATACAAAAATGTTAGGCGCTTGTTTGAATTGACTCAAAAGAAGCGATAACACCAAAAAAATTAAAAAAAGGACTGCTAAAGAAAACTTGACCAAAATAAAATTGGTAATTGGATTCATTGCTTGGGGAGAGTAACACCCTCACTTGTTTTCAGGTTGCATAGGAAGGTTTCCTTCCCAGTGAGGTGAGCGCTTCGTAAGGATTAGAGCCCAAAACCCAACTTGTGGCTGCCTTGTGTATCGCCTGGATTTCCGAAGTATTGGCGCTACTATCGTACGTAGTCGAGTAGGACTTGGTCGCCATTGGTGACTCTCTATTGTGAGAGCACCGACCTTGTCCGAAGTACCGAGCCTAGGCCACGCCTTCACGGGTGTGTCTGTCTCACCGGCTGCGTCCGAGTAGGACCTTGTACGCTCACGGGTGATTCCGTTGCGAGCGAGGTCCGAAGTATCGGTTTCGCCTATCGGCTTCCTCCCTCTTTTCTTTGGCTGAGTAGGGATCCAGGAAGGGTTACAAGGACCTCAAAAAGCGCAAGTTACAGGTTACACAGGAGGAGGACAAGTACGGGGACACTTTCCTGGCAGTACTCTCTCTCCTATAGGCATAGCGCTCTAAGGACTCGTGAAAAGATAAATACCTGAAAAACAAGCTAAAACTGACAAGATAAAAGCCGAACCTTCACGGCTTCACGAGTTGAGTTGGTGAACTTACCCTTGCTTTGTGTTTGATTTCTAGATTTATTAAGGTCAAGATCAAAAACACCGCACAATTGTGCGCAATTTTGTCGCATCTCATTTTCTCTTCTTTTTCTCTTGCATTGCCCCCACTCTTTCCAAATAATCAAGATGATGGGACGGAGATCTCTTAGGCCGACCTTGTCGGCACCGCTATCCAGCACTCCTCCCTACTCATCTAGGAATGCCTCGGAGAGCCCGCTCTCCGAGCCTGAGTTCACATCCACCCTGTTCCCCCTCGACCACCCTTCCCATTCTCCTTCCCTCAGTCCAATCATTTCAGACTTCAGTGCATCACCAAGTTCGGCTCATTCAACAGCACCTGAAATGGCCTCTTTTGCATTTTCAGAGCATCAAGCAATGGCAGACAGAGGCGAGCACCAAGATGATTACGATCACCCGCCGTTCATTATTGATCAAGCAGCCATCAACAATTCCTTGCTAGCATCCCTGGAAAATATGCAGAGACAGATCAGAGATCAGGGCACATTCATGGGTGACCTTATGAGGGAGATCGCATAGCTGAGAGAGAACCGACCTGGCAGTGGCGGTGGAGAAGGAGGAGGACCCGATGCAGGAGGAGGCGACCCAGACGGTGAGCGACCGCCACAGACTATCATGAGGGAACTGCACAACCCAGCTTCATCCCTCACTCACCGGTGGATCAGACTCCCACCAATCCATGGAGACTTCGAGCTTCGGCACAACACGATTCAGATGCTACCCAAGTTCCATGGGTTGCCGACCGAAGAGCCACACCTCCATCTCCAAGAGTTCGAGATGATATGCAGCACCATCCACGATCGGTTGTTGACCGAGGACACTATCAAGATGATCGCCTTCCCATTCTCATTGGTTGATCGAGCCGCATATTGGCTCAAGCATCTGGGGCGATTTGTCGACACGTGGGCAGATCTCCGGTCCGTATATTTGAAGAAATACTATCCTCTCGGCCGGACAAACGCAGCTCGAGCCATGATCAGCAATTTCGCCATGATCCCGAATGAACAGTTCCATGAAGCATGGGATCGTTTCAGAGAGCTCATAGACCGGTGTCCACATCACGACATCTCCAAGCCCCATCTGGTGCAGAGTTTCTTCTGTGGGCTGACACCGGAGTTGCAGGGGCTTGTGAACGCCTCTTGCGGTGGGTCCTATTTCTCCAAGGGAGAAGACGACGTCTGGGCCATTTATGAAGGAATGGCAGAGAACTCTACAGTGATGACCCAGGCCAGAGTCTACACTCAGCAGAAGCCCCCGCAAGGAGCGGGATCATTTCAGAGGATCGCCCGCATCGATGCTGGTCCCAGCACAACGTCGGTCGCCGCAGCACAAGCCGAATCAGCAGCAGCCGACATGGGCATTATCAGCGAAAAGCTGGACCGCATGGAGATCCTCGAAAAGAAGCAGAATCAAGGTCTAGCCCAGATGGACCTTCTTACCAAGACAATGAGTGACCTGAAAACTCAGATTCTCTGTATTCAGGAGGCACAGGCCCATTCACAACAGCCCCCCAGGTCACAGGTTGCTTCCAGCAGCAGCAATCCCAACCAGGCCTCCACCTCATACCGCCAGGTGAACCATATCCAGGCGGAGCCGGTTCCATTGTTGCAGTACCATCCAGAGCAACCGCCATCTCAGGAGATGCAGATGGTGGTGTATCAGCCGGAGCAACCACTGGCAGTTCTTCCTCCACCCTCCTTCGAGCAGGAACCGTTGATGGAAGTCAACGGGATATGGTATGACCGATACCCGCAGCCCGCAATCCGTAGGGATCACCCCGGATTCCGTTGGGGTAATGGTGGATCCTCATCCCAACAACATCCTCCTGCTCAAGGACAGCAGAGCAGCCAGCCACAACAACAACACCAGCAGCCCCAGTTTGCCCAGCCCCAGCATTATCAGAGTGGTCCTCGTCCCGCCTATCAGGGACAGCAGTGGAGGCCGCGACAGCCGCCTCAGCATTCTTATCACCAGCCTCCCCCTCAATTTCAGCAACAACACCAGCAGCAGCCCCATTTCCAGCAAGGACAGTCATCCGGTTCTCAGGGTCCAGCCTACGAAAACCCAGCCCTTGATGATCTTGCCCGCTTGCTATCTGAACAGCGAGCATCTTTCAGGCAAGAAATGGATGAGTTCCGGCAGGAGATGCAGGACATTATCAAAAGCAAGGCCGCCATACCCGCTCAGATCGAACCAAACCCTAATAATTTCAAAAGAAAATCTGAGCAGGTAGAGTTCATAGAGGGTGCCTCTCCTAGTGACAATTTGAATGATATGTCTTCTTTTGTGAATGATGCTGATTTTGTGACTACTAGGAGCGGTAGGATACCAGCCGGCGGTGCCTCTTCTGAGCGACAACCCGAAGCCGAACTAGGAGCGCCAGAGGAGCAGAGGAGCGGTACTGATGCCGCTACAGATGATATGGAAGACGGTGGTGCTGATGCCACCAACGATGGAGTCCAGGACGACGGTGCTGATGCCGTCGTGATACCAGATGCAGACGGTGGTGCTGATGCCACCATTTTGGATGCCGAACCAGAGCGCGGTGCTGATGCCGCGAAGACAGGTGCTAGTGGTGGTACTGAGGCCACCACATCTACTTTTGTTGAGCCAGCTTCTGTGATGCCACCACTTTTTGTATCTAGTGACTATGGGAAGAAAATCAAAAACAAAAATATGAATAAAGGAAAGGTTTCTGTTCAAATTGCGGATCCATATGTGATGAATAATGATGATTGTATGGATTCTCCGTCTTCACAGGCACAGGGACCGATTCCTAGCCCTCCATCTGAGGAGGCCCCTACAATCCCCTTCCCTGAGGCACTCCGCCGAGCGAAGGGGAATAAAAAAGAAAATCAAAAAAAGAATCAGCAGGTAGAGTTTGGCAATGAAATGATTGACAAATTTCACATTCAGCTGACTCTACGAGAAGCATTTGAGCATATCCCCGTCTTCAAGAAGAACTTAAAAGAAACAACTACTGTTCGAAGAAGGAAGAGGCACAGAGATCAAATCCATATGCTCACTCATAACACTTGCTGCGCCATTCAGAACACATTGCCAGCCAAGCGACCAGACGCAGGAGCTCCCTATGTCAGATGCGAGATTCAAGAGCAGCAGTTTGATCGTACTCTATTAGACAGCGGCTCTTCAATTAACCTCCTTCCGGCAGCCTTACTCAAGCAGTTCGAGTTTGGCCCTCTTCTTCGAAGCAGAACCGTCCTTCAGTTTGCTGATAGGTCGATTAAGAGGCCGAAGGGGTTATTGAAAGACGTGGTCGTTACCATTCAGGGCCTGAAATTCCCTGTGGACTTCGTTGTGTTGGACATGGAGATCCCTGAATCGGTAACTGATGCCCCCATCATTCTCGGACGTCCATTCTTGGCCACAGCCAAGGCGGTGACCGACCATGATAGTGGGAAGGTATGCTTTCGCGTAGAGGGCGAAACCATACAAATAGAGACGATCGAAGAGATCAGAGCCAGAGAGGCAGAATGCTCAGAGCAGTCCAGCGAAGCCGAGCAGATGACAGAGGAGGAGCTAGACATCCACCAGGCGTGTGATTTTGAGATGACTGATGATGAATCCAACTGGAAAGATCCCGTAGCACCGACCCTCGCCTTGCCTACAGATTCACTGTATCTCAATCTCATGGCAGTCGAGAGCCGGGAGAGCACATCCCTGGATGAGGATATCTCTGAGGCTGACAGTGTTGTGATGAGTGGTGCTGAGGAATTTCAATCTTGCTCATCGTCTTCTGATCCCTCGGATTCAGACATTGATTGGGATGACTTTGATGACTATTTACCTTGTCTAATTCCTACTGAGCCGACAGCCAAGACAGAGTGCGAGCCAGTGCAGTTTATCGACGATCCAGCAGGCCGCCCTTCGTCAGCAATTCATGCAGAGCGAGAGTTCTCCCATGCAGACCTGGTCGCATTTACACAGACATATCAGAAGCCAGATCTGCCACCTCCCAGTTGTCCGGAACGGAAACCTCTGCCACAGTCAATGAAGTACAGATTCCTTGCTGGAGAGCCAGAAATGCACCCAGTCATTATCTCAGCAGATTTGACTGGAGAGCAAGAATCTCGTTTGATGGAGGTTCTTGAAAGAAACCGCAAGGCAATCGGTTGGAGTATAGCTGATCTCCAAGGGCTGAGCCCAAATCTTTGCTCTCATCACATCTATCTTGAAGATAACGCTAAGCCGTCGCGTGAGTTCCAACGACGACTGAACCCGAATCTTCGAGACGTAGTCATGAAAGAAATTTCCAAGTGGTGGAGCGCTGATTTTATCTATCCCATCTCCGACTCCAAATGGGTTAGTCCACTCCATGTGGTACCCAAGAAGACGGGTATCACTACAATTGTCAATGAGTCTGGAGAGGAGATCGCTACCAGAGTACCAACTTCTTGGAGGGTCTGTGTGGACTACAGACGATTGAATGAGGCCACCAAGAAGGATCACTTCCCGCTACCATTTATTGATCAAATTATCGAGCGGCTAGCTGGGAAGAGTCACTATTGTTTTCTCGATGGGTACTCTGGATATAATCAAGTGGCCATTGCGCCCGAAGACCAGGAGAAAACGACATTCACCTGTCCGTTTGGGACTTATGCTTTCAGACGGATGCCCTTTGGTCTATGTAACGCTCCGGCGACATTCCAAAGGTGCATGTTGTCCATCTTCTCGGACATGGTGGGTGACTGTTTAGAGGTCTTCATGGATGACTTCTCGGTCTATGGCGACGGGTTCGACGCTTGTCTTGACTGCCTAGACCGCGTGCTGAAGCGCTGCATAGAGGTTAATCTTATCTTATCCTGGGAGAAGAGTCATTTCATGATGACTCAAGGGACGGTCCTTGGTCATATCGTCTCCAACAGGGGCATGGAGGTCGATCCGGCTAAGGTGGATATCATCAGAAAACTCAATCCGCCGTCCAATTTGCGTCAGTTACGGTCTTTTCTGGGGCATGTCGGTTTCTACCGACGGTTCATTAAGGACTTCAGTCGTATTGCCCGACCGCTCACTGACTTGCTCACCAAAGACACCGAGTTTATTGTTAATGATAAGTGTCTGGAATCTTTTGAGACTCTCAAAAACATGGTTGTTTCAGCTCCTGTCCTTCAGCCACCCGATTGGTCTCTTCCATTCGAGATCATGACGGATGCTTCAGATTTTGCCGTTGGGGCTGTGCTTGGACAGAGGAGGGATGGTTTACCCTTTGCCATTCACTACGCCAGCCGGACTTTGGATGTCGCGCAGCGGAATTACACTGTAACTGAAAAAGAGATGCTGGCCGTAGTTTTTGCTCTTGATAAGTATCGATCATATATTCTTGGATCTAGAGTGACAATATACACTGATCATACCGCCATCCGGTACTTAATGGCTAAGAAGGATGCCAAAGCTCGTCTAAACAGATGGATCCTTCTACTCCAGGAATTTGATATTGAGATTAAGGATAAGCCTGGAGTTAAGAATGTGGTGGCGGATCATCTTTCCAGATTGGAGAATCTTGAGGAATCTGAGCCCAGCGCACCTATAACAGAGACATTTCCAGATGAGGCGATCTTATTTATGATTGTAATAAAAACTCCAAATTGAATAAAGATGCTCTTATTTATGATTCTGCCAACAAAACATCACAGTCAAAGTACCCTTTGATCAGTACGTGGCCGGTAATCCAGCCTTTCAGAAATACTTGAAGGCAAAATGCACTCTTACCAGGACTCGTACAAAGAGAAAAGTCAATTTGTGGAGACTCATATCTTGACAGTTGCCACCACCAAGTGCGTCAAAAACCAGCATCTACCAAGAAAGAAAAGGGATCTGGGTGCCCATTATGTGGAGAGTCACATTGGCGGCATAACATTCACACGCACACTTCTCGACAATGGATCTGACATAAATCTTCTACCCTTAGCCTTATATTATCGATTGGAGTTGGGCCCTCTAAAGAAATCATCATCTTTACTCCAATTTGCTGATAAATCCACTAAAAGACCTAAGGGAGAAGTGAAGAATGTCATCATCATTATCGAGGGTACAGAATACAAAGTAGACTTCACTGTCCTGGACATGGAGACCCCGAACCATTAGAAGGAATCGCAAATCATTCTTGGAAGACCTTTCTTAAGAACCGCTAAGGCTGTATTCAACTACGGAACTGGCATGATGAGATTCCGTTCTCCAGGCGGAGAAGTGGACTTGGAGATGAAACAAATAAAGTGGCAAAGGCCAGACTCCGAATCCACAACTGAAGATGCCGAAACATCAGAATGCAATCTCCTCAGAACCACTGGGCCATGGGACCAACTGCCAGACATACAGATAGAAAGCACATCCTCAGAAGAAGAAATAATACACGATGCAGTCTCTGAGACTTCTAGACCCCCAAATTATCACACACTTGACAACACAGAAATCCTCTTGGATTTGTCAATCCCATCACCTTTGGGACAGTCAATCGATGATGAGTCGGACGTGGCTCTGGCCGAATTACCATTCTACTCTAGCGATCCGACTCACTTTTCTTCGGAATTGGTAGCCAACATCTCACACAGTGATTCACCGCCAACCGATACCGAGCCAGAAGCAAAAGTCATTCAGCCAGACTTGATCGACGATTCAGAATTGCCACAGCTGAAGCCACTTCCTCCCACACTGAAGTATGCATTCCTCAATGGACCCAAAGAAAAATTCCCTGTGATCATTAGCTCATCATTAACAGTAGACCAAGAATCCAGACTGATCGAAGTCCTTGAGCGAAATCAAAAAGCCATAGGTTGGACCGTGTCGGATCTCGTAGGAATAAACCCCGCTCTCTGCTCGCACCAAATTTATGTTGAGGATAATGCAAGGCCTTCCCGTGAATTTCAGAGAAGATTAAACCCCAATCTTCGGGAAGTAGTGAAGAAAGAAATAGAGAAATGGTGCAAAGCAGGATTTATTTACCCCATTTCTGACTCCAAGTGGGTAGCCCCCCTCATGTTGTCCCGAAGAAGTCGGGAATCCATATGGTTACCAACGAGGAGGGGGTAGAGATCGCGACCCGAGTACCCACGTCGTGGCGCGTCTGTGTCGATTACCGGCGCCTGAATGCTGCGACCAAGAAAGACTACTTTCCACTGCCATTCATTGATCAAATATTGGAGAGACTTGCAGGGAAAGCATTCTTCTGTTTTCTTGATGGGTACTCCGGCTACAATCAAGTAGCTATTGCTCCCGAGGACCAGGAAAAGACCACATTCACATGTCCCTTCGGTACTTATGCATTCAAGCGCATGCCATTCGGGCTTTGCAATGCCCCAGGCACATTTCAGCGGTGCATGATTGCCGTATTTGTCGAAATGGTTGGTGATTTCCTGGAAGTCTTCATGGATGACTTCTCAGTTCATGGTGATTCATTTGATACATGCTTAGCACACTTGGACCGAGTCCTTCAGAGATGCAGGGAGGTTAATTTGGTACTCTCCTGGGAGAAGAGTCACTTTATGGTGACTGAGGGTATCGTGTTGGGGCACGTCATCTCCAAAAAGGGAATGGAGGTGGACCCTGCCAAGGTGGATGTGATCAAGAAACTTGAGCCACCAACCAACGTCAAGTCAGTGAGGTCGTTCTTAGGGCATGTTGGATTTTATCGACGGTTTATTCCTGATTTTTCAAAGATCGCTGATGAATCCACATTTCATCATCTTTATTCTATCATTTTGGCACCTAAAACCCTAGCAAATGCCTGTAAATAACCTTAAAACAAGCATCTTAGCATCCATGCATATGCATATCAATAGTGTATAAAACACTGTAATTAAGGCCAAAATTATAGAATAAATAAAGAAAAGAAAAAGAATAAAATATTGTAAATATTTTATGACCCAAAACCCCCGAGACCTAGGCATCTTGATGGGTAGGTCGACAAGGAATAAAGTAGGGGGAGATAAGGTCGAAAGCACAGTCAAAATACCTTGTCTTCTATTCATTTTGGGACCTAATTTTGGTTCCACTTTGTATACATCAAATAAAGAAACTTTGTACATGGAAGTCGTAGATAATTTCATAAAGAAAAAGACAAAATTGATTTCACAGAAAAAGAATGTACAGACAAAAAGATATGGTCTGAATAAGAATCCAAAATCCCAACTTCCCAGACCCGTATCTCACAAATAAAAACTCCAAATGCAGCGTACTCACCTTTAATTGTATATAGAAGAAAATAAGCTAATTAATGGCGGTGGTTTCGCATTTGGCGGAGCTACGGTCTGAAAGTTGAGTTTTGGACCCTCATTGTATACTTGTACTGAATAAAATATTCAATTTATTCTTTATTCATTATTTATTCATTTTTATATTTTTATAATTTTGTAAATATTACTTATAATAATTATGTGCATTAAAATCAGAATAAAAATGTAAATAAAAATCAAAATAAAAATACTTGTATATACATTACCAGGTATAATACCTATACACATACCTATAATATTACTACTTGTGTTTTATTAAATACACAAAACATATCAGAAAAATAAAAGAAAAATAGATTTATGTATCTAAAAGTATTTTATAATTTTTGAAAATAATAAACAAAAAAGAATAAAATTGAAAATACCAAAATAAAAATAAAAATATCAAAATACATAGGTAATATACCTATATAGGGCCAAAAATGTAACTTGTAAAAATATAAGTCATAAAAATAAATAAAAATCAGAATTAAATACTACATAATATTTTGAACATTTTTTATTTTATAACTTTTATTTAATTCGACCATTTATTATTTTAAATTGAATTAACAAATGATTTTTTCCAGGGTTTTTCCTGGTTGGTCCACGTGGACCAACCAGGAGGCCAGAACTGTTGACCTAGGTCAACAGTCTGACCTACCCCTGTAGCGTCTGACACCCTAGGTTTTGACCCAACTTCAAGGATTTTTCGAGGCCAGGACTTACACCTTTTTGTGTTGCAATCTTCTGCAACATTGTTCCTCGATCCTCCCTCTAGCTCGCCCATGCTTAACCTTGGTCATCGGACCCAAGATTCGCCAGATATGCTTTGATCTTTGGAGCACCTCTGTCTCGGGTCAAACCGCATAAAACCAACTCCCCTACTTTGAATTCAAATCGAGTCCCCTTGGTCCACCCTTCAGCGTCTCTCTTGTGCTCCTGAGCTCCGTGGAGGTGACAGCTCCAACGCCGGCCCTTCAGCTGAGGCGCGCGAAGTCGAGGGAAGCTCCACCACCTCCGCCAAGTGCCGGCGTCGAGGTACCCCTTTTTCCTCTGGCTCCGGCCATTGAGGGCTTCCCCCACTTTCTTGTTTATCCCATTAGGTTCCTGTTAGCTTAATCTTCGAAAACCCTAAAAAATCTCTAAGTTTCATCGCTCATCTCGCCCATTCAAGCATCATCGCCGGAGCGCAACTCCGGCCACCATCGACCACTCCCCCTCGCGCTTAGCTTAGGTCCACCCAAGGTCCAGGCACTTTGCCCTGGACCTTCTAACTCTACTTGCAGGGTCAAAGCACTTTGAATCGCGCCTGGGTGCGATTTTGAGGCTCGCCGGAGCTCAGCCGAGCTCTCCAGCTCCGCCGATCGTCTGCGAGCAGCACGGCCATCGCCGTGCACTTTTGAAGCCCCCAGGAGGTAGAAGACGACCCCAGGAGTCTCCACGTCGATTTTGGAGCCTTAACTTCGTCGGAGGACGAAGATCTGGAGCGGAGAAGCTCGCCTCGCCGGCGTTCTTCGCTGTTCTTCCTCATCGCCTCCCAGCCGTTGGATCGAGGAGGCCTCCCCAGATCGCACAACCTCCGTTAGATCTCCCCACGTGCCTGCCGTCCGATCATCGGAGGAGATCTAATCCAGACCGTGCATCGCCGAAGCGTCATCGACCGTTCCCCAGCTGCCACGTGTATAAGTGGATTGCCTCCAGCCGCCGGATCGCGCCTCGCTCCCCCAGCCGTTGGATCCAAGCCACGCGTCATCATCGGAGCGTCGCGTCGAGGGTATTTTGCACCATCACCCTCGCAATTTTTGTATTTAATATTTAGTACTTAAATTTGTATCTGTAGTGTAAAAGTTTTGTAATATTTGCAAAAAGACCCTCGAACTTTCTTTATTTGCAGTTAGGTCCTCGCCACGTCACCTCACGTGACCAGTTCACGTGAGGGGGTGGGCATTTTGCGAGGCAACCCTCGGGCTTTTGCTTATTTCGTTTTAGTCCTGAAACTTTCAAAGCACGTGTAATATATTTGGTTATTTTGCAAGTGGGCCCCCAGGTTTTTGAGAAATTGCATTTTGGTCCCTCCCAGGCGCGTGCAAGTCACGCGCCTTGGTGGGTAAATTGCCAGGAGGCCCAGGCGGTTTTGTTAATTGTCTTTTAGTGCCAAAAATTGAATATTAAGAGTATATTTTTGTGGAAAATTGCATGTATGCCCCTGGAGGTTTTGGATATTGCACTTATGCCCCTGCCAGGACTGTTTAATGCTTGGATGCTTGTTGTATTTATTTAAAATATCTTTGTAAGTCCAAAAATCCCACAAAAATAGACTTAAGCTCTTGTGCACCTATACTTTCACGCCACCTATTTAGTTTTTGATTTTATTTTATTTTCCTATTTATTAAAAATCAAAAACTCTCATTTTGTGCACTGTCTAGCTTAGAAAATACCAAAAAAATCTCAAAACACCTCCAAAAATTCCCAAAAATCCACATAGTGTCTATTTTATCCTAATTTAGTGTCAGTCCAAGAATCATTAAAAATTTCAAAAGAAAAACACTAAAAAATTAAAAACTCTTAAAAACTTCAAAAAAATATATAAAATAGTAGAAAAATCCAAAAAATACAAACTTAGCTTCTGTTTATCCCTTATGTTGTCCTTCTCATTTGAAAAATAGTGTGAAATATTTTTGCTACTGGTTGGTATTTTTAGATTCCATTTTACTCACAGCCAGCCTTGTTTGCACTGTTTTCTCTTATTTCAGCTTTTAAAAATAACAAAAACATCTTGAAAAATCCCCAAAAATCACAAAAACAGTAAAAAATATTAAAAAGACCAAAAACATTTCATTTCTGGATTTTTGAGCATTTTTGTGCATTTTTATTAATATTTTACTTTGCCTTGTATTACATTGCCTTTACTTTCCAATATTAAAAAAAAGATAAAAAAAATATAAAATATAAAAAGAAAATACAAAATCAGTAAATCAAAAATCAAAATACAAAATTAAAAAAAAGTTAAAAATTAAAAACCCACAAAAAATTCCTTTGCTTGCCTAGTGTAGACACTCACACACTTGTGCATTCATTTGCTTGAGTTACACTGCTTGCTCCCTGTGTTCGAACTCTATGCATACTTGCCCTTTACATCATTTGTGCAGAGTTAAAAATAAATTTTAACTCCACATTTATTTCTAATTATTGATTTTTAGTGTGGGTTAATTGTTGATTAATTTCGGGATTTGTGTGGTCAAACACCGACTGTTGACTCGCCTTGTGAGTCAATATAACCGCATCTAATTTCGGGATTATCAATCGCCCGTCCAGTGACTGAGCTCTTAGGAAAAAGACACCGAGTTTATTGTAAATCACAGATGTCTAGCGGCCTTCGAGCTCCTGAAAAAGAAAATATGTGAATCGCCGATATTACAAGCTCCCGACTGGTCTCTTCCCTTCGAGATCATGACTGATGCATCGGATTTTGCTGTCGGAGCGGTACTCGGACAAAGAAGAGATGAAATTCCTTATGCGATTCACTACGCGAGCAAAGTGTTGGACCCTGCACAGAGAAACTATACAGTGGCTGAAAAGGAAATGCTCGTGGTTGTTTGGGCCCTGGAAAAATTCAGATCATACATATTGGGCTCCAAGGTGACAATTTTCACAGATCACACAGCAATTAGATATCTCATGGATAAGAAAGATGCTAAGGCTTGACTTTTGATATGGATCTTGTTAATCCAGGAGTTTAATCTAGAGATCAAGGATAAACCTGGAATAAAGAATGTTGTTGCTGATCACCTTTCCCGAATCGAGCAAAACGATCATCCTGATATCGGACCAATCAAGGAGACTTTTCCAGACGAATCGATTTGTGTCATTGAGTCAACCCCATGGTATTCCGACATAGTGAACTATCTTGTCTCTAAGAAGGTTCCCTATGGTTGGACTAAAAAAATGATTGATCGATTAAAGTCAGATTCGAGAAAATACCATTGGGATGATCCTTTCCTTTTCTATGAAGGACCGGATTGTGTCTGGAGAAGATGTATTCCTCAGGAGGAATATCAGAGTGTCCTCACATACTGTCATTCTCTCGAGGCTGGAGGACACCATTCGGGAAAGAGAACTGCGCACAAGGTACTCCAATGTGGATTTTACTGGCGGACCTTATTTCAGGATGCTAATGAATTTGTACGGTCATGCCCAATTTGTCAAAGAATGGGAGGGACTATGGGATATAGAGATGAAATGCCCATGCAACCAATGATTTTCTGTGATGTTTTCGATGCATGGGGGATTGATTTTATGGGTCCCTTTCCCAACAGCAATGGATTTGAGTACATCTTGTTAGCAGTGAATTATTTATCAAGATGGGTAGAGGCTATTCCAACCCGAACTGCAGATAGCAAAGTCGTCTGTAAGTTTATCAAAGATAACATCATTACGAGGTTCGGGATACCAAAAGTATTGATTTCTGATGGAGGTAGCCACTTCGTGAACAGGGAGATGAGATCTTTGGCTAAGGAGTACAAATTTGAGCATAGAATAGCCAACCCATATCATCCACAATCTAATGGCATGGCAGAGGTTTCTAATAGAGAGGTGAAGAGCATTCTCCAGAAGTTGGTTCGTCCCGATAGGAAGAATTGGTCGAAACTGTTGGACCAAGTTCTATGGGCCTATAGGACAACCTATAAGACTCCACTCGGTACTTCACCTTTTAGGATGATCTATGGTAAGCCATGTCATCTTCCTGCAGAATTGATTCACAAATCTGAATGGGCGATCAAAAAGTTGAATTGGAGTTGTCACCTTGGGAAACTATGTAGAGACTTAAATCTGAATGAGCTAATTGAAATCCGAAATCGGGCATATGACAACAGTGTGATTTATAAGGGCAAGGTCAAGAGATGGCATGATAAACACATTCGAGAGAAGACCTTTGTCCCTGGACAGAAAGTGTGGTTGTTTAATGCTCGGTTGAAGATTTTTCATGGGAAACTAAAATCAAAATGGACGGGTACCTACATTGTTATCGATGTGTATACCAATGGAAGCGTAGATATTGCCGAACTCAAAGATAATGCACAACCGTTCTCAGTAAATGGACAAATGCTGAAGCCATACATTGAATCACCAAAAGAACAAACAGTTCAAGTCGAGGTCATCTATTTCACGCAGAGCGAGGACATTGAAAATCTATCTGATCATTCCCACCCTCCCTCCCGACCACATCGGTCTCCTTGTACAGCTTCTTCCTTTACTTAGGCCAAGGCCTAAGTATAGGGGGGGACCGATGCCATCTGTATATATCATTCTTCTCCTGACTCCTAATTGCTCCATTTCCACCCTTCTTCCATACTTAGGCTATCCACAACCTAAGTATAGGGGGAACCAACATCCACCTGTATATACTCTATTCATTCACATATCCAGACCGCTTCAATTTTTTTCTTTTTATTCTTTCACTCCCTTACGCTTAGCCCAAGCTATGTCTTCTTTACGCTTCTTGTACTCTGAGGACACATCACTCGCTAAGTATAGGGGGGTCTGTATATATACTTTGTATATATTTTACCCATATCTCGTACTTTCGCGTAAGTCTATATGTATTTACGGGGTGGGTACTAATTTAAAAAAAAAATTGTCTGCATTGCACACACCTACACTTCATCCAACATTACATGCATTTGCATCCGTGAAAAGTCACTGGGTTCTGAACCGAGTTATGAGCCGAAACCGATAGTGGTCCGGACTTGACCTTAATCCACCTAATTTTCAGAGGAACTTCACCGAAAAATAGGATTTTAAGAGATTCAGGTCTTTATGACTTAATTCCTTAAGTTCCACATGACAATGTACAGCGTTTGACTCTTAGTGTCTAACCTGGTCTCTTCATTCTGGGTACAACTCTGGAATAGGGAATTAATTCGCACTCTCGCACTATGCACTTAGCTCAACCCAAACGGGATGTTGGAAGACTGTGTGAGTCTCTTTTCTAGTAGCGTGGAAATCTAAAGACCGGAGTACGGGTTGAAATAAAGCTTCGGAAAAGGGATGGACGGCTGGGCACAATTTTTCTAAGACCCCAAAAAATGTACGGAACAAAAAGATTCTATATCCGTAGGGGCACAACAAGATCCAAACAGAACCATCAAAAAATCCAAATACAAAGAAGCATTCTACCAAATAAAAATCCGACCAAAAAGGTCCAAGCTTCAAAAACCTGCAGATCTTGGTGGAGACTCGGCTACACTGGCCATCTTCACAAGGAGAGGTGACTACACTGGCCACCCTCCAGTTCTTTTCTCTTTCTTCTATCTTCTCCCTCATTCGATTGTGAACACAGCGCGACAAACCTTAGAAGGAAATACCTGACTCCCCGAGGACGAGTTACTGGAGAGGAGAGGAGCATGGTAGTCTGGCATTCAGGATGGGAAGAGCTAAAACCCCTCACACACATGAGTCGGTTATTCAATATTCATAGGGTATACTTTGGGAAGAGGATTGATCTAAGATGACTTCTGAGCCGAAACTGTGTCAATGATGTGTAGAACTTGAGCGTTGTTGATTTAAAATTCTAAGTCTCACAGAAGTTCCGACACATTATTAATCCAAAGGTCAAGTTTAGTTTCACTTTCACCTTCAGTTCATGGTCTTGGTATGGAACCCAGTCTCATTTCACTTCATGGCATGCCTTTTTGATGCTCAGGAACGAGCATGGTTTAAGTATAGGGGGATGATGAATCTCGGATTCACCATTCTAAGTCTCATTAATTAAGCTCAAGTCCCTCAAAATCAACAATATTTCTGCATTTATTCTGCATAATTAGCATTCAGGCATGATTTCACAAGAATTGCATTTTAGCATTAATTTCTGCATAAAATAAGAAGCCAAAAATCCAAACAAAAAATGACCTGTAAATAGCCTAACTTCCCCTATTTTTAACTCCTTCATGCTAACTCAGAGTGCCACAAACTCACCTCCACTGTGTACATATCACTAACAAGAATAAATAAAAAATACAAAAAATCACTAACCCGGTTAAGTGGACCAAAAACCCAAACCCTATTTTTAGGATTTTCGGACTAAAAGCCCCATATCTTCCCCATCCAGTGTCCGATTTGATCCTACTCACTTTTGAATTAATGTACATTCAATTATCTTCAAAACAAGACCAAGTTCAAGTGAATCGGAGCTTGTATGTGAAAGTTGGGGTTTGGGCCTCTTTTGTATATTTTCACGGCTTTTCTGACCTTTATTTTATGTATATGTATTCTTAATTAATAAAAATCCAAAAAAATTAGAATTAGGTGCCTTTTATTTATCTTTGAGTTTTCCAGATTTTCTCGGATTTTTATCTTGTTTTAAAAATGACAAAAAAATTAGAAAACCCAAAAATCAAGGTATTCTTTGTACATGGGATACCCCAAAAATTCACTTTTTATATTTGACCGAATTTGGCTTTGATGTCTTCATGAAAGTTATAGATCTCGTCGAGACGAGCATTTTTCGTGAAGGAAGCTTTTCGATCCGAGGTCATTTGCTATTTCTTTTTGATTTTACAAAATGATTTTTCTTCGAATTTTCTGGTGCTGACACGTGGCAACCCCAGGGGCCGCCATGTGTCAGTTGTTTTTCGCGTTTTAATATATTGTTTTTATTAAAAAAATTAAAAAGCACCCGCACGTGCAGCGCACGTGCCACCGCCGCACGCGCACTGCACGTGCGCCCGCTCCCTCTCCCCTTAACCCCCTTGCCACGTGTCCAGATCGCGGCCGTTCGATCTCGGCCGATCGAACGGTCGCTGGCCTTCGTCTCTCCCCCAACGGAGCCCCTGAGTTCTCCGCCAACCACCTCGCCAACGGAGCCCCCGAGTTCTCCGCCAACCACCTCGCCAACGGTCCCCCTTCTCTCCGTCGTTGACCCTCTCCTCCGCACCGGTCCCCCACGTCTTCCGCAACCACCGACCGCCTCCCTCGCCTATAAAAGCACCTCGCCAACCCCGAGCCCAGGCATCCGCCGTTCATCGCCGCAGGTCGTGACAGCCACGGTCGGCGAGATCCGAGGAAGACCCTCCTCGCCGCAGTGCCGCCTCGCCGTCGCTGCTCGCTCCGGCCACTCCCAACGTCGTCGAGCCCTTCTCAGGTTATCTCCATCTCTCTCTCTCTCCATCTCTCTCTCTCTATCTGCGTCTCTCGACCAACTCGCGCCGCCATCCCTTTTCGCTTGCCGGTCCTCCCCCCTTCACCGCTCCATCGCCTTCTCTCCGCTCGAAGCTCCGCGTTCTTCTTCGCCGCCGACGACGATATCCTCAGCTCTGCCAGCCGCTTCATCTTCATCGACCGCCACGGCATCAGCTCCAGTCGCCACCGACCTCGCCCACTCCACCAAGGCCCGCCGGCCGTGTGTCGGCCATTGGGTCCGCCGCAAGCCTCCGCCACGCCACCAGCAGCTACGTCGTCTCCGACAACATCTCCAGGAGCCGCTCCGCCTCGACCGCCCCTCGCCGGCCTTGCTTCCACCACGGAGGCCCGCTCCGCCAGCCCCTTCGCCGCGCGCGGCCGGGCGCTTGTCCCGAGACCCCCCACGTGCGAAGCACGTGCGGGGGGACGTCAGCCTGCATCAGCAATCCAGAAGGCACGTGCGGGGCACGTGCCTCTGGGTAAATTTCAATTACCCCCCGGAGCTTCATTATATTGCAGACAAGTCCAATAGCTCCAGGTCACGTGCAAAGCACGTGATTTTGGTGAATTTTGCAGAGAACCCCCCCCCCCCCACAATATAGGTAATATCAACTAGGTCCCCCCTGCATTGTTTTTATTTATTTATTCTGTTTGCGTCTGTACCCCTATCTTTGTCATCCATTATAGACCTCTAATTGCATCATTTTATTCATTTAAAAATAGTAGTTTGTTCATCTTTTAATTCTCTACATTTTGACATGTCGTGGATATTTTTGTGCTTTACGGTTAATTAATAAATAATTGTTTTGTGAAAATTGGAATATTTTGCCCAATCTGTGCTCTGAAATTCATAGTAAATTAACCATTGCTCTAAAAATCTCCGAAAAATCACGTAGTGTAGAGATTATTTTGTTTGACATTGTGCCCAAAAATCTTTGCATTTGCATGCATAATTTGCTCTGTAAAAATCATTTTACATATTTCATTGTTTAATTTTTAATAGGTATTAAACCCCACATTTTCAAGATTTAGGATTTTTCTGAAATCCATCACTTAGTCATAGATCTTAGATAATTTTGTCTCTTGAAAATAAGTAGGTTTAATATTTATTAAAATTAAATATTGAAAATAATTTGTTTGCATTTAAAATTCCATAAAAAATTCATTTTGCATCCAAAAAATCCAAAAAAATTACAGTGCATTCATCTTGTCGTATAAATCATCTCGACCAAGTTTCATATTTTTCGGACATCATTTGAACGTATTTGACATTTTAGTCCCTAAAATAGGCCGCATTTGCACTTTGCATCCCTTATTGCATTGAAAAATTCCAAAAAAGACCACCTCGAAAACCGAACACGAAATTGGATTGATACAACTCTAGGTTGTTCCTTTGCCTCCTTGTGATCGACCTTGGGACTTGCCCAAGTAAAATAAACAAAAAAATCACTTGCTTGAAATTGATTAAAAATTGTGGTTATTTCTTGACTGTTTCCGATCGCTGCCTACAACGAACGACACATCATTATTACCACGAACAAAGATTAAAAACAACTTCTTAACGCGGTTTTTACGGACACATCACACCGTCAAATGATTGTTAAGAAAGGAACTCCAGCCTGAGTAGGAGATGGCAATCCTTTCTCACATGGGCTGATATCTGACCGACCTCTTGATGCAGGTCCTCTGCATGGGAATAGAGATTCAGAGGTGTCTGATTAGTTAGGTCAAAGAGTTGACTTGATGAGATCAAGATAACCAAAGTCCTATATCGTATGCTATCCCGATACAGGCACACATCCTCTGACCGGAGACAGATGTGTTACTATATGTCTAGGTATGTACATTTGGCACACCAATAGGTTGATGACCTAACCAAGGTCTATACACTGGCGCGCTGGTGTGCATATAAGGGCATATGAGTAATACGATCTCTCAAAGGGATCATGTAAGTTCGTTTACTGAACCGGAAGACATGAGCTCACTCATGAGATATCGAGAAGAATCAAATTCCTGCGCATGATTGTCTCGCTTTGGAAGCTTGACTGAATTTGTCGGTTGATGTATACTTTTGGAAAGTATATGATCAAGACCTAGGTATGATATATGATTTTGGAAAGTATATGATCGATACCAACTCCGAATGATCAAATGAGAAACCTACTGATAAAACCCTGAAGTAGACAGTATAAAGTTGATCTAATACTTCGGGTTTATTCTGAGTCTTCCAGTATGCAGGATGTACATGTATTAGGAATACCTGAGGGTGATGTGATCATAAACGACTGTATAACCATGACGCTTCCATTCATAGGGAGTGATGAAATGGGTCTGGATTTCAATGACTCCTCTCAGTAGAGAAGTAATCTGATCTTGGTCCAAATGTTGGACATTGATCTGAATGTGATTCAGATGCAATGAGAAGATTAGATTTGCGGTCTTGATTTAATCAAGCATCTATGGGAGGCCCGAGATCTGGATTTGAGATGTGATCTCAATATCCAAGTCACTATACGTGGAACAATACAATTGCCATTTCCTTATCTCCAAGTATCCGCGGAAAAAGCGCATTATCCTTGAAAGAGTTCATGGATAATTTCATTATCGATATATGTATCCAAGCATCGAGAAAATTGATAAGTAAATGTGATTTAATTATCATGGATAATATGAATTTGATTCATATTATAAGGAGAGATATCTAAGATAATTAAATGTGATTTAATTATCAAAGATATGAATAATGTGAATGTGATTCATGTTATTTGGGCACATGAGAAAAGAGATCTAAGATGATTAAACGTGATTTAATTATCATGGATATGAATATGGATAGCACTATCGTATTCATCATATATATTATAAATATAATTTATATTATATTAGAGAGAGCATATTGTATTTTATATTTGTTGATTAATTGTTAATGTGAATTGGATTTACATTGAATGATTAATTGAAAATATAATTGCATTTAGTTTTGGGTTGTAAATGAGATTCACATTTTTTTCGATGGCTTTATTGATATTTTCCAAAAGGTAATTTGGAATTATTTTTTGTGAAAATATTATCGACAATAGATCATGATGTAATCATGAGATAATGAGATCTCACGAGATAATGAGATCTCATGAGATATTAAGATCTCGTGAGATGATGGTAGCCGTCCCTTATTTTAGGGGATTGGTTTAGTCTTCTCATTATCTCTTCTCTAGTCAAATATGATTTAAATTGGAATTAATTATATTGATTTATCAATATGAATTAATTCAAATTAAATCAATGGTTGTTGTGTTTTACCAACATCAATCCTAGCCGTTGAAAGGGATACAATCAATCTCATCCATTGATTGTGTGTTGTCCATGGATTGGGATCCATGGACTCCTAAAACCCTGTATAAAAAGAGGCATTCCTTGCTCTTCTAGACACTCGAAATCAATGAACTCTCTCTCTCTCTCTCTCTTTCTTTATCTCTACACGCCCATTCTCTCTATCTCTCATGTGGCCGTCCACCACGGATGCCCTAGAGAGATTCTCCATCGCCACAGCGTCGTCGTTATGCTGCCCGATCGTTTGCTCGTAGATCTCCGTCTACTTCAGGGTGCCTTGCTCGTGAAGAATACGTTGTATCTCGTTTGTCGAGATTAGGAGATCCATGACTTGGATCATCAACATGGATTGCGAGGATCACGTGATTCATCCCCGCGCTCGCAAGCGTCTCCTCCGTCGGATCGGACTTGAGACAGGAGGTCTCTTTGTTTAGAGACTCGATCGCAACCACGCTTCAAGAGGTAATCCTATTACTTGTTTGTGGTTTAGACAAAACGATCCGAGAAGTGTTCTTGGATCATGTGGTTTCGTCACATAGAAAATTTTAATTTCCGATGCATCGAGCAACTAGTGCGACTAATCGTTCCCGATCGCATTTGATGCGATCATCACGCTTCCGTGATGCGCTTGATGATTTTTCCCGTATCCTTCAAGTGGTATCAGAGCCAGGTTGTCGAAGTTTTTAGATTAGATCCATGAACCTACGAAGATTTGGGCTCGTTTAGGTTCGTGAAGATTTTAGCATTTCAATTTTTACAGCCTTGTCTTGTGATAGCATTTTTTCCCTGTTTAAAATGTTTAAATACAAAATTTTAATTTGGATAATATTCTCCATTAATTAAGGAAACAATAGGATTTGAGTTTGCATGATTTGGATTTCGTTTGCTCAAGATATGATCGTTTTATTGACCATATATCCACTGTTTCGGGGATGACGATTAGAGACGTAATTAAGATGTCAATTACAATTTAGAACACCTGGAAATGCGTGTTTATCAAATGGTTTCGTTTTTAAATCCAGTTATGAATCTCTAGAAATTGATTTTTATTTAATTTGGATTTAAAATGAAAGAGATATGCTATTTTTAGTTGGTGAGGGTCACTGCTGGAAATTGCATCATTATTCGAAACCTTGTGATTGTCGTTTAAGACAAAATTACGAAATTAATAGTTAATTTCCTGAAATAATTGTGGATAATATTTGAGAAATGTTAGAACAATATTTATTCCCTTAAATGGCATTGCCTCAACCAATGAATGATTAGATTATATCTTGATCACTATTGGTTAATATGAAATTTCCAATAAACATTGTTTTCATGAAAACTTTAGTTTATCATACAATAGTTGTAGGACAACTTTTACATGCAAAACCTTATTGCTTAAATAGAATTGGGGATTTGTTTAGCAAATCTCCTTATAATATTATCAAAATGGTTTTGATGAGTATTATATGGTATAATTTCGGTTGAAAAACTGATGATCATCTCAAGTACAAAGTGATTGACTCAGCATTGCT
The DNA here is from genome assembly GCA_037367405.1 of Ottelia alismoides. Lineage (NCBI taxonomy): Eukaryota > Viridiplantae > Streptophyta > Magnoliopsida > Alismatales > Hydrocharitaceae > Ottelia > Ottelia alismoides. Next base: position 877,652 of record JAZKJV010000399.1, read on the forward strand.
TTTTTCAGAGGCGGATATGGTGTCTAGTCGGGGATCACTAGGGTAGCGGGTCTCACCGGTTGCAGTCCGTCCCACTCCCGCCGGTACTGACCATGACAACGGGTAGGGAACAAATGATGCCTGAGAGATCATGATGTATTTTTCCAATTATTAAAATTCGAAATAATACGTATTTGAGATAATACCGTAATTCAAGTAACGATTAAGAATATTTGTTGGATATTAATTGGATCATTAATTTAATATGATTAGATTAATTGGAATCCAATTAAAAATAAAAGACTCTATTATGAATAGAGTTGTTATTTCCCTTGGAAGAATTAATCATAATGAATATGACTCATAATGATTGATTAGAATTTGAATATGATATGGAGGATCAGATAAGTGACATCCATGGTCTCCCGTCAAGGCGAAGGGTTCCGTCACCAGATATTGTATGTAGGAGACGCCTGTCCGAAGTGACAACTCCTGCATACAATTCATTTGGATCGGGGTCTTCGCTTCTCGAAAGAGTAAGGTCGTATACTTAGTGACCCCAATATCGGATCCTCATATTATTGGGGCGATATTGGATTACCGTATAGTAGGTATTAAGCATGTTGACGGTTGGTTCAATTAATGACGGGTCAACATCACCTTAGGGGTGGTGGGCCCGGGTGTTAAAGACCGATTTGGGAGATGCAAGTTGGACTTGCAAGGCGGAATGTGTTCCCGCTTCTTTTTATCCGAGTTACATGTTCTCATATTATTGGGATGTAACAAAGATAAGGAAGGATATCCCAGATCTTGCTTAAGATATAATGGTAAGTGTATCTCTTACGTTGAAAGTGATTAAGGGAATGAACTTTCAGTGTTGACAAGGGAAGACAACATTGATATAAAAACTCCTAAATCAAATTAAAATAAGTGTAAATATATATACACTTATGCAAATTTCTTATTTCAGATAATCCTTTATTAAACCCACTCAATGTTATACTCAATAATAACCATTAAAATATCATAGATTGGACTCATGATCCAGATATTGTACTTGCAATTGTACATATAATGTATGTGGCTGCAATGTGCAAGTTTCCTCGTAAAAGTGAGGAATGACAATTAAATAGACAATAGATCTACAACCCTAGGGTTTCTACGTCTCTATAGTCTTGATCTTTCATCGAGTGTACTTTGAAAGTGACACGTCGATGATGATCGTAATTGTCAATTAATCCTTATAAAATCTAAGAAGATGTTCTGGCATGCATAAGTGCTCTCGACATTTTAATCATGAATGACATGGTTAACTGCATCATGTAGAATGGTAGCTCTATAAGAGATGATATATTCAAAATGTTTGAATACCTACCTGAACCAATGTTTTGAGAGTCTATATGGATGTAGACATGATGAGTGCCATCATTCTACTGCCTATACTATAGTCATTCATGAAGCTTCATAATATTCATATTGTATGAATTTAATGAAGCATGTATAAATGTTGAAATACTCTTACATTGAATTCTTTTGAATTCAATATAAGAAATTCTTTGTCTTAAGCAATGGTTGTTTATATATGAAGGGAGCGCGGTGGGAGCATGGGTCGGACACGAGTAAGAAGGAAAGTCAAAGAGTTGACCTACTTCTGTGACTTCCATATAACATCCAAAGAGTTGGGTGAATGCCAATACTGCAATAAGTTGGTGTGTTGATAATATGACTATCAAGTCTGTCTAGAATCCTTAGAGAAGGACTATGATAGAGTACCAGAATAATCTACATTTAATCATTGAAATTGACTTTCTTATATGATAAGATTAAAGTCTAATAATTGTATCTCATTCTTCTAATGACACTTGCAATTGTTGCATATGTTTTAGAAGACTGGAAATTTTGATCTTAAGGTTTGTACTTATCCACATGGATATTGATGCAATTGTTGCAACAATCTCTGTTGGATTGATAGACTTCTGAATTTCATTGGGAGAGCCTTAGTCTTATAGAATGTCTCTATGACATGGATATTAGGATACACTCATTGTTTGTTTCTAAATGTTGAAAATAAACATGAATTTTGGAATAAACCTATCATAAAGAGTTGTGATGGATATATTTCAGACAGTAATCTAACATCTAGTGGACTCCACAAATTAGAAAATTAATGAATGGTTCATTAAGATTTCTAATACTGAAAGTTGAACCTTAAAAGATCAATAGGAGGATGAAGATCATTTGACAGTGATCTGGCATCGAGTTTTGGACATATGTTTCTTGATGAGATCAATGGACTAGTAAGATATGAAACTTTAGAATGTCTAAAATTTCAACTCTTACATACTTATGAATATTGTATTCAAAGTAAAATGTCCAATACACCCTTCTCTGAGAATGGTGTTGGATGTCGAGGTATTCAAGATCTCATACATATTGATGTATGTGGATCATCTATATCATAATTAACATTATGGATATGTGATATGAATATGTGATATCTATTGATGAGTATGTATGATATGAGATTTCTTCTCTTCACCTAAGAAACCTTTGAAATGTTCAAAGATTCATAATTTTGATTTGGAACCAAAGTCTGAAGAAAGATGAAATGAATTTGATCTAACCTGGGTAGCTTGTACCTGTTAGATAAATTCAAAGAATACCTTATGAAGATATGAATATCATTTCTATCTCAATCCTCCTAACACACCTAAACTCATTAGAGTTGTACGGAGATACAATTGGATCACGTGTGACGTGATTTTATCAATGATGAATTTTAGCATAATTTCCTCTTAGTTTCCTAGTATATATGCAGTAGAGACTACATTATGTATCCTTAATAAGATTCCATGCAGGTAAGCTGGAATCGAGCACTAGAGAGTGCTACTTCATTGGGAAAATAATGGATGGTATTGGATACCTACTTTATAACCCTGAGATTCTTAAAAGATCTCATCTCTGAGAATGTTATTCTGAGAGGATGACTCTCTTGAGAAACAAGATGAAATGAAGTAAATGAACTCATTTAATCTTGAGATGATAATGAGTCTCCAAACGGAAACTAAAAGGATAATTAAAAATGAAACATTAATACCTCTTCAAATGAGTTTGAGGATGTATTCCATGTGTCAGTTAAGTCTGACAATGATCGGGCTTCATGTGATGAAGCTCCCGAGGATCATGACATGGAAAGATGGATATTAGCAATAAAAGTCTAAGGTAGACTTCATATACAAGCGTTGTATATGGACCCTCGAGGATCCACCTATAAGGGTAAGACCCGTTAAGGTGCAAATGGATCTTCAAGAGAAAGGAAACCTGATGATAAGGTAGAGACCTTCAAAGCACGGCTCGTAGCCATGAGCTACACACCGGAAGAGAAGACATTACTTGCGATGAGACTTGCTCTTCAATAACCATGCTTATACCCATCAGAATATTGCTAACTATAGCTACACAACTTGGCTTTGACATCTTCGAGATGAAAGTCAAGATTGCATTCCTCTGTGAACGCCTCTCTGAGGATATTCACATGAAGTAGCCCCAGAGCTTCATGATTGGGGAAAGTAAGATGTGAAAGCTAAAGAAATCCATCTATGGACTCAGATAAACTTCTTGAAGTTGGAACATTAGATTTGATGAGATTATAAATGTTATGATTTCAGATAGAATCTTGATGAACCATGTGAAGCTTAGTGGGAGTGCCATTGTGTTCATTATGCTAAATGTAGACAATATCCTAATCAGTTGGAATGATATAAGGATGATAATAAGTGTTTTGTAGACTGGCAATTCCATATCTTGAAATATGATTTCAAGGATACCTCTTGGATCTTAATTCTGAAGTTGTTCATAAGCAAAGAGAAGAGGATATTGGGACTGTCACATTTGTAGTACACCTTGGACATATTCCATTTTTGGAAATTCCAAGAAAGGTTTCCATCCCTTAAGATTCGATATTGACCTATCTAAAGGGATAACACCTCAAAAGAGTTGAAAAAGTGAATGCTAGAACTGCTTGCACTTGTGCATAAATAACGAGAAGCTAAGTATATGCTAGATGTGTACAAAAGCCAGATATCTGCCATGTAGTGGGAGTAGTACAGTGTTGTTAATCCTACTATGGAGAGAAAATAATTGATTACAGTAATAACAAAATCTTCATAGATGACAAGACTTTTGAGATAGTGATCTCTAGGTCTTATCTTTAAGAAATCAAGACTTTATAGACAGTGATCTAAAAGGTCTTAACTTTGGATACCTTTGGAGATAGAGATCTCCAAGAACAAGGGTATTCTGATAAGGATTGTGGAAGTACTGGTTATGATAATTATTAAGCTGTAGTGTCAAGGACATTATAACTAACAAGATCGAGTATTGGTTGCATGAGATGTAACATTCGCATTAGATGCGAGCACTGTTGCTAGGGATATGCAAGTACCGTAAAAGGACTTGGCATAGTCTCGCGGGAACAAAGTGACTGATCAGCTTACATAGCTATTTTTCTAAATAGCCTATGATTGTCACATGAGTGTGGGTTTAAAGATTAGCCCATTAATGGCTCTTTGGGATAGTGGGAGATTGTTGGACATGCGAGCCCACGACGAGCCATTATGCAATAAATGTTATTGCAGATATCATTCACTGATCTGAAATGAAGAATAAATAATTTGCATAATAGGTCCCTTAGTACAATTAGGGTTATGTACCATGGCCATCTTAATAATTATACAACTGTTGATTAAATAATTGAATCATAGAGGCTGGTGCTTGGATGAATGTCTAACGGGTTAGATCGAGGACTCATCAAGCACCGTCGAATGATTGTTGAGAAATGATATCCGGCTTGAGTAGGAGATGACAATCCTTTCTCACACAGGCTGATATCTGACTGACCTCTTGATGCATGTCCTCTACATGGGAATAGAGATTCAGAGGTGTCAGATTAGTTAGGTCAAAGAGTTGACTTAACGAGATCGAGATAACCAAAGTCCTATATCGTATGCTGTCATGATACATGCACACATCCTTTGACCAGAGACAGATGTGTTACTATATGTCTGAGTATGTACATTTGGCAGACTAATAGGTTGATGGCCTAACCAAGGTCTATACACCGGCGCGCTGGTGTGCATATAAGGGCATATGAGTAATACGATCTCTCAAAGGGATCGTACAAGTTCATTTACTGAACCGGAAGACATGAGCTCACTCATGAGATATTGAGAAGAATCAAATTCCGTGCGCACGGTTGTCTCATATTTGAAGCTTGTCTGAATTTGTAGGTTTGATATATACTTTTGGAAAGTATATGATCAAGACCTAGGTATGATATATGCTTTTGGAAAGTATATGATCGATACCTTCTCCCAATGATCAAATGAGAAACTTACTGATAAAACCCTGAAGTAGCCAGTATAAAGTTGATCTAATATTTCGGGTTTATTCTGAGTCTTCCAGTATGCAGGATGTACATGTATTGAGAATACCTGAGGGTGATGTGATCATAAACGATTGTATAACCATGACGCTTCCATTCCTAGGGAGTGATGAAATGGGTCTGGATTTTAGTGACTCCTCTCAGTAGAGAAGTAATCTGATCTTGGTCCAAATGTTGGACATTGATCTGAATGTGATTCAAATGCAATGAGAAGATTAGATTTGCGGTCTTGATTTAATCAAGCATCTATGGGAGGCCCGAGATCTGGATTTGAGATGTGATCTCAATATCCAAGTCACTATACGTGGAACAATACAATCGCCCTGTCCTTATCTCCAAGTATCCGCGGAGAAAGCGCATTATCCTTGAAAGAGTTCATGGATAATTTCATTGTTGATATATGTATCCAAGCATCGAGAAACATGCTAATTAAATGTGATTTAATTATCATGGATAATATGATTTTGATTCATATTATAAGGAGAGATATCTAAGATAATTAAATGTGATTTAATTAACAAAGATATGAATAATATGAATGTGATTCATGTTATTTGGGCACATGAGAAAAGATATCCAAGATGATTAAATGTGATTTAATGGTCATGGATATGAATATGGATAACACTATCCGTACTAATCATATATATTATAAATGTGATTTATAATATATTAGAGAGAGCATATTGTGTTTTATATTTGTTGATTAATTGTTAATTTGAATTGGATTTACACTGAACGATTAATTGAAAATATAATTACATTTAGTTTTGGGTTGTGAATGATATTCACATTTTTTTCAATGGCTTGATTGATATTTTCCGAAAGGTAATTTGAAATTATTTTTGGTGAAAATATTATCGATAAGAGATCATGATATAATAATGAGATAATGATATCTCATGAGATAGTGAGATCTCATGAGATATTGAGATCTCATGAGATGATGGTAGTCGTCCCCTTATTTTAGGGGATTGGTTTAGTCTTCTCATTATCTCTTCTCTAGTCAAATGTGATTGATGATTACATGATACGCTGTGATAATATGCTCAAATTATGTGGAATACAATTCCTAGGTTACAAACTCTAAATTCACATAATATATGTCTACATTATTCCATGCGCATAAGTGTATAAAATCATCATAAAATCAAGGAAACATCTGATAAAATATTATCATCATTAATCAGATTTATCAGAGGAAAAATGAGTATACTCATAGAGCATTAATTCAATCAACATGTTAACTTGGCTCTACAAGAAAATATCTCTTACATTTTTGTTGGAAAGAAACGACGAAGGTTGAGAGTAAAAAAATCACACTCTTTAAATGTCATACATGCATGTGCACCCTTTCTCCCATTTCCCATGAAAGGGTCGGCCAACTTAAAACTCTCTCTTCCCATGTATGAATGGAATTAATTAGTTTTGTCTTTACTTGAATGCGACTCTTCATTTTGAAGAGGAATATGGCTTTTATAAAATTCCCTACCCCCATGCAAATGGAAAGTAGCCGGCCCTTACCCTCTCTCTCTTACCCATGCAACTCCCCATACATGAATGCATTTATTGGTTTTGTTTGTACATGCATGTGACTTTTTGAAAAGATGCATATGGCTAATATAAAAAGAGACCATCCTCCATGCAAATGACGGTCCCTCTCCCCATTATCTTCTCTCTCGCACCTCTCTCCCTCTCTCCTATTTTCTCATGCACGCACCCTCCCCCTCTATCCCATTTTTTATGCTCTCACAACCCCCTCTCTCTCTCGTCTATTTTCTTGCACGCACTCTTCTCTCGCCACATACTCTCTCTCATCTATTTTCTCTTGCAAGTACATCAGCTCTCCCTTGCATTCTTGAAGACATAGGTGCCTCCAGCACGCCAATCCTCCTCCTCGGGTGCGCCCAGCTACAATAACCATTATTCTCCTCCTCGCGTGCGCGAGAATGCTCTCCAACTCGCAGCACTGTGCGCCCAGCACTGCCCTCCAGCCCACAACGGCATTCCCATGCTTGCAACACCCTTGTGCGCAACTCCGACCACTCTCCTCCTTGCGCGCATCCTCGGGTACAGCCGTGCACCACCAGACTGCACGCCCAACAGCCTCCATCCTCCTCGCGGTGCTCCTCCTATTAGCACCGCAATCATCGTCCTCGCATGCGTCTTCGACCATAGAACTTCAGTCCTGTCTCCACCTTACGCAACAAGCTGCTGCGTCAACTCCATCTCGCCACAGTCTGCAGTGTGCATTCAAGCCACCGGTTACTTCCTCCACGCGTGGGTGCACGTCTAGCAGCCATCATCCTCATCCAGGCCCCTCCCCCTTGCACTCATGATTCTTACTCCCCCTCTCTCTTTTATTCTCTCTCTCTCTCTCTCTCTCTCATTGTCTCATGCAGATGAAGGCATAGCCGGTAACAACCCCTTCCCTGGCCTCCTTGCTCTTACGCGTTGCACGACCTGCAACCTCGCGGCCTCCTCCTCCACCTTGCGCAACCAGCAGCTTCTCCGCGTACTTCGACTCCTTCTCCGTGCACTCCGGTTCTACCTCCCACGCATCCGGCTCCTTCATCGTGTGGCCTAGCATATATCCAGCACCTCCCCATGCGACTGGATCATTGCTTGCCCCATTGATGTTCCCACCAACTCGCGCGCCCACCTCCTCGACATCCAACACCATCATCGTCTCCATTTTAGATTCGCAAGCTCCAATAGAGAAGACTTCTTTCCCATCATTACTTACCTTTTATCTTTTTTCTTTAGTCATTTTATTTAAGTTGAACTTGAAGGAAACAACTCTTATGTTATAAGTTCTTTTGTTTTTTTATACATTACTTGTTTTGTTTAAGTTGAACTTGGAAGCATTCTTATTTCGTAAGGTTCTTTCTCAACTCTAAGTTGCCTTAATATATTGCAAGTTTACCTTCCATTGTGTTGTTTTGAAATATTGCAAATGTTACATTAATTTTTCTATCTTAAGTTGCAATTCTACCTTCGTCTTCTTATTTAGTTGCACTCATGCCCGCATTTGTTTACTTTTAGTTCTAAGAAATATTTTTATCATAGATTGCATTTACTCTTTAAGATTTCATTTTTTTTTCTCTCATCGCCATGGAGTATGACTTGATTTAAGTTTGAAAGAAGAACAAATATCGCAAATTTGCCTGGTCCCCGTGGATTCGATCCTCTACTTGCCGCTTACAATTTTTCTGTAATCCGACCATGCTTGTAGTTGTAATATTATTTGTTTGATTGCGATTTTTCGTGTAACAACAACGCCGTGGTAAAATCATCTTTTTAAACCGTGTAAAATCGTGTCAACAGTGATTTAAATTGGAATTAATTATGTTGATTTATCAATATGAATTAATTCAAATTAAATCAATTGTTGTTATGTTTTACCAACAATAATCCTAGTCGTTAAAAGGGACACAATCAATCTCATCCGTTGAGTGTGTGTTGTCCATGGATTGGGATCCATGGACTCCCAAAACCCTATATAAGAAGAGGCATTCCTTGCTCTTATAGACACTCAAAATCAATGAACTCTCTCTCTCTCTCTCTCTCTTTCTCTCTACACATCCATTCTCTCTATCACTCATGTGGCCGTCTACCATGGATGCCCTAGAGAGATCCTCCATCGCCGCAGCGTCGTCGTTATGTTGCCCGATCGTTTGCTCGTGGATCTCCGTCTACTTCGGCGCGCCTTGCTCGTGAAGAAGACGTCGTATCTCGTTTGTCGAGATCAGGAGATCCATGGCTTGGATCATCAACATGGATTGCGAGGAGCACGCGATTCATCCCCGCGCTCGCAAGCGTCTCCTCCGTCGGATCGGACTTGAGACATGAGGTCTCTTTGTTTAGAGACTCGATTGCAACCGCGCTTCAAGAGGTAATCCTATTACTTGTTTGTGGTTCGGACGAAACGATCCGAGAGGTATTTTTGGATCATGTGGTTTCGTCACATAGAAAATTTTAATTTCCGATGCATCGAGCAACTAGTGCGACTAGTCACTCCTGATCGCATTCGATACGATCATCACGCTTCTGTGATGCGCTTGAGGATTTTTCCCGTATCCTTCATGTATTACCCATTGTTACATCAATACCGGTGATCCATATATAAATTCTGAGCTGTCGCAATTTTTATAGCGACGATTAGTCCAAATTTAGAAAAATAGCGATGGAAAGCACTCTATATGATCATTCACTGTTGATATATCAATAAATATGACATTCATCGCTAATTCTAGCATAAAAATTATTATACAACAAATAATAGTCGTTATTGTACACTTAAAATGGACTAAATACAACATATTTTAAAAAACATCCATGTGGACTCATTTTGTTGTAGTAAACTATTCCATTTATCAAAAAAATACGATTGACTATTAGCATTTGTATTAGCAATTGAATATTGGCATTTACATGTTGTACATTACATGTTTTATATCTTTTTAAACACTTTCATCTAAAAATAAATAAATTCAACAAAAAAGTTGAATTGTTAAGATAATCATCTAGAGTATAAAGAGTAATATCATTCTATAAAAGATACCAAAATGACTATATAATGCTCAGTTATGGAAAAAGTATATAAGTATTTCCATATCTATATTTACGTAATTATGGATGTCGTTGTTGATACCAACAAATATGAATAATGTACTACTATATCCAGAAAATTGTATATAAGGATAAAATCCACTTCAACGTTTGCAAAATCATGAGAAAAAGACAAGTCTTTGATAAAAAAGAAATATTTAGTGAAATTTGTCGCTTATGTTCGGGAGGCCATAATATTAGAAGATGTGTTATATATGAAATGAATGATTTATTATGATAAAAAAATAATACATGTATTTATTTCATAAAAACTATATCAAATATGTAAAAGGTAAAATATTTTATTATTTGTAACTAGAAATAAATCTACAGCTATATATTAAAACAAATATACAAATAATGCACAAATATACGTGGACATCAAAGCGCATTTGTTTATGTATCTGATCTAAAACATATACATATGTAATATTATATGAAATTGTACACATATATCTCATGTGCGTTCCTACATTAGGAGCGATATAATATTACTTATTTTTCTTCAAAAAAAAAGAATATCACTTATTTAAAAATCTTAATTTTAATGGTATAACTTAACACCGTGTTAATAGAAGTGTATTTTGATTTGAAGAATTTTGTAAGGATCTTCTTTTCAATACAATATTTGTTGGGATATTTATGTGAAATTGTAAGTTTAAAAGGGTATCTTTGTGAAATACACTTGTAAACACATTTTAAAATTACAGTGAGAAATTTTGTTTCTGCATCTGATCTGTTTACAGGTGTGTACATTTTTTGGTTATTAATGATGAAGTTTTTGGGCGCTCATCTATACGATGAGGGCCCTTTTTTCTTTAAAAAAACAACTACAATGAGAAATAGTAACAAAGGTAAATTATATATAGTCTCAATAATTTGGCCCCCCAAATAGAAATTCATGGCTTCATCCCTGTCCAAAAAGGATAGTCACGCTCCCCTCCCCCCCCCCCCCCCCAATTTTGTGCAGGCCTCTCATGGCAGATGGGGAGGGAAAGAACCAAGGGGATGATCTAGATTGTCTCCTCTGGCCTTCTGTGCCCATGTCTTACCTTTTTCAGTACTAATTAGCTAGAAGATGTGACGGTTGGATCGTCTCCTGTGGCTTCGATAGGGGACTATCATGCCCATCTCCTCCCATCTGGTGATGCATGGGGAGGGGAAGAGCCAAGAATATGATCCAGATCGTCCACCTTGGCCTTCCACGCATGTCTCTTCGCCTTTTTCAGGACCAAGGATCCACTGGAGGAGATGCTGGTGACCATCCCCACTGGCTTCATGAGGGGACATTTGTAGACCGTCCCATAAGAAGTAATGGAGGGAATAGTCATGATCGTCGCCTCGATCTCTCGATAAGGAAATATAGCTACCGGAGGGATGATTGCGACCGTCCTCTTTGGCTTCAACATGGGACGCTGAAAGCCCGCCCCAGAAGAACTAACAGAGGGGCGATCACGACTGTCCCTTCTAGACGTCAATTCCGTCCTCTCTTTTTAAAGTAGATGACATTGTGACAGTCGGGCAATCGTCCCCTCCGATCGGGGGGGGGCATTTTTTCCCCAAAGGGGACGGTAATGTGACCATCCCCTCTAGGGCGAGGACCCGTAGCGTTGTATTTATAAGTTTATTTTTATAATTGGTTGAATCATGTATAACATAATCTACTAGGTATATGCTCAACAGTTCAATTTATCTGCATTTTCCCATGTTAGAAATCATATCATAAATTTTGTTAGCATGATCTAAAGCATATTACAGAGGGTAAACTTGACATGCACTTCTAATGTATTTTCCTCGTTATTAAAAGTTTTAGTATGTTTTTGGTAGTCATTGAATATTTTGTGGCTTTCGTTTTTGTTTGACTCTTATTATCTTAGTTTAATAACATCAGGGAAGAAAGCTGTTCAACGCCTAAACAAAATCAAAATGATTGGTGTGCTCTCTTGCAGCGGTGCAATGTTTACTATTTGGTGTTTCAGCTACTTTTTCTTCGCGTAAAGGCCACAAAAACCGTCATTAGCTTCAACTCATCTTAGGGCCTGAGCTCTGGGTCAGACCATTAATGGAAATCCTTTTTTATTGTTCATCAGCAACAATAAACCAAATCAAATATTCAAAAATGTCATCAAATGAAACCAAACTCACCGTTGAATCTGGATATGATTAATCATGGATGCATTGTTTTCACTCTTGGATAGTTACATGGCAAAAATCATATATCTACGTGGCCTATAGCAAATAAAAAAACAAGTGTACAAAAAAAGACCCAATTAAGAAATCTCATGTGTGAATTTCAATGTCTGCATTGCATCTGTAACAGACAAGACTTTAGAAAAAATATATCAAATCCCTTACTCCACTCCAACCACATTTCTCTCCTATTACCATTATCATTGTATTATTTATTAGCCTATTGGATTTGGATTGATTTAATTACCTCATTAATTCTTTTCAATGACAGAAATCAATGTTTTGAAAACCGGACCGGACCGGCCAATTCGACCGATCCGACTGATGAACCAGGCCTAGTCCAGTCCGGCTAACTGGTTTATACCGGTTCGGTTCAACTATTCAAATTTTAATTAACTCATCCGGTTCAATCTATTTTTTGACCCGGTTTAATCAGGTTCAACCGAAGTTGAATCACATTTAATTTTTAAATTATTTAAAAATATTACTACCAGTAAGAGTTGAACTCATGACCTTTGGTTACATATTTCAAACTTCTAACTAACTACACCAACACATTTTTTTGTATATATTGGATTTTAAATATAACTAAACTACTATCATGTTATAGAGCAATTAGCCCAAATAATGTATATATACGATATGTACGTTATTTGATGGTGTATACGAAAAATATTTTTATGTATGGTGTGAAATATATACATTATCTATGCATTTTATTTGCATTTCAAGTATATTTAAGTGTATATTATGTATATTTTATTTCATTTAGATTTGATTAGCCGGTTCAACCACTTTTTTCGCCGGTCCGGTTTAATCCGACTTTAAATAATGATGATGTCATTATCCGGTTGAACCGGTTTGATTACATGGTTCAACCCGATTCGACCATTTCAATAAGGTTTCTGATTTCGTGTCCGATTCGGTTTCAAAAACATTGCTTCAAACCTCCCCATCCAACGACATTTTTCTACATTCTATCATGCTTATAGATAGAGAGAGAGAGAGAGTTATACAAATGTCTCATTAGGAGAATCGTCTTCATTGCAAGAGTTGGCGACGTCGAATAGGAAGAGAATAGCGTAGATACAAGACCGAGGGAGTCGCAACGATTGTGATAAAAAAGACTATACACCGGATCTAAAGTATGTATCGATCTAGGATCTCATATGAACAATGAACACATCCGAAAATTCGATCTGTAAATATAGATATCGAATCTGTAAAAATATACTTATGGATATTGGATCAAAACTTCTCTACGCGTGTGTTGAATCCTTATGAATATCACATCACAAGTGACAAGCGCCTTGTTCATAGTCGAGTCAATTTCTTGGCTTTACAATGCCTGAACATTATGCTATATCATCATTGCTAACGATATTAGATTACACCTAAGTATATTTCCGTTGATCTAACGTGTATTTTTTTAATATAAGAACCAAGGTGTAGTTCTATAACATGGGACATTAGCACTTCACCTAATGTTGACATCCAGATTTATTCTTAATTATATCACTTGCGGTACTGTCATTTGAATACAACTTGTCTGATCATTAATGTGCAACATATCTCTTTAGGAGATTATCTTTCGTTTTATAAAATCTCAATGACCATAATTTTCTTTATTTGCACAGAAGATAGCCGCTTAGTAGACATCAATCGTACGTTGTCTTTGCAATTATGCCTACATATTACCGTACGTCTTCGATTTTTCTTTAAAGAGGGGCCTAACTAAGTTGTTTATGAGAAGTTATAGGTGTCTCTGGTTGCACCACAATTATAACTAGCTATTCTTTTGCTGCTTCCATATGCCCACGATCTCGAAAGTTATATATGTAATTCCACTCAAATCCAGTGCTATCAACATAAATTTTATTCGACTAAACCTAAAATGGTGGAGTCGTTTTGGCAGACTAAAAGTGGTCTGTACCCCTCACGTGATTTTAAAGGAAAAGGAAGATTAAGGAAAATCACATTTATATACTTGGTGCAATTAATCACCTTTACACGTTTGATAAAATTAACTAGGGGATGGTTGTTTGGAAATTATGTTAGAATTGATAATATATGGAGGAGCCACGACAATCATTTCATTAAATTAAAAAAACCAACTCAATAATATATTTCATGATTTGATAATCGCAAACAAGATCTAAGGCACACTCACAAAGCATAACATCTGTTTTTTAGGGGTGTTTTGCACAAAAACGATAACCCTTTGGACATAGAGAATGAAATATAATTAATTACCGGTGTATCATATAAATAAAACTTAAAAAAAATAGCTGGATCTGGAAATACCGGTGTATCATATAAATACTGGTGTATCATATAAGTATGAAGTAGATCTGATTTTGTGAATCGATTGTCTCTCGTGTTGTCTTTTAGGATGGCAGTTTTTTTCTCCAAATTTCGAACATTTATTGGAAATTTACATGCAAAGTATGAGGTTCTCTCATGCTTTACATTGAAGAGATTGCTTGAAGATATATCAGTCTGAAAAGCTAAAGTTGGCGAAAATTCTAAAAAACAAGGAAGAAATATATGTATTACCATGAATATGTGGTCGTCTGTTCAAAATTTAGGTCGCGTGTCAATTACAACACACGTTCTTGATAACAAATGAATGTTGCACAAAAAAAAAACGAGATTTTTAGTTCTTATTTATAGTCACTCGAGCTAATTAGCCGTCGAATGATCGTGATGTGATAAAGTTGTGCACACTCGCTAATGATAAACTTCAATCAATGATGTTGTTATTTGGAATTCGTTTGAGCACTTTTCTTCGACACGTGCTTTATCGTTGAATGGAGTGTTTTTTCATGTTCCACGTTGGGCACACATATTGAATCTAATTGTTGAAGATGGTTTATCATATACAAAGGAAACAATCGTCAAGATACAAAGGAAACAATCGCCAAAATCGACAATCTAGTCAAGTTCATCAAATTTTCAAATAGTTGACACAAGGAACTTGTTATCATGACCCGACGAGAACACATTCCAGTAAACAACTGTTTGAGATTAAATATGAGCACAAGGTGGAACTCTACTTATTTGACGCTCGATTCATCGTTATCGAATGGAAAATTTTCCAGTCACGTGAAGACTCGAGGTTTTCTGCTGTCAGATGTACCTTCTACTATCGAGTGATAAAGCTGGAAGTGATTCATTGGATTCGTGAATTTTTTACCTTGAGAGGAAAGTATCTTCTGGATAGAAATAATCTAGGTTGAACATGCCCTTCAACTCAACCTTTGAGACAAAGGAGTTGAATTCACTCAAGACTATGAAGATGCCTCACACATAAGCATGACAATGAAGACATACACTAATTTTGACAAGTATTAAAGGGGTAGAGATGCAACATTACCGTTAACAATCACACATATTACAAATTTTAGTTTTTACGATTTTCTTATTCAGAACTTTAGTTGGAAGATGGAGTAACATCATGTGTTGCTTATCTTAAAAACGGTTTTCATTCACCAATACAACGAATATGCCTCCAAGCTCAAAGAGAATCGTTGTAATAGACTTTGATTCCAATATACATGTACATGACAAAGCGAATTTACATGTAAAAAATAGAAAAGAAGTCACGAGGAGTATTTTTTCAAGCAAAAGGGTGATGAGTTATCCAAAGTCCGAAAAGTTGTTGGTTCGGTTGTATTTGGATGATAACTCTGCATACATCACGACCGAAAATCATTTTGTTAGTTCGAAATAGTATAACATCTTTATCAAGTCTTGCTCAAGATATTCTAGAAATAACAGTCTCCACTATAGCTTCAGATAGTGCTTTTAGTATCACTGGTAGAGTTCTTGACTCATATAGAAGCATACTCAATCCAACAACTGCGTAGGGTAATTCAAAAGGTTGGATACACGATGATAAAAACAAGAAAGAAATGACATTGAAGAAGAAGAATATGATGATGAAGACAGTAATAAGCCATTACTTTCTATTTTTACAAGATTTATTTATAGTTTTGGGTAAATTACAATTTGGGTCCCCATCTATGGGTCAGATCTCAGAATGGGTCCCGATCTTTAAATTGTAACGATTTGGGTCCTAGGGCCATTAATGTAAGGAACTTTTTAAGGCTAATGACAAGTATGCCCTTGTTTAAAAGTTAAAACTCAACCCCCATTCCCTTTTCAATAAGGGCATCTTCGTCATGAACCCCAAAATTTCCATTTCCTAAATGGTCCTGGGACCCGAATCGTTACAATTTAAAGATCGGGACCCATTCTGGGATCTGATCCATAGATGGGGACTCAAATTGTAATTTACCCTATAGTTTTTTCCGCATGCATACCGAGATTCACTCCACATAATACATATCTACTCCACATAATACACATCTACTCCATATATATAAAAGAGGAAAGGGAGTCTACTTTGTGGAGTAGGTAACTTTACCTACTTCACATCCCTTTTTAGCATTTTTTTTATTTTTTTTAAATATTACCGTAGATTTTCGTAACTATATCTCTCTAATATGTCATTCAAATTTCGTCAGAAACAAAGACTCCTACGGTCTCCATCTAGGCAGTCATTTTTAACGGTCACAGATTTGTTGTATTTTACATGTTCTGGATGTAGGCCGTAGAATTCTCTATTTCTGATGAAATTTGAATGACATATTAAAAAGATATAATTATGAAAATCCGACATTTTAAAAAAATAAAGAAAATTACGAAAAAAAATGAATGTGAAGTACCAAGAGGCCCCGTTTGTCTACTAGCGTCGCGCACAGTTTTCGCGCCTATAGCTCAGGGTTTATCTCTTTCTTCCGCCCAAGAGGTTTAGGACGCTGCTTCACACCCACACCGAGCGAGAGCTCCAACATACGACCAAGATGGCAAGTATCTGCCGATCTGCGTCCATCTGCGCCGTCCGATCCGCGGCGGTCCGCTCGCGTCCCGTGCCATCGAAGCAGCTCTCCTTCACAAGAGCCACCCCGATCTCACCAAGGTTCGATTTCCTCCGTTCTCTTCCATGTTCGCCCCTTTGATGCTTTCTTCCGATCAGGTCGGTGTGCGCAGCGGTTGGGTGCTGGGAGTCGCAGATGCATCTTCGCAGCGTAGTCGTCCCGGCGCGTCCTATATCCTTCTCGGCGGGGAGCACCGCCTACTGGAGCACTTTGTTTCAAGGTAAACGAGTTTTGTGACGGTCGTCTGAATTTTCTTTGGAATTATCTCAAGTGAACATGTGGTCTGAGAAGGGGAGAAACGGTAAAAAATCTGACCAATGAACAATTAGTGACGCGGACTGGAAATCTGGGAAGAATCTTTGAGCGGTGAGGAGGTAGGGAGGAGCACGTCAATCCGCGTGAGATAGGAAGGAGATTGGGGGAGAAGAGTGGAATGAGGGATCTAAGAGGGGAAAAAATTCAAAGGATGGAGAGAAACAATAGCAAAGGATATACCAAATTTAAATCTCATCTCAATTCCTCTATTACACAGGAGTATGTTGCCTTATACAGGGAATTGACCCATCAAAGAAGCAACGTTTCACCTAAGAGATACATATAGATTTTAAACCAAAAAGCTTATCCAAAGATTGCAACTTTTGCTTTTTTTTTACCAGAATTAAAAAATACAGTAAAAAATCACAAGAAAACTAAAAATCAGATATTCTGTACTGCCTCGATTAGCAACCAATACGTGGAAACCTTACAACTTTAGTGTTAGAGTTAATGGGTCATATCTTTGTATTTTTTGAGTCATGTAACCCTTTTGGGGCATTTATGTAATTTTCTCCCTTTTGCCACTCCAGAGTTTCACGCTATATAAGAAACCGTAGACCCGTTGTATACGACAAGTAATTAATTCTCTCATTTTTCTCCTCATGATATTGGATCAACGGTCCTAGATCAGAGCTCGTACCCAAAAAATCTGTCGCCACCACCAGCCACCATTGTCCCCTCTCCCTTGCGCAGGCCATGGAAGGACATATCGATATCGGCAACATATCGATACAATGTCGATACCGATATATCGCCGATATATCAGCGATATATCGACGCATATCGCCGAAACCCGGTATCCATTAGGCATTTTTCTCCTGTCGATACCCGATATATCCATGTCGGCGATACATCGGTGACCTGTCGATACCGATATATCGCCGATATATCGATGATATATCGCGATATGGCGATCCCTGGCGCAGACCTTCTTCTCCACCTAAGGGCCCACGTGAGGTCCCAACTTGTTGCGACAGCCCCACCGCCCCACTTGGGTTGCTGTGCACGACCGTTAGGCCCCTAGGGTCGTGCTGCCGCCCCTCCAGGCTAACCCAGTCCCATTGCAACGCCATTCCAGGTCACCGAGGGTGCTTCTAAAGTGCAGCCAACACCTTCTCGGGTGCTTCCATGTTGCTGCAGGTGCATCTAAGGTGCAACCAACACATTTTCATGTACCTCTAGGTCGTCGCAGGTGCATCCAAGGTGCGGCCAACACCTTCTCGGGTGCCTTCAGGTCGTTGCAGGTGCTTCTAAGGTGCAACCCTCTCCTTCTTGGGTGCCACCACCACCATATAGGACACAGCTAGTGTGATTACACGCATCTACAATACTCCGGTGTGCTATTCTAGGGCTTCCAAGCACCTCCTGGGCTGCCGCCAGGCCCCCCAGACCCCACTTGTACTATCGTACACCACTTTCCAGGACCCTTGCACACTCGTGCATGATTTATAGGGCATCAAACCTTGAATTCATGACTGCTTGAATTCCTGCAACCATGGCTTTAAAAAAATGCAACCCGAGGCACCGAGACGTAAGCCTCGAGGCAGTTTTCCATGAAAATCATATTGAGGCTATAGCCTCAGTCTGGAGATCCGAGGCATAAGTCTCCCCGACCCGAGGCGGCACTGAGGCGTTAGAGGTGGTGAAGCATTGCCTCAGTATGTTGTGCATTTTTTGAGGTAAATAAATAAAAAACTATATAAAGCTATACTTTTATAATAACTAGCAAACTACCTCGCGCTTCACATCGGGATAGTAAAACAATGATTCAAATCATGATGAAAAATTCATACAATTGTTAATTCGAGGTTTATATTTAGATCTTGTCAGAGGTAGAATAGGATTTCTTGTCTTATTCTAGTGGGTCTAGGGGTCCATATATAGGACAAACCTAGAAACCCTAATGAGTACAAGAAAGAGAAAAATACAAAAATACCCTCAAGGGATTTGGAAAGATCTGTTACATATTTCTAAACACTCCCCCTCAAGTTGGAGCATATTTATCAGTCATGCCCAACTTGGAAATAATCCACATCAGTCGTTTCTTGGGTAAGGCCTTTGTGAAGATATCTGCTAGTTGAAGATCGGTGCTAATATGTGGAGTAGCAATTCTTCCAGCTTTGACAGCATCCCGTACGAAGGGGCAATCTATCTCTATATGCTTGGTTCGTTCATGGAATACTGGATTGTGGCTATGTAGGTTGCAGATTTATTGTCACAATATAGAGGAATAGGAGTAGTGACATTAATGCCAAGTTCCTGAATGAAAGCCAATAACCATATGATTTCGCATGTAGCTTGAGCCATTGCCCTATATTCCGCCTCTGCACTGGATCTGGATACAACGGTTTGTTTCTTACTCCTCCATGTAACTGTATTTCCTCCAACCATCATCGCATAGCCTGTAGTAGAGCGTCGATCTTCTGGAGAACCAGCATAGTCAGCGTCCGCATATGCAGTAACATCTGTGTGCCCATTTGCCCTGTAGAAGAGGCCACGTCCTGGAGATTCCTTCAAGTATCGTAAGATTTATAGGACATCTTGCCAATGGCTGTAAGTCGGTTGTTCCATGTGTTGACTAGCCCTGCTAACTGCATAGGAGATATATGGTCTGGTGGCAGTAAGGTAGAGGAGTTTGCCCACAAGACTTCTATATCTAGTGACATCGTCAAAGTAGAATCAGACAAGCTGACATGTTTCTTTGGGTCTGCAGGGATATTAGAGGGCTTGCATCCGAGAACCCCTGCTTCAGTAAGAATATCCAAACAATATTTTCTCTGTGAGAGATGAATTTCTTGGGTAGTGCGAAGTACTTCTATGCCCAAGAAGTAGCGTAGATGACCAAGGTCTTTAGTAACGAATACCTTTTGAAGGAAGGCCTTGGTTCTGATATCCCATTGCAGTCATCACCAGTGAGCACCATATCATCAACATAAACGCACAAGAATGACAGTACCAGTTGCTGTCTTCTGACAAATACTGAGTAATCAGATTTTGTTCTCTGGAATCCAATTGTACTAATTTCTGTGGTAAGTCTGTCAAACCACGCTCTTGGGCTTTGCTTGAGGCCATATATCGCTTTTCGAAGTCGACATACGTACTCCCCCTCGACTTCATAACCAGGAGGTTGCAGCATGTACACTTCCTCATCAAGGTCGCCATAGAGAAAAGCATTTTTCACATCTAACTGATAAATAGGCCAACATTTATTTGCTGCTAACGAAATAATAGTCTTGATAGACCCCATACGTGCAACTGGTGAGAATGTCTCAAAATAGTCTACACCATAGGTTTGTGTGAAACCTTTAGCCACAAGGCGAGCTTTTAGCCTGTCAATTGCGCCATCCGGTGTTTGTTTGGTCGTGAAGACCCATTTGCAAGCCACCGGTCGAGTCCCTTTAGGACACTCGACCAAATCCCACGTTCGTCTGGATAGAAGTGCATTCATTTCTTCATTCATTGCATGTCGCCACCCAGAGTCCTGTAAGGCACTGTGATGATCTCGTGGGATGGAAAATGTCATTAGAGCATCTGCATACCGTCTGTCATCGTCAGATAAACTATCAGTAGAGGTGTAGTGAGACATCAGATAGGAAGTACACTGTCTCTTTACTCTTCCGTAGAGCAATTGGAAGCTCGAGAGGATCATCCGGGACATCCTTGTGGGAGATACTTGAAGAGGGAATATCAACCTGGAGGACCGAGACGGGTAACGGGACATCTGGAGCTGTCGAAATGTTTCGTCGTTTGTAGACGATGGGTGGTGGTGGAAGTTCAAGAGGTATATCAGTGATTGTATGAGAGAAGAAGCTTGTTTTCTCAAAGAAGGTAACATCAGCCGAGATGTAATAGCGATGACTATCAGATCATAGCACCTATACCCTTTCTGAGTGCGAGAGTACCCCAGAAAAACACATTTGATCGCACGTGGCGAGAGTTTATCTGTATTTTGGAATTTATGAACGAATGACACACAACCAAAGACCCGTAGAGGTAATGGAAAAGGAGACCTCTGTGGGATAAGTAAAGAGAATGGAGTAGATTCATTTAGAGAAGGCGAAGGGACTCTGTTGGTAAGATGAACTGCAGTTAATACATCATCACCCCAGTAGATTTTGGAACTTTCATTTGAGAGAGATGTGATCGGGCAATGTTTAGGAGGTGTCTTAATTTTCTTTCTGCTATCCCATTTTGTTGGGATGTATAGGGACATGAGGTTTGATGTATGGTCCCTTGAGAAGCAAAAAATGTAGAAAGGTCATTTTGGGTGAATTCCAGCGCATTATCTGAACGGAAAATTTGTACAGTGGTGGAGAAAATGGTTTAACATACTGAAAGAAATTTTGATGATAATATTTATTTCCGAACGTTCTTTTAGTAGATAAACCCAGGATAGTCTGCTGAAATCAGCAATAAAAAACAACAAAATACTTATGACCACTGAGTGTACGACCGGACAAGGTCCCCAAATATCACAATGGACTAGAGCAAAAGGAGTAGAACGACGAGGCTCAGTTCGAGCAGGAAAGGATGCTCGATGATGTTCCCAAATTGACACGCCTCACACTCAAAGGGTTTAAGCGACGAAAGTTTCGGAAACATCATGGAGAGGGCTTTGGCAGATGGATGACCAAGACTAAGATGCCATAGTAAGGGATCCGTGGAAATGGACACAACACCTGCAAACTTGGAATCAGTAGGGATGTCAAGATAATACAGCCCATTCTTTCTCATATCCCCACTAAAGATCTGCTTCGTCCGGATGTCCTGAAAATAACAGCAAAATTTGTCAAATATCACTTGACAGTTAAGCTCAGTGCATAGTTTATGGACAGATAATAAGCTACGAGGAAAGGCTGGAGCGCAGTGCACGTTCGTTAGTCTGAGTGAGGAAGAAAATTCCACAGTGCCCACACTAGGAATGGGCGAGTGCGCTCCATTGGCAACATGTACGGTTTTCCACAACTGAGGATGGTCCGGAAGAAGTAAGAATACTACCTTCCCCTGTAAGATGTGTTGAGGCTCCAGAGTCGATGATCCATGTAAGATTTGATGTAGTAGCTGTGTTGGCGACTGTACTCGCAGTTGTGGCAAGACTGGCTGTTGAAGCAGAGGTGATCACATTAGTATGAGAGTTCTGTAGTAGTTGACGTAGACTGGCATATTCAGAGGTAGTAAATGAATGTTGACTAGCATGCACGGGTTCTTCTTGGCTTGGGGCAGCAATCTCATAGTTAGTATCATGGGTAGTCATCTCATACGCACTGTTGGCATTTGAAGGCATTCCAAATTTGGCCCAGCAACGTTCCGATGGGTGATTCAGGCGACCACAATGAGAACGGGCAGGAGTATGATCACGACCTTGGCCCGTGAATAATCGCGACCTCGTCCATATGCACGACCACGTCCTCGTCCAGAGTCACGTCCTCGTCCCCCGTAAGGGATTGATCGTCCCTTAACAAAGTGAGCGGATACCTCAGCAGATGGAGGTGTGTGTGGAGACACAATTTCCTGAAGTCGGGCAAAGATGGTTTCGAGAGTGGGTAATGCACCTGCAGTAAGAAACTGGTCCTTCGCAGATTTATATCGAGGGTGTAAGCCCGATAGGAACCGATATACTTGCCATTCTACTCGTTCCCCAACCTGTTTATCACAACATGCCGGTTGAAAAATGAGGAGTTCTTCAAATAAACTTGTGAGTAGCCTGTAATACTCATCAAGGATGTATCTCCTTGATTTGTAGACCAAATCCTAGTATATATATCTGAAAGCCGAGACTTGGTAGTTTTCTGTGAGTATGTATTTTCAAGACTCTCCCACATTGCTTTTGCAGTTTCTTTGTATAAGAGATTAGATGCAATAGATGGGTCAACGCTGTTTGTCATCCAGGTGATAACCTGACAGTTATCGACAAACCATGTATCAAAGTCTTTGTCTGTCTCTGCTGGGGGAATTCTAGTAAGAACATAGGCCTTCCGCTGGCCGCCAATAAATATTTTAAAGGACCGTGACCAGAGAACATAATTCTCAGATCCTTTGAGTTTTATAGTAGTGCCCTGAACCATCATAGATGAGATTGGTAAAGGGACTTGGAGTCCACAGATGTGGGAGTAGAAGTCATGGCGGCCACACAAGACAAGTAGCAAAGGACTATGTAATATTGACAATTTCAGAGGACATGAGGCTGTAGTAAAATGTCACCGGATGCTGGAGTCGTTGGGCCGCATATCCTTGTTAGACTGATGAGTGCCCGTTGGAGTGTTGCTGTGCACGAGAGTCGCTGGAGCCGTTTGACAGAGCAGAATCGTTGTAGACCGGGAAGTCCTGGAGTCGTGGACGTCAAAGCCGTTGCTGGAGGTTTCGCCTGGTCGTCGTAAGGCTGGAGTCGCTGGAGCAGTCCTGGAGTCGCGTTGTGGGTGATGGGTTCACTGGAGCAGTCCTGGAGTCACTGGTACTGGTTATCTCTAGTTTATCTCGGAATCACTGGGGGGTCGTAGTGGAGAGGGGAACCGACTGGGTAGGGAGGGCGATGGGGTATTGCGGTGGGGAGGGCGATGGGTATTGCGGTGGGGAGGGCGATGGGTATTGCGGAAGGGGAGGGTGATGGGGCGATGGGTATGGCGATGGGGAGGCTGGGGTATTGCGGTATCTGGGCTGGCGTGGGCGATGGGGATATCTGGGTTCGTGGGGCGATGGCGTGGGCGATGGGGCTGGCGTGGGCGATGGGGTATTGCGGTGGGGAGGCCGGGGCGATAGGCGTCGGGGGTATGATGATGTGCGATGGGGTATGGCAAGGGAGGAGCGATGTGCGATGGGTTCGGGAGGGAGGAGGCGATGTGCGATGGGGTATGGCAAGGGAGGGGCGATGTGCGATGGGTTCGCGATATGCGATGGGTATGGCGATGGGCGATGCTGAACGCGCGATGGAGGGAGGGGGGGGCGCTAGGGATCTCGCGATGGATCGGGAGGAGGAGGCGGCAAGAGAGAGCCCGTGGGAAAGCTCTGATACCATGTCAGAGGTAGAATAGGATTTCTTGTCTTATTCTAGTGGGTTTAGGGGTCCATATATAGGTCAAACCTAGAAACCCTAATGAGTACAAGAAAGAGAAAAATACAAAAATACCCTCAAGGATTTGGAAAGATCTGAAAGATCTGTTACATATTTCTAACAGATCTAAAAGATGAAATTAGTTAAGTTGCATAATATAACCACTAGAAGGAGAAATATATATAATATATATATATGAGGATGGGGAGTATGCACCCTGGTGCATGTAATTGACCTACTTTAGATGTATGACATATGAGTCTCTGTTTCTGACGAATTTCGAGTGGCATATTGGAGGGATATATAGATGAATATACATTGTGTTATTTTCCAAAAAAGCAAAAAAATGTGGAAGATATAAGCCCCGATGCATGTAAAATTACATGCACCAGGGTGTATACTCCCATCCTCTCTCTCTCTCTCTCTATATATATATATATATATACATGGGACCCTTTCAATAGGATGCATTCTTCCTGAATTTAGGAAGGTCATCCTCATTTTGTAGAAAACATGAGCACTTTAGCGGAATACGTATGCAGTTTGTATTTTAACTACACGTTATAGATACAAATGCACACACAAAATTGTACATTATATATAAACATTAAAACTGCACATTATAATACAAACTGTACGCATTCTACTATAGTCATCACATTTTTTTTAAAAAAGGGGGTGGCTTTCCTGATCTCATGAAGGACCGCGTTCTATTGGAAGGAAATCCTATATATATAATGGGGCTTCCCCGACATGACTGCCCCGCCCCATTTTTCGACGTTATTTTTTATTTTTTATTTCAAAAATAAAGTCATGTATTTTCATCACTGTATCCCTCTAATATGTCATTCCAATTTCGTTAGAAATAGAGACTCCTATGCCTTCCATTTAGAACATGTAATTTTAACGGTCTTAGAATTGCTGTAATCGACCTGTTCTATATGAAAGGCAAATGAGTCTCTGTTTATGAGGAAAATTGGAATGACATATTAGAGGGATATAATGATGAAAATACATGGCTTTTGAAAAAAAAACAAAAAAGGGAGTCATTTTCTAAAAAAATTGAATGACATAATATAGGGATATAATTATGAAAATCCATGGAATCATTTTTCAAAAAAGAATAAAATTGGGAGAAATGGGGCGGGGGGAGCCAAGTTTACTCTCTCAAGGGGCAACCCCATTTTACCTTATATATATTAGCCATAAAACTCAAAAAAAGTATTATAGTATCATTATATGTTAGTTCTGAAATATATTATGTCATATATATAATACATTTATATTGCAATCTTTATTAATGTGCTAAGCCTTCTCCCACTATAAGTAGGGGTCGGCTACATGGATTCTTGCTCAAATCCATGTTGAAAGATTCGACTATTTTTTACGCTGGCTGTCGACTGCCTAAACGCAACCCTGCAAGAGTGGGATTTGAACCCTGGTCTTTTTTATGGTAGACACACTGTACTACCACTAGACCATTAAGTGGTTTCAAATCCATATTGCAATCTTTATTGCTTCAAAGAAATCAATCAAATGTACAGTGATTGTTTCTAATTAATATGAACAAATTTTATATCAACAATTTGTATTAAATTGCTTGAAATCACTACAATGAGTATGTTATATGTTTAAGAGACCATATATTTTTGTAAGAATATTAGGAATTTACGTATTTACAATATTAATATTACACAATCACATATTCAAACTACCATATATGATTAATACGGTATTTAGTGTAAATCTATTTAATTTGGAAGTATTACAATCTAGGATTTATGATAATATATTTTGTGAATATTTGACGTTTAGGATCTTATGACAGCATATTTATATTTAATAATAGTTTTTACATGTATTTTCTCCATAAAACGAGGCTTACGCCTTGATCGCCTTGAGTCTTATGCCTCACCTCAATACTGAAAAACTGTTTCGATCCACTTCATGTTTAAAGCCTTGCCTGCAACCACTTTTTGATCAACTACTCTTACCGCGTTGGCATCAACTCCTATCGAGATCAATCCCCTAATACACTACGTTATCTATTATGGTACATTGGACTTCTATCAAATCAAGGGTACATAACTATGTGCTATGGTCTTGGGCCTTCACGATGTTCGTCGGCAGTAGGGGGATTCTATCACCCGCCTAGTGCAGCTTCTGTAGAACTCTGCTTTCAGTGAGATTACTCCTACTGCGCATCTTGCTACTACCGCAAGTATTGTAGCCAACTCTACTTCGGTTAAAGCACCGATCTGGATCATTGACTCCGGTTCGTCTACTTATTTGACTGGAGAAGATAGTATTCTGATCTCTTCTCAATCCTCTTTCACTATGAAGTCGATTCCGCTAGCCAACGACGTGCATTCTAATGTTACTAGCGTTGGGACCATGGAGTTTCTCCTCCAAGCTTAGGCTCTCTAGCGTTAACTGCACACTGGATTTTCCTCTAAGCTTATTATCAGTTCATAAGCTATGTTGAATCGAACTGTCGAGTTATTTTTGATGAGTTCTATTGCTACTTTCAGGATATCCGAACAATACAGATTTTAGTGGAGGGAATGAGAAGAACAACCTTTACTACCTTAATATCCTTGTTAACTCAACCTTTATGGGTGCAATCTCCATCTTCACTGTCATGTTCATATGGCATTTACAGCTTAGTCATCCATCTGCTAGTGCTCTTTTCCAGATGTTTCCTGAGTTGTACTTACTAAAATCATTTGAGTGTGAAGCCTGCCAGTTAGGCAAATATCATCGCACTTTCTTTCCACCTAGGACGGAGCCACGCCGTCCGTCACCATTCTCTTTAGTCATTGTGATATTTGTGGACCTTGTCCTGTCCGTATTACTGTAGGTCATAGATGCTTTGCTGTCTTTGTAGATAATCGCTACATATCTTCTTGGGTCTATTTGATCAAGGAATAGTCAAACATTAATAACATTGCCAAGTCTTTCTTTCCGCATATTAAAATGTCTTTCTCTGCATGTATTAAGACTATTGAGATTGACAATGCTCTTGAGTTCACTCAATAGGACTTTATATCTTTCTTTACCACTCAAGGGACCGTTCTCCAGACCTTTTGTCCGTATACCTCACAGTAGAATGGGGTAGTGGAAAGGAAGCTTTGCCACCTTCTGAACATTCCTCGTACCTTGCTTACTCACATGAAGGTTCCCAAAACCTACTGAGGGATGCTGTTATCACTACCACACACCTCATCAATAGGGTATCGTCTTCAGTCCTCAAGGGGTAACTCGTTTCTCACTCTTGTACCATGATAAGGAACCTTTTCCACTTTCATTGAGGATTTTTGGTTGCATTGCCTTTGTACACAATTTCAGGTTGCAGACAATTCGTCTCGTGTTATCAAGTATCAAGTGTGTTTTTATTGGATTTCTCATACCCAAAAGGGTAAATGCGCTACGACCCTACATGTCATCGTTACTATATATCTGTTGGTGTCATCTTTTTTGAACAGACTAGCTACTTTACTCACTATGTTAATGACATTCCCTTGTAGCTTCCACCATCGTCCATTGTCAACAAAAGGAAATGCACTGATTAGTCTGAGATGGTCCTCTTATCTATTCCTTATTTGCAGGATGATGTGTCCTCTTCGAGTGTCCCCACCACTACAACTCCAGATGCTCCCAATAGATTCGCGGCAGACTAAAAGGCAATGTACTATACATCTTATATCACATTTTACTTCTCTGTTGGCTTATCTAGTTGTAACAAGAAATTTGCAGATAACTGTAATTGCCATTTCTATACCCCAAGATCATCATAGTGCATTGTTAGACCATGGTCGGCGAAAAGCCATGGATGAGGAGATGGACACACTTAAATATAGGGAACGTAGGATCTTATGCCGTACCCTAGGGAGTCAGACCCGTGGCATGTGAATGAGTCTTCACGTTCAAATAGTCACATGATGTATCTATTAACAGATCTAAAGTCCGGCATGTAACTAAATGCTTCACACAGACCTATGGTGTGGATTACTTTGAGGCTTTCTCTCCTGTCGCCAGAATGAGATCTATGTGTACCATTCTTTCTTTTGCCGCTAATAAAAAATGGCCTATATGTGAAGAATGCCTTTATCTATGGAGACATCGATGAAGAGGTGTATATGATGCAACCGCCGAGATACTCAGTCGAGTGTGTGTGTGTGTCAACTTCGTAAGGTCATCTATAGTCTAAATCATAGTCCTCGATATGGTTTGATAGGCTTACTAATGAGATCAGTTCTTTTGCTTCCACAGACAACATCTGACTACTGTGTCTTTGTTAGATGACGATCTACTAGTATTGTTATACTAGTTGTTTATATTGATGACATGGGTTGTCATCAATGATAACAAAGTAGGCATTTCAAAAACCAAAACCTTCCTTTAGAGGGTGTTTGTCACGAAGGATCTTGGACAACTCCACTACTTTCTTGGCATTGAGGTGATACATACTACAAATGGACTACATCTCTCACAACAGAAGTATTGCTTGGATATTCTTACAGAAGCTGGACTACTTGGATGTAAATCATATGTATCCTTGCAGAATTGCAAAAACAATCTACATATACTGATTCGGAGTCTGAGGACACTACATGATATTGAAGTCTAATAGGCAAATTGCTTTACCTTACTATCACTAGGCCATATATATTGTATGCTGTGAGCAGAGCGAGTCAACATATGGAGATGCCTCTCTATATTCATAACAGGATGTTCTTATGATCCTTCGATATTTGAAGGAATCTCTAGGGAGAGGACTCTTCTACAGGGTCAATGGCCATACCGTTGTTATCACCTATGTCGATGCAGATTATGCTAGTTCTCCTAAGGTCCGGCAATCCATTACATGCTATGCTATGTTTGTTAGTGGCAACCTTGTTACATGATGTAGCAAGATGGGGACAATGTTTTCTAGATTGAATGGCAGAGACAGATTACATGGCGATGGCCCAATCTACTTGTGAGATTACATGGCTTGTTTGTTTTCTATAGGGGCTTGAACTTCATACTGTTATTCCTGTCTCATAATACTGTGACAACAAGTCTGCTACATACATCGCCACCAATCTAGTTTTTCATGACCGAACTAAGCATAATGAAGTTGATTGTCATTTTATTCGAGATGCAACACCGGAGGAAAAATTACTACTCCTTATATCTCCGCAGATCTTCAGCTTGCATATATATCCACGAAAGCGCTACCAAAGAAACGTCTCTCATGGATGATTTCCAAGTTGGACATGATCGATAGATATACTCCAACTTGAGGGGGAGCGTTAGAACTAATGGGTCATTTTTTTATATTTATCGAGTCCTCTAACCCGTTTTGGGCATATATGTTATTTTCTCTTTTTTGCCACTCTAGGTTTTCACGTTATATAAGAAACCCTAAACCCATTGAATATGACAGGTCATTCATTCTCTCATTTTTCTCCATAATTAGAATAAGAACAAAAGACGTTTCTTGATTAACCCCCTTGCCCCTCATCTTTCGAATGATATTTTTTCTAAATTTTGTTTTATTTTAAAATGATGGATATTAAAGCAAAAATTCATAGTTTGATTGCAAGTGGTTAAAGAAAATGACACATTTTCACATATTTTCTTATAGACATGACTGGCAAAAAATAGAGTTCTTTTTGCACTACTTTAAACCTTTAAAGCAAGAATGGTTTGTTATAGTCAATGTTGGTCTCGTTGAAGAGTAGTGTCTCCAAAACAAACGAATGTGATGACCATTTACACCAATGTCTCATTAGTTAGAGTCCTCTCTCAGTTATAACAGGCTTTTTGTAGCGATGGTATTCATGACCATTGCTTTTAAAAAATGTGCCTCGAGAAAACCGCTTTGAGGCTATAGCCTCGGTATGGATATTCGAGGCATAAGCCTTACAGATTCAAGGTGGTTGAGGCCGTGAGGCGATACCGAGGCGCTGACCTCGATCTGATGTGGCTTTTCTTGGGAAAATATAATAAACTATATAAAGCTATATTCTTTTACAATAATACTATAGTTATAAAGCATATATTAGTCACAGAAATACTAGTCACAATCATAGTCTATATAATATTGCTGGTCACATCTCTAGTAGCAAACCTCATATATTGAACAAAACATACATGTCAAGTAGTACACATATGTTAGTGACATTTCCTTATATAAGTATCTGTATTGGGTCAAATGAGTATGTTCTCTGGGAGCTTATAAGAGCATGCTCTTACCTTTTTTCCACCTTTTCTTAAAAATGAAATCCTGGAGGGATTTACTTAGAATAATAAACTGAATATGTGTTTCAAATTTTGTGTAAAATAAACATTCCTAACATGCCCATCTGGAGGGATCAATTTCAGTAATTTTGAGATCGTAAAATTTGGCAATATTGATGGTGGTGATCGAAGTCTCTAATTAAGTTGCATTTTAAATGATACCATGGTGATATATATGATCTAAGTCCCCCTCAATTTCAATTTAAAAAAATATGGAGAAAAAAGGTGGGATCATACTTCTTTTTCCCATGTATATGTATATATGTTTATATATGTATATACCTGTAGGTAAAATTTATATGCCATCAATGAGCAGCTAACTTGGATACTCCCACCTTTTTATTTTTTCACGGTATTTTTTAAAAACTCCTGGAGAGACTTAAATCGCATATTATCATGATATTGTCATTCGGATTTTGACTCATTTCGAGATTCGTATCCCATCCATCAAGCATGCCAAATTTTAATGGTATCAAAGTTGCTGAAATTGACCCCTTCCAGATGGACATGTTAGGAGTGAATTTTGTACGAATTTTGAATGACAACAACATGACATTACATGACTTAAATCCCTCATTGTGTTTTAAAAAAATATCAAAAAAATTAAGAAAAATGGTGGGGGTAGCCAAGTTAGCTACTCCATGGTAGCACATATATTTTACCCATATATGTATATATATACAAGCTTGTAAAAATCAACCGAATAGTTGGCTTGATTAGTCCAATCAGTATACTGGCCAACTCGACTAGGTCTAGTTGGCCTTTAGTCGGGTAGATGACTAATCATGCAATTTTGGCAAGAAGGATTCTGATACCCAATTAGGAATTGAAGCGGTAACCCATTTGTTGAGGTTTAGGTTATTGTTCATCAGTAACCTAAACCTTAGGTACCCGATACCACTTTCGAAAAAACCCTCCATCGATATCCTTCGAAACCCCAAGTCCAACTGATCGTCAAGCACCTCATCCGGTCTCCAGCTTCGACCGATCCAATCACCAAGGCCCCTCCACATCTCCAGGTCCAGTCGATCGTTGAGCACCTCCTCTGCGCTCCTCTCTTCCTGCTCCAACCATCATTGCCTCTCCTTAAGGTAAGGTTTTATGTTATTTTTTAAGATATGCAAGATCATTTGTTGAGTATTTGTGTTATGCATCTATCATGATGATATGCTGATATGATATTTTGATTTTTTTAATGTTCTTTTGTTGAGTATTTTTATACTATTTTTTATGCAAACTTTTTTTCTAATATTGTAATGTTTGATTGCGGTTACAAAGAAAACAAGTATTTGATCCTGGCAAAAAATGTATTACCTCTACTTACTTGCCAATTATGTTGTTGGAGTACTTGTTATATACTATTGTGTTGGATGGTTCTTAAGAAGGACCAACTTGCATATCTTCCTCTACTTGTTATTGTGTTATATACTATTGTGTTATGCTGTAGGAGTTGTGGTTGTAGATGTAGCTTGGGTGAGTTGTTTAAAGTTTAAGAAATGGTTGTTTGTTTTTATTTAGATGTAATTGTAGGAGTTGTAGCTTGTTTGTTCTTATTTAAATACAATTGTTTGCTCTTATGTTAAGTTGTAATTTGGTTTTGTTATATTTTTAGTATATCATTGTTACTAATAAAATAGTAATTAGTAACTTGCTTATGTCAAGTGTTAACTTGTGAGTTTCTGACAATGTAAATGACCACATCCCCACGAACATCGACTCCGGTAGCGACTCATCTTTTTATGTGATGTCGGGATCAAGTGATCCTGCATGGCTTTTTGGATACCTTTCAAATCGCGCGGTTTCGATACGGTTACTTGCAGGTTGTGCAATAAGGGGGGGTGGTGGTGAAAGGAGGGGTTTACATGTTCAAGCAACATCTTGTGCACTGTAAAGGCAACGTTGCTGCATTTCTTAAGATGGGCGACGAGACGAAGAAGATAATGATATCGTACTTGGACGGCTTTGTCAGAAAGAAGAGTCAGAAGGCCACCGAGGTTGTTGAGATGAGAGATAAGATTGATATTGGCATCGTTGGAGATGTTGGATCTGCGAAAAGATCTCGATCATCCGAATCGTTGGACTGTCGGTGTTATATGATCACGTCAGATGAGCATAAAAGATGCTTTATGCAATGATCATGATGAAAGGGTTGTCTCATATATATATGTTGGAGTATTTGGTTATGCGTCACTTATGTGGGAGATGGGTAAATGGATCTCTCCAGTATCCATTTACCCCATCCGTTGTTTAGTCCAACATCTACAAGTTGTGGGATGTGGAGACTCGAGCTATATAAGAAGCCCCTCACCCCCTGTATCTAGTGAGAAAGTTCAATGAACACATCATCCCTTTGAGACGTTCTCCCGTGGTTTCATCCCGCTCGTTAGGGAGTAGGGTTCCACGTTAAATCCCGCTGTTCTTCAATATTTTATATTTATTTCTGATACGCTTCCGCATTCCTCTTTTCTAACAATATGCAATCATGCATTATATATCGACGATTCCTTTTAATGCATTGAATACTAAACCCTTCATGCAGATGGTGGAAGCAATTGCGATGTATGGTCCCATTCTCAAGACTCTCACGAGGTATGAGATGAGTGGTCCACTTTTGAAGAAGGTAGTGAAGAAAATATTAGATGACTTGTAATGCCATCAAATTACGTGGAAGAAGGCATGATGTTCTATAATGATTGATGCGTGGACAAATATGCGAGGAGGAGCATCATGAGCTTATGTGTCAATTGCTCCTTGAGTACTTCATTTTTGAATTCCATAGAGGCCTTCGACGAGACACACACTGTAGAGTACATCTTTCAGCTGGTGGAAGAGTGCATGAATGAAGTTGGAGCAGGGAATGTTGTTCAGATTGTTGCAGATAATGCTTCGGGAAATGTAATAGCAGGGAGATTGCTGCTCACAAAATATCTCCAGATATGGTGGACTTTGTGTACCGCGCATTCCATTGATCTTGCTTTGGAGGATTTAAGAAAAGATTCGAAAGTGAAGAGCACAATTAGAAAAGCGAAGACACTCATACTTTTCGTTTATGCTCACACTAAAATTTTGAGCTTGATGCATAAGTTCACAAATAAGAGGAACATCGCAAGACCATGGCGAATGCGGTTTGCAACTACTTTACTCATGCTTGAAAGCATATAGGAAAAAAAACAAGCCAGGGTTGATGTTTTCGTTAGATGAGTGGAAGAACTGCTAAAGGTGCAAGACCAAAAAGGGAGAACGAGCGTTGTCCATAGTCTTCAGTGCTATTTTTTGGAAGCACACCGCACTTGCAATAAAATTTTTACACCTTTGGTTCGTCCATCGCACATGGTTGATGTTGATCATCGTCCATCCATGGGCTTTGTTTACGGAGGGCTGGAAGAGACAACGAGAGATAATTGTAGCTTTCAATGGTGTGGAGTCATCTTATAAGTTTTTTGTGGGCGTTATTATCCCAAGACCAAAGGCATGCTTGACCCTCTGTTCAATCTAACGGCTTACTTTTTAAACCCATGCTTCTTTACACATAATGCAGCTATAACACATATATTGTGGTGAAGAGAGGTTTTATGGATTGCATGGAAAGATTTTGTCCAGATTTGGATGTATAAGACACCATCACCACATAGGAGCTTCTTATTACAGACATGGTCGTAGGATGTCAAGCCATTAGCTGTGAGGGAAAGGATGAGAAATGAAGGAAATTACGATCCGGGTATTTTCAGTCATTGTCTTCAGTTCATGTCGTTCGAATCGTCTTTGATTTTATTTACTTAACCAATTATCTTTTTAATTGCTAATTGATGGTATAATCATGGAGATGACACGTCACATTTGTAAGCCATAAGCCATGTCCATCAAGATCCAGAGCTTGATACCTTCGTCCTTGGTAATGACTCCAGTGACCCACCTAATTGGAATACTAGTAGTAAATTAATAATTGTTATAATTACATTTTAAATGTTGCTTACAGATCCATACCAAGAGGAGAGGCAAGTTGGAGACAAAGAGATTGAATGATCTTGTGTACGTTCGTTTCAATTCCAACCTCTGATGGAATGCCAGCTTGAGAACGGAAGAGATCCTCTTTCTTCCTGTGATCGTCAGTGATCACGAAATCGGTTTGAGCGGCCGCATATGAGCGGATACCCTAGCGCGCCGCATACATGAAGCCCCTCATTAAGCGCCCTTTGCGCTTATGCGGTCCGCATATGTGGGCTGTGCGACCCGATATGCGGACCGTGCGCCCGCTTCATGTTTTCAAAGCTTAATTGGGTTGTCGGATCTTGATCTACGAAAAAAGGCACCCGACAACCCGAATCATTGAGAAACCCAAACCCTGATTAGGGCTTCCATATCCAGAATCCTAATTCGTCGATTAGGACTTCCACCTCCCAACTTCCGAATCATCAGAGTTTTTTGATTATATACTTTCATTGGTCTACCTTGATATGTGCTAATTTTTCTATTGAAGTATTGATATTTGATTGATGAATGTGTTACGATGTCGTCTTTTTCGATCTTGGTGAATGGCCGCCCGGAGGGTGGCTTCTTCCAACCGCGCAGGGGTGTGCGACAAGGCTGCCCTCTCGCACCCATGCTGTTTGTCATTGCCGCGGATGTCCTGGCGCATGTTGTGGGCCGTGTGATTGATGATGGTTTCTCGGCCGGTTACTCGCGGGATGGTTCGAAGATCTCGCTGCTGCAGTACGCGGACGATACTATCTTTTTCATTGAGGGGGGCGCTGTGGAGGCTTCTGATATGTCCGTGGCCCTGGATCTTTTCAGTGAACTATCTGGTCTCTCCAAGAATGTTGATAAATCAAAGGTTGTCCCATTCGGATTATCTGAGGAGGAGGCTTTTGCTTCTGGATAGGCTTTAGGGTCGGAGTGCAGCTCCCTTCCGATTGACTACCTTGGGATGCCTTAGACGGTGGGTAGAACGAAGCTGCGGGACTGGTTGCAGGTTGTTGAGAAACTCGAAGCGAGGCTCGCGGGCTGGAAATCGGCCATCCTCTTCAAAGGGGGTGGTTGGTCCTCTTAAAAGCGATACTTTCCTCGATTCCTGTGTTCTTCTTGTCCAATCGTCATTTGCCGAAGGGAATCCGTAGTCGTCTTGAGAAGCTAATGCGCATATTCTTATGGGCCAGGCAGGGTGGTGAATCGAGGGGGATGCACCTTGTGGAGTGGGATGTAATCACGCTCCTTAAAAAAGCGGGGGGCCTGGGAGTCCGGAGGCTCGATGACATGAATGAGGCCTTGCTTTTAAAATGGACGAGCAGAGTATGGGGCCCTGGGGAGGATATTTGCTGCAACATTATGCGCAAGATCTATGATGTCGGTGGGGCACCACCGATACCTGTTGCTAGTGTGGGGTCTCCCACGCCGTTCTGGAAGGGTTGATGGAGGTCTTTACCCGTCATCTTTCACTGTTTAGGCTAGTGCTCGGCAACGGCGAATCCTTCGACTTCTGGACTGATGATTGGACGGGGGGGGGGGGGGAGGCTGAGCACGCGTTTCCCTCGCCTCTATGCTCTGGCGGCTGATAAGAATGCGTTGGTAGCGTCTTGTTGGTCGGATGGTAATTGGTTCCCCACTTTCTCCACAAACTTTTCGGACCAACGCCCCGAGGATTTTCTTTCGTTGCTGGATTCTCTGAAAGAGATGGGAAGACCGTATGTGGGAAGGGACCATTGGGGATGGCGTAAGGGCACCTTCTCGGTTAAGATGGCTTTCGGGGCGATTTGCAGGCCGCCCCCGTCACGATCGGATGAGTTGATTCGAGATTGCGCCTTCTTTTGGAGTTTGGGCCTCCCTGAGCGTGTTGGTTTTTTCCTGTGGTTATTCAGAAGGCAAAGGCTGATGATGAGAGACCGCTGTGCTCGGCTTCTGGGCTCCATCTCTGATAGATGCCTCTTGTGCGATGAGGCGATTGAACCCCCTGAACATCTATTCTTCAAGTGTTCGAAAACTGTACTGCTTTGGGACGAGGCGGATTTGGCTTGGATGTGCATGACGGATTTGGCCTCCTTTTGCGGCTCGTTGGTGGGAAATAGGAGTAGACCACGTCGAGAGTTCTTTAAACCCATCGCGATTTTATGGGCCCTGTGGCTAGGCAGAAATGCGCTCCTTTTTTCTGGGCAAAGGTTCTATAAGGAAATGTTGGGATACACTCCGCGAGATTGGTGGATGAGTGGGATCTTTAATTGTATGCTGTAGTTTCTATCTCCCTTTATCATTTTCTATTTTTCTTCTTTTAAATAAAGTTTGGGGCGAACACCGATGAGTGTATCCCCCTGTTTTTTTTGCCTAAAAAAAAGATTATTTTGACCTCTATATGAAAGTCGTCTTTGTTAGATCTTGTGTTAAACCACAATTATACATAAATTTAGTTCAGTTGTAGTTAATTTTGTATATATTTATTTTTTTTTAAATAAAAAATTAGGAAACCTCGTAGAACCGCATATGCCCCGCATATCGCTTAATCGCTATTCAGTGACCTGTTCGAACGCATACACATACCACTTTCCTGAACCTTGGTGATCGTGCATATTTAGGTGAATGGACTGGAGAGGTCAATGTACAAGGTTAAGATGAGGAAGTCTTTCCAGGGTTTGGATCGACTTGGGGTGTGATGGATCTTTAATTCATCACTCTAAAAGTCAAAAATAACGCTTTGTTCCCGAGTAATTAGCTGCATAACTCCTTTTATTATGCATTATTCACATTCATGCATTTAGAATTAATGTTCGCATTTTAGCCTGCATATTTGCATTAAATAAGGAGCCAAATTCTCTTGTACATATTCACATGTATATTCGCTAACTTCACATATTTGTATCTATTTTATACTAACTCCAAATCCAATAAAATCAACTCTATGGTATATATTACTAACACTAATAAAGGAAAAATAAAAAATACTAACTTCTAAAAATTGACCAATAAAATCCAAACCCTAGTTTAATACTAAAGGCTTTAAATTGTGAATATCTCTCTCACACAGTCTCCTATGGAACCCTACTCACTTTTAAATTAATGTACATGCAATTGCCTTTAAAACATGACTAAATTCAAAAGAATCAGAGTTCGTATGTGAAATTTAGGTTTTGGGCCCCTATTGTATATTGTACATATTGACCAGAATACCCTTTATTTTATCTTTTTATTTTCTTAATTATTAAAAATCTAAAAAATTAGATTAAGCTGTAAATACTCCTTTCATATTTTTTCTAATTTTATTTTGATGTTTCTCTTATTAAAAAATGATAAAAAAATCCTCAAAAGATAAAAATGTAGTATTTTATCCCTATAAGGTAGAACAACAACAACAACAAAGCCTTTTCCCACAATTAAGTAGGCTCGGCTACATGGATTTTTCGCCTCCATTCAGATCTATCTTGGGTCAATCTCAGACTTATATCCAAAAAACTAAGATCCCTTCGTATAGTCTCCTTCCAACACTTCTTGGGTCGTCCTCGCCCTCTCTTAGCCGGCTCAACATCCCAACACTCGCATCTCCTAACCGGTGCATCAATTGACCTTCTTTGCAAATGACCAAACCATCTTAAGCGGTTTTCTCGCATCTTATCCTCGATCGGAGCTACACCAACTTTCTTTCTGATTGCATCATTCCGAATCCGATCTTTACGTGTATGTCCACACATCCATCTTAGCATTTTCATTTCTGCTACAACCATTCTCTGCACATGTCTATGGTTCACAGGCCGACATTCAGAACCATAAAGCATAGCAGGTCTCACGGCTGCTTTGTAAAACTTTTCTTTAATTTTTAAAGGAATTTTCTTATCACAGAGAACAGCGGAGGCTCCTCTCCACTTTAGCCAGCCTGCATTTATTCTATTAGTAATATCTCCATCAATTTCCCCATCATGTTGCAAAATAGATCCCAGATATCTAAAAGAATCTCTCTTCTGAATGTTATCGTCACCAATCTTAACTTCGATTCCTTCACCATTGCTTCCATCAAAGGTGCATTCCATATATTCCGTCTTAGCCCTACTTATACGAAAACCTTTAGTCTCTAATGCATGTCTCCAAACCTCAAGCTTCTCATTTACTCCATCTCTAGTCTCGTCAATAAGCACAATATCATCAGCAAATAACATACACCAAGGTAACTCATCCTGAATGTGACTTGTCAACTCGTCCATAATCAAAGTAAAAAGAAATGGACTTAAAGCTGAACCTTGATGTAAACCAATGTTGATATCAAAATAGTCAGTCTTCCCCGTCGGGGTCCTTACACAAGATAAAGCCCTATCATACATATCCTTTATGAGATTAATGTATTGGACAAGTACTTGTCTCTTCTCCAAAACTCTCCACAGTATCTCTCGTGGGACGGAATCATAAGCCTTCTCCAAATCAATAAAGATCATATGAAGATTCTTCCTTTTAGCTCTATAAATCTCCATTGTTCTCCTCAGCAAATGGATGGCTTCAATAGTTGAGCGACCTGGCATGAATCCGAATTGATTTTCTTTTACTTGGGAAACTTGCCTCAACCTTCTTTCGATCACACGTTCCCAAATTTTCATAGTGTGACTCATCAGCTTGATACCTCTGTAATTTGAACAATTTTGAATGTCTCCTTTGTTCTTATAAAGAGGCACCACGATACTCCTCCTCCAATCTTCATGCATTTTCTTGCTTCGCCAAATAACATTGAATAGATTCGTAAGCCAAGTCAAACCACGCTCACCTAAAACTTTCCATACTTCTACAGGGATGTCATCCGGTCCAACACCTTTCCCAGGTCTCATAACCTTCAAAGCCTCCTCTACTTCTTTTCTTTGTATTCGTCTATAGCATGCACGATTCAAGTAACTTTCACTGCTAGCTAGATCACCCCAAGTGATCTCTCTATTTCTTTCTCCAATGAAAAGTTTATGGAAGTACTGCTCCCATCTAGTCTCTATATCCTTCTGAGTAACAAGCACGTGACCTTCCTCGTCCTTAATGCATCTCACTTGAGAAAGGTCTTTGGTCTTTCTTTCTCTTGCTTTGGCCAACCTGAATATATCCTTCTGGCCCTCCTTAGTGTTGAGATTTTTATACAAAACCTCATAAGCTTTTGACTTAGCTTCGCTTACAGCCTTCTTTGCTTCCTTCTTTGCTATTTTATAGTCTGTGACAGTTTCCTCTGTTCTATCCTTAGACATAGCTTTAAAGCAAGCTCTTTTAATTTTTAGCTTCTCTTGCACCCCTTCACTCCACCACCAAGCCTCCTTTTGACCCGGAGCTCCTCCTTTTGACTCGCCTAGCATCTCTTTGGCTACCTTTCGGATACAAGATGCTACTGCCTCCCACATCTCGTTTGCACTACCGCTACAATCCCAAGATAAGTCTTCTAAAACCTTCTCCCTGAAGCTTGATTGCTTCAGCGAAGATTCCACCACCTAGTTCTAGTGATCTTAGGAACCTTCCTTTTCTTTACCAGCCCTTTTATTTGTAAATCCAAGACTAACAAGCGATGCTGGGTTGTCAAACTCTCTCCAGGGATTACTTTGCAATCTTTGCAACACAACCGATCTCTTCTCCTCAACGCAAAGTAATCTATCTGTGTTCTAATTGAGCCACTCTTATAAGTAATTAAATGCTCCTCCCTCTTCTTGAAAAGAGTGTTTGCTATGAAAAGATCATATGCAGTTACAAAATCCAGAATGACTTTTCCCTCTTCGTTTCTATTCCCAAAACCATGTCCTCCATGCACACTTGCATACCCTGAAACATCTTTTCCCACATGTCCATTAAGATCTCCACCTATGCAAACCATCTCTCTCTGTGGGATTCCTTGTAAAATCTTATCCAGATCCTCCCAAAAAGTGTGTTTAGTCCTTTCATCTAAACCAATTTGCGGTGCATAAACTGAGATGATATTCGGAATTTCTTCTTCAAGCACCAACTTTAGCAAAATAATCCGATCCCCAAATCTTTGCACCTCAACCACACAATCCTTCAAATCTTTATGAACAACCACTCCAACACCGTTTCTGCCCTTATCTTTACCTGAATACCAAAGTTTAAAGCCTGTCTTCTTGATCTCCCTTGCTTTCTCTCCAACCCATTTAGTCTCTTGAAGACATAATATATGGATCTTCCTTCTTTCCATTGTATCCACTATCTCCATCAATTTTCCCGTTAAAGTACCGATATTCCAACTACCAATCCGTAACTTCCTTTGCAATCTCTTTTGGACTAACTTCTTTACTCGCATGCGTCTATTATGCGAGAACCCTTGTGAATTTTGGACTGCATCCGGGCGGTGATGCAGCGGAACTAGCTTATTTACCCGCATACGTTCCTCATGCGAGAACCCTTGTAAATTTTGAACAAATTTTTATAAGGTAATCCCAAAAAATACTTTTTATACATATGACTTTTTTTGATTTTCGGTCCTTCACGGAAGTTGTAGATCTCGTCGAGACGAGCAACTTTCGTGTTGTGCACTTTTTGATTTAACCCTTTTTGTT
Organism: Ottelia alismoides; assembly: GCA_037367405.1. NCBI lineage: Eukaryota > Viridiplantae > Streptophyta > Magnoliopsida > Alismatales > Hydrocharitaceae > Ottelia > Ottelia alismoides. The sequence continues at coordinate 918,968 of JAZKJV010000399.1, forward strand.
ATTTCTTTTTTATTTTTCTTTCAATTTAATTTTCGATTTTTTCTGGGATCGACATGTTGCAGCTCCTATAGCTGCCACGTGTCATCCCCATTTTTCTTTTAATTATTTATTTTATTACATTATTATTTACTTATTTTATTTTTATTATTACTTTATTTATTTATTTTAATTATTATTTATGTATTATCTTTTATTTATCTTATTTATATTTATTTATTATTATTTATTTTATTACTTTTATTTTAAATTTGCATGCCACATGGCCACACCGTCGCGCGCCACGTAGCCATCTCTCTTCCTCATACAGCCAACCGTCCACCAGATTTAACCACTCCCTCTTTCCCCGCTGATCTTTCCCCTCTTCTCTCTCTCTGTCTCTCTCCTACTTTGACCCAACCAACCCCACGCCTCGCACGTGTAATCCCTCTCCCATGCAGCTCCATCGGCCATCTCCCTCGCTCTATCTCTCTAACTACCCTAGCGTCTCCTCATTCTCTCTCTCTCTTCGTCAACCCGCAACCCCCCTCAATCTTCCATCTTCGCGCGACCCTCTCCCATGCAGCCCACGTTCCCCTCACTCGATCTCCCACGTCCCGCATGCCCCATGCATGTCGTCCATGATCTCCACTCCATTTCCGCCACCCCCTCGCAACCACCTTTAAAAGACCTCCCGCATCCCACCTCACAGACCATCCGCCATCTTGAGCGCAAAATCCTCGAGTTCTGCCCTCTTCTCGGTGACAACGAGTGAGAGCCACCGCGTTGAGCGACGACAAGCCCCTTTTGTCTGGCGAGATCCAAGGGACCGCCTTGTCCCTTACCGTAGCCACTTCAGGCTGTTGAGCTCCGTTTAGCTACGGCGTCGAGCGAAGATCCGAGAGTTCCATTCGAACTTTCACTACCATACCTCTCATCCAACATTCACAAAAGGTAATATCCTAGACCTTTCTCTTCTCCCTCCATTTTCTTCTCTTCCTTCTCCTTCACATTATCTTCCTTCCTCCCTCTACACTCACATAACACTCTCCACGCACACCACATACACACAAGCTTACAGCAGCTCCCGCTCCCTCGCGCCACCGCCCGCTACCTGCTCGCTTCGCACCACACCCTCGCCCTCGCCATCAGGACCATCTCCACCTTCGTGCCTGATGAATCCGTGATTCATCATAGTAAAAGATGAAAATAGAGCTTCGTTCCCGAATAATTAGCTGCATTTCATCATTTGCTCTGCATTTTTACCATTCATACACTTAGAATTAATATCTGCATTTTAACATGCATAATTGCACTCATAATCATCTTCATATTTTCACCTAACTTCATACAATTTTATCTAATTCATGCTAACTCCAATTGACATCAAACCACCTTCATTGTGTACATATTACTAACAAGATTAAAGGAAAAATACAAAAAATTTACTAACTCAAATAATTAGCCCGTGGGACAAAACTCCAATTTCAGAATAGATAGATGAAAACACACATATCTTCCTTATACAATGTCCGATTTAGGTCTACCCACTTTTAAAGTAATATATATATATATATATATATATATATTCGAAGACCTTCAAAACAAGACCAATTTCATAAAAATCGAAGCTCATATATGAAAGCTGGGTTTTAGACCTCTTTTGCGCATTTTGTGTTTTACCCGATTTTGACCTATTATTTTATGTACATACTCAACTCCTTTTCTTTTATTTCTTTTTCATTTATATTTTTTGATGAAAGTTTTAATAAAATTCACAAAAAATCCAAATTCAAAATAAGACTGAAATCAAAGAAACTGACGACAAGTCCGAGTTTCCCTTGTGAGTCTGTACAAATATCTTCCGATTTCCATTTTTATTTTATTTCCCTGTTTTATTATTTTTTAAAAATCCAAAAAAAATTAGATTAATGTGTAAATATTTAACTTTGATTTTATCGTATTTTTCCCGATTTTTCTCTTAAATTAAAATAATATAGAAATTACAAAATCCAAAAATTAAAGTATTTTATGTACATAGAGCAACCCAAAAACATCATTTTGCATAGATGACCTCTTTTGCTCTTGGTCCCTTCATGAAAGTTGTAGATCTCATCGAGATGAGCACCTTTTGTGAAGAAATTTTTTTATAGAAGGTCATTTGTTATTTCTTTCATATTTATCTTTAGAATTTATTTCTCGATTTTTCTGGAGTTGACACGTGGCTGCTCCTGGAGCCGCCACGTGTCACTCATTTTTGACCTTATTTTTATTTTGTTTTTTAAAGAATATAATTATAAACCTCTGCACGTGCTGCGCACGTGCCCCCTTTGCACATGCCCAGCATGTGCTGACCCATGCTCTCTCTTCCTCCCTCAATTTTTACCAACCACCTATTCCAGTAAACCCGTAACCGTCGGCCGACCGAATCCTATCCCCTCGCCAGCCGAAGCCATCACCAACTATTCAAACTCTATCCCCTAACCTCCATCTCCTATAAATACCCATCACCGGCCACAAGCAAGCGCATCCGCCATCACCACCAGGAAGAGAGGAAGCTTGGAGTTGGGTCGATGACAACGAACCCAACTCCGGCGACGACCCCATCAGGGCGTGATCTTTCAAAGCCTCGCTGCGTACGCCGTGCGACTCGAGGCGATCATTAGGAGGAGCGGCTCCCCACCCTCCAAAATCCCAGGCGATATCCCGTTCACCTTCTTTTTCTATTTCCTCTGTTTCCCGCATTTCCTTTGTTTTTGTTTTCTCTTCTTCTGCAAACCATCTGCAACCTTAGTATCCATCTTCTTCAACCAAGTCTTCACCCCTCATCGCTGGCCGCCATCATCACCGACCACCCTCGGCCTTCACGCCACCGCTGACAGCTTTGTCCTTTACCTCTGCTCTCCACCGTGCTGTTGACAACACTTGGAGCAGGAGGCTTCCCCACAGCCACGCCCCCGCGGCAGTAGCCGCCCTCCTCCCACAGCAGGTTACCACATCACCGCCCCTGTTTGCGGCGGTGCCCAGTCGCCTCGCGTGGCCCACTTGCGTGCATCTCCGCGGCAGCGCCCCTCTCCGTCGCGTGCTACCTGCCCACCTCGCGCCTCCAGTAGCCAGTCACCCGCTGCTGAGCGTGTCCAGCCATCCCATGCTGCGTCACCTCCACCTGTGAGGAGAAGCCCAGCTTCCAAGTCATCGATCGCCATCGGATGCGCATCGCCGAAGCAATACTCCCCTCGTGCCTTCTCGTCGAATATGAAGCTTCAATGATCGCTCCACAGCCCGCCTCCCTTGGATTCCATGAAGAGCATCGGAAAAAGAAAAGGGAAAGTTCCCCTTACGTGAGGGACCCTCTCCTTTTTGGAAAATTTGCAGATCCCTCCCCTTAGTTCTCCGCAAATCCAGAAGGCCCTGTTTACATTCAAGCTCATGTGCACGTGATAACTGATAAGTGGAAAAATTGCGTCAAAGCCCCTAGCTATCCACGAAATTGCAGAAGACCCTCTCTAAAGCACATGACTCCTAGAAATTTTGCATCTAGCCCCCACCGGTTCCAGTATTTACATTAGCACTGCATTTTCTTTATTTATTTCATTTTTTGAATACTGCAGTTAGACCCCTGTGTTCCTTCTGTAATTTGAACAATATTCTTGCATATTTTTATCATCGAGACGAGCAACTTTCGTGAAGAAATTTTTGACCCGAGGTTATTTGCTATTTCTTTAAAACTTATATTTAGAATTTATTTCTCGATTATTCTGGAGTTGACACGTGGCTGCTCCTGGAGTCGCCATGTGTCACTCATTTTTTAACCTTATTTTTTTTATTTTTTTAAAGAAGATAATTATAAACCTCTGCATGTGCTGCGCACGTGTCACCTCTGCACGTGCCCATCACGTGTCGACCACTGCTTTCTCTTCCTCCCTCGATTTTCACCAACCACCTATCCCAGTCAACCCGCAACCGCCAGTCGTCCCTATCCTTTCCCCTCGCCGACCGAAGCCATCGCCAACTACTCGAACTCTATCCCCTAACCTCCTCCATCTCCTATAAATACCCATCGCTGGCCATGGGCAAGCGCATCTGCCATTACCATCAGGAAGAGAGGAAGCTTGGAGTTGGGTCGGTGATAGCGAACCCAACTCCGGCGACGACCCCATCGAGGGGTGATCTTTCAGAGCCTCGTCGCGTACGCCGCGCGACTCGAGGCGATCATTAGGAGGAACGACTCCCCGCCCTCCAAAATCCGAGGCGATATCCCGTTCACCTTCTTTTTCTATTTCCTATGTTTTCCTACGTTTCCTCTGTTTTCGTTTTCTCTTCTTCTACAAACCATCTGTAACCTCTGTATCCATCTTCTTCAACCAAGTCTTCACCCCTCATCGCTGGCAACCATTCATTACCGACCACCCTTGGCCTTCACGCCTCCGCCAACGGCTTCGTCCTTCACCTCTACTCTCCACTGTGCCGTCGACAACACCTGGAGCAGGAGGCTCCCCCACAGTCGCGCACCCGTGGACAGTAGCCGCCCTCCTCCCACAGCAGGTCACCGCACCCCCCCTGCGTGCGGCGACGCCCAGCCGCCTCGCGTGGCCCACCTGCGTGCGCCTTCGCGGCCACGCCCCTCTCCGTTGCATGCTACCTCGCCCACCCCGCGCCTCCAGCAGCCAGCGACCCGTTGTTGAGCTTATCCGGCCATCCCACGTTGCGTCACCTCCACCTGTGAGGAGAAGCCCGGCCTCTAAGTCATCGATCACCATCGGACGCGCGTCGCCGAAGTACCGCTGCCCTCGTGCCTTCTCGCCGGATATGAAGCTTCAATGATCGTTCCACGGCCCGCCTCCCTTGGATTCCACGAAGAGCATCGAAAAAAGAAAAGGGAAAGTCCCCCTTACGTGAGGGACCCTCTCCCTTTTGGAGAATTTGCAGATCCCTCCCCGTACTTCTATGCAAATCTAGAAGGCCATGTTTGCATTCAAGCTCACGTGTTGTGCACGTGATAAGCGGAAAAATTGCATTAAAGCCCCTGGCTATCCACGAAATTGCAGAAGACCCTCTCTAATCTAGGGCCACGTGCTTGGCACGTGACTCCTGGAAATTTTGCATTTGCATCTAGCTCCCCCACGGGTTCCGGTATTTACATTAGCACTGCATTTTCTTTATTTATTTCATTTTCTGAATACTGCAGTTAGACCCCTGTGTTCCTTCTGTAAATTGAACATTATTCTTGCATATTTTTATCATCCAAAAATATGCATTTTGTTATTCAATTAGTTCTCTACATTGTGGCATGCTCATAATATTTTTATTATCTGTGGTTAATTGATAATTAATATTTGTGTAGAAAATTACATATTTAACCCATTCTGTGCTTAGAAATTCATAGATAATTAACCATTATGCGAAAAGTTACCGAAAACTCACAAATCATAGAATTAATTGCTAATTACATTGTGCACAAAAAGAGTTGCATTCACATGCATACTTTGCTCTATAAAAATCATTTTGTATATTTCACTAATTAATTTTTAATAGGTATTAAATTCAATATTTTTAGGGTTTAAGATTTTTCTGAGATATATATCTTAGATAATTTATTTCATGAAAATAAGTATATTTAATATTTATTATAATTACTTATTGAAAATAATATTATTTGCATTCATTAATTCATAAAATATTTATTTTGCCTCCAAAAATTCCAAAAAAAAACAGAAGCTCAATTTCATCATATTTCACATTCCGACCAAGCTTCATAATTTTTGGACATTAATTTGATCTAACTTTGCAATTTAGCCCATGAACTTTGCTAATTTTGCATTTAACTCATTTATCGCATTTAGAAATACCAAAAATGCCTTTTTAAAAACCTAACTTCGAGATTGACCATAAATCAACCTAAGGAGACAGTTGCCTTCCTGAGTTCGGCCTTGGACTTTCCAAGTAAAAATAAATAAATAGACCGTCTGCTTTAATTGGGCTAATAATTAAAATTTGTGGTTTTTGATTAATCCGAAATCGCCTGACTGCAACGAACAAAATTAAAATTTAATGTCGCACGATTAACAAGGGTAATTTAGGGTTCTTCAACGCCCTCCACGCTTTTCCTCATGTGTCGCCCGTCCAGCCAACCGCCTCCCTACGCGCGCGCCCCCTTGTGCCCGCTACCCACCTCCACAGCAGAACACCTCCGCCTGTGCTGCAAGTTTGCCCGCCCCTACCGTCAGCGACACGCCTCCGCCCCGACGACCCTTGGTCGTGTGTCGGCTGTCGGAGCGCCCTTAACTCGCCCTGCACGGGTATAGTAGCCAGCGCCCCCGTCACCAGTGGCTGCACCTCCATAGGAGCACCGCCCGCGGCCGCCGACCAGCGCACACACCCCACTCCTCTAACAGCCGTCGACTAGCGCGCGCACCCCGTTCCTCTAGCTTCCAGCTGCCCGTTGTTGTGCGTGTCCAGCCACCACCGTCAGGCCTCATCGACCTCGGTTCTTCCGCCCGCTCGCCGCTTCGACACAAGGAGGACCACCGCCCAGTCGCCACCGGCCTGGAGCAGCTCTTACCCCCCCTAACATTCTAGCCCTCCTCTTGCTCAACCCTACCTCACGTGCAAGGCACGTGAGGGCTGGGACAATTGCAGCCACATCCCTACAGATTCTAGAAACATCATGAAGACCCCCAGCAGGGCATGTGCAAGGTACGTGTCCCTTGAAGGATTTGCAGTGAGACCCCCTGCAGTTCCTGCATATCACATGCACGCCCTCGTCCACTGGACCTCACGCGCGATGCACATGTGCGTGCGGAAATTTGCTTATAGCCCTTGGACTAGCTGGTAATTAAAGAAGCGCCCTTGTGCGCTATTTTTTATTTTGTTTTTATTTTCTGTTTTGCATAAATACCCTATGCTTCGACATTAATTTGCATGATCATTTCACATCATTTTTTAAGTCCAAATATAGCATGTTATAGAGCAACCCATTTTCTGTCTTATGAGCAATTATTTACATTTTGTGATCAATGGATTATTTATTATAATTAATTTGGTAAAAACTTGCGTAGTTTACCCATTTTATGGTCTGAAATTGATATTTAATTATTCGTTGATCTAAAAATTCCCAAAAATTCACAATAGGTAGATTTTAGGTTGTTTTATGTTGTGCCCAAATTTCATTCAATTGCACATATATCAAGGTCACAATAAATGAAATGGTGATTCTAGTAATTGATTTTTAATTAATTCCACACTTAATTTTTAGGAATTAAAAATTGTTCTGGATATTTCTCACATAGTATGGGATAAATTAATTTCTGTAAAATATTGACGTTTGGTATTTATTAAATTTAATTTTCTTAAAATCACCTAGTCTGCATTATTTAATTCATAATTAATTCATAGTTTATCCAAAAATTCCCAAAAAATTATAGTAGCCTAATTTCATCATATTTCACATTCTGGCCAAGTTTAAGGATTTTTAGACTTAATTTGATCATAAATTGCATTTTAGTTCCGAACTCCGTCAAAATTGCATCTCACTCATTTACTGCATTTAGAAATACCAAAAAAAATTCCCTCTAAAAACCTAACCTTTAGATCGATTTTAAATCAACCTAGGGAGACAGTGGCCTCCCTGAGTTCGACCTTGGGCTTGCCGAAATAAAAAAATTGACCGCTCGCTTTAATTGGACAAAGAAGTAAATTTATGGTTTTTGATTAATCCGAATTTGCCCGACTGCAATGAACAAATCAACATTAATTTTGCACAATTAACAAGGACATTCTAAGGTTCTTCAGGGTGCAGTGGCTCATGCAAGTGATGTTGAAGAGAATTTGGAGATGAGAATAAGCCAAAGATGTGAACGGGGCAAGGGAGCTTCATCTCCCATTGGCAGACATAACATTATCTTTGAGTGCAACCTTTTTTATGCACAAACGACTCTGAGGGCTCAAGTGCTTTTGCCTTGTCATTGTTCAAAAATGCCAGATGCCCTACAACTTGATAAGGGCGCGCTTTTTTAGACTTGTAAACGGTTGAAGTCGTTCATGCCGGTGAACTTATATCATTCTTCATATTATGCGGCATCATCTCCTTTTTGCTTAAGACCAACACCAAGCTTGTAAAAATCGGCTGACTAGTCAAGTCGAGTGGAGAAAGAATACTCAGCCTAAATAAGGCTAGATAGTTTGATTGGTCGCTTTTATTAGTCTACCCAACTAGTTGGTCGACCGTTTTTTGACATTATATATATATATATTTCTATTTTTTTAAAAGTAAACTAAATATGAGATGCTAATGGTTGATATGAGTTTAACTATTCCTTCTATTTCATAATAACGCTCTTGAAAATGTCCAAATCCATGTAGTTACATAAGACTATATTACAAAATTGACAAAATCCGGTTATTTGCCCGATAGTCAATTATTTCTTAGTCAAGGACACGACCAATGGTATATCAACTATCGACTTTGCAACCTACTTCAGATGAACTCGAGAACTCTGATGACAGTTATTGCTTGTAGGAGAAGTTGAATGCAATAGATAAGTAAGCACAGAGCAATCATGACATATGATTCTGAGATTCACCGTTAATTGGGCTACATCCTTGGTGGCGACAGTAAATCTCTCTCTATATATACGGTGGAAGCTGTACAAAGGATGATTCAAAAGAATCAAAACTCTAACAATACGGGGTTTATGTAGTACCCCCTCGTGCAAATGGATATCAAAATAAATCAGATCCAAATCCCAAAGCAAAAAATAATTGGTTAAGATTTGTGACATCTCAACACGATGATGGAGTTGATTAACATCCAAGACCTTCCGACAATGTCAAACAATATGATCAACATAAACTATTGAAGGATGCTCATCCCTATGACTGCGAGCATCATGCTTTGTTGCCGGTATGGAGGAGTTTTGCCCACCAAGGAAAAATCCTTCACTTCAGTCACTTTCACAAGGATTGTGAAAATGCAGCTGGATTGTCAGAAAAAAGACGCTGCCTACTTTGATGCTGGGTGCTTGAGAGAGATCAACAATATATCAAAGTGGAATCCTTACTAGGATTTTGAACGGCAGTAAATCTGTCATGGCATGAAGCCCAACCTACATCCAAAGCCATCACCTTGGGTGGTATTACAATAATTTCAAAATGATGAATTTGAATCTTTGTTGCTTGGTTCAGGTGGAATTTTCAACTGGTTGCTAATGGAATTCACGGTTTGTCATCTTCCGAGATATCGTTCTGTTGGTAGCAGCTGGATTCCTGGATGTACTTGTTGGCAGTGTTGCTTATAGGTTGAGTTGATTTTCCGTGGGCACATGTCTTATATACTGCGATCTGGCTAACTTGCCGATTTATTGTGAGGAATGGGATCTTGGACTTGCAGGCTTGGGTTGGCATACATTGTGGAGATAGGTCCTGCTTCTAGTGCCCAAGAACCTACAAAAAATAATGCGCGGACAATTGTGTGTGAGTTTGCGCATGCGTGCATGTTCTTCTGTGTTGTGCTCCGAAATAGTTTGGGTGTGCTTTAAGCGGTTGAGAGCTTCTTCCACCTTCTGTACAACAGCTTCAAGCTGGGATCTGGTTGTTAAAGTTGTGATCACAATCTTTTGAAGGTGACAGGGCCTATCATGGATGAAGTGTTTCTAGACACAGTTTAAGTTTCCGTAAGGTTGAACTGATCATGAGAAACAAGATTTCTATTCCACTAGCAAGTTGGCTACCACACACAGTTGTTCTAAGGATTGACAAAGGGGTATCATAGAGCACCATAATACTTGATGCATTGCTCGAGGGGTGTTTCAAGATTCGATCACGTCTAAGTGTTGTATATTTCTTTTAATTCCTTTGCCATATGTTAAAATTGTTTTGTCACGAGCAGGCCTTTAGAGCCTTGGGGTTGGAGTTCATTGGATTAAACCTAATGGTCTGGTAGCCTGTTTACTATGGCTATGTACATAATATGGCATCAGAGAATGGAAACCCGATCTACCATATCCTCATTTACTCTAAACCTAGATTCTCTGGAGTCCTAAGGTTGAGGTACTCTGCCCGTGGTTGTCCAGTTTGAGGCATTCCTTGCTGCAGGAGTCCATGGTATTGGAGGGCCTTCCTTGCCTTGATTATGTGCAAACACATGCAAAATTATTTTGGTTGAGCTTTCAAACATTGTTAACTGTAAAGAATGCTTAATGATTATAAAATCTGCTTTTTTTCTGTCAGAGCTCTTTTAAAGCGTGCATGCGTAAAAGATGACCATGGTTTGCCTACTGTAAAGTATAGTTCAAAAAAAAGCTCACACACAAAAATTCCCCTGCAATATATTTCTTTGCCCAATTTTTATTAGAATCAACTTAGTTATCGTCCTTTGTAGTCATAGCTGTATTGTTGCTGACTTCAACCAGGATACATTTATTTACACCATGTAAAATGTGCAATGCTAGTGTATAGAGTTCCTGGGAAGATTTATTTATTCTCCTTGTACTTTCATGGTCTCTTTGCTGCTATGCATAATCAGTACAGTTCCCCGCACTGCCGGCTTTTAATTTATCAGAATCCTCGCATGACTTTTTCATGTAAATTTATTTCTCAGATTCCGCATATGACTTCCTAATGCATTTTCAGGGCTTGCTGAACCGTCGTGACCTGAACAGTCAATAGCTTTGGTAGAAGTTGGAGACTGTAATACTGAGTAATGGTACTAGAAGACTGCAAAAGCCATGCATTTTGATCCACACAGGATCTTCTTCGCCATGATGATAAGCGTTGTTAAGCAGTTTATTAGTGTTAGACGCTGCTCATGTTACTTATTTACCATGTGCTATCAAGTCTTAGTTCTTGATGTTGATATATCTTGGCTGGCAACAGATAGCTTAAGCACATGTAAATCACTGCATGGAATTGCTCCCACACAGTGGGTGTTCTTGTTGTGGCTGGACTTTGGTAACATGCGGTTGGTTATGATTTTCTTGGATTTATGTACAGGTTCTAAATTTTAATTAGATCTGCTTTATTTCGCCGGAACAGCATTTGTACTGTCTCTTTGGCTAATGAAAGGATGTGAAATGTGATTTTTTTTTGCACATTTTAAAACATCCGAACTAATTTCTCCAGATGCAACGTCTACCAACTTTCTTAATCATCAAGACATTTTTGCTTTCCAATTAATATCGAATTCTACAGGAAGCCGCATCTTTCAGAAGATCAGGGTGCAAATCCTCCCTTGTGAGGATTGCGTTAGGTGGTCGACAATCATGTAAAATACTTAAATCTTTCAACCTATCGTCCATTTGTAACATTTGTGAACCTCTACCACTTGGATTGATGCATATATGATCCTCGATTGACAACAATGAGAAGGCCTTTTGATCCCCGTATTCCACTGGTTTTTAATTTGCATTAAATCAGTATTCCACTGGTTGATGTATGCATATTTGAATTGATTTTAATTTATAAACATGTCCATGTTCCTGGTGTTGAATCTTCGAATCCGTTTATAGCAATCACCTATCTTCTGAGCAAATGTGTATGCATATAAGATTGCCATTTGGACTGAAAGTGTTTTTGAATTCAGACATTGGGAAGCCACTAAATTATGTCCTATCTGTATCCCCCAACTTTGAGGAATTGAAACTCGCGATCGTTCGTTGTACGCCAATCATCTAACATTTGAGGAGGTATCGAAAGGTGAAAATCCAGTCCTATTTTCTTCCACTGTGAGGTCTTCTCGGCTTCGTTATTTGAAGCAGCTTCAAGATGACTTCAGGTAGTACACATAGAGTTGAAACATTTAGTCTCGGAAGTAGATTGTCGAGATTCGCATGTATGTGGATGTATAATGATTAATTCATTTATCATAGGATTTTTTTATCACTCGTGCCCCTTTGAGATATTGCAATATCAGTTATGCTCCTCTCTTTTTTGGATTATCACTTGTGCCCTGACTTCTTTCACATTTATCACTTGGGCCATTCCGTTAGTTTAGTCGTCAACGAGTTCAACTTAACCATGTTTCATTTGAACCAATGTGTGGCTAAGAGGGTAAAACTGACCAAACACCCCCCACCAACCCCTTCCCCTACTTTGCTCCGTTGCTCTTCACCTCCTCTAAACATTTGCCTTCCTTGAGAGCTCCCAATGAGGTAGAGGAGACAAAATCCAGTTGTTGTGCTCTCAAAGGTGGATTTCACTAATGCCACCAGAGAACGGTGGAGCTCCTTCAAGTTGAAGCAGCTATGGAAGGGGATTGGTCAGAGGAAGGGCTGGGGGGGGGGGGGGGGAGCTAGGGAGGAGGACCCGATGGAGGGGGTGGGGCTAGCAGGGAGGAGGTGGTCGGAGGAGGGCATAGATGGGGTGAGGTTGGGGAGGAGAGGGCAGCAATGGCGGAGGACCTGTTGAAGGGGGCAGGGCTGGTGACTGGCCATCGGATCTCCTTATTAATTTGTCATTTTTATTGTAGCACAGGAATCCAACGATGATAATATAGAAAATTAAATTTCAATGCAGTTGATTTAGTTATTTTACTTGGGTAAGTCCCAAGGTCGGCAAAAGGAGGCAATATGAGGGTCTAGAGTTAATTCTCCAATAATCTAGAAAATTTAGATTAAAAAAAAAGAATATTTTTGTTCTTTTTTTATTTTTCAAGCTATATGGATTTTATATTCAAAGATGTACTTAATTAAAATAAATGTGATGCATGGATTTTGCAAATATTTTGATGCAAGAAATACCACTATGCAATGTATGAGCAATAAATTAAATAAAATACAATGTCTCTTTTTTTAGATTTGTTAATGATGAATGAATGTAATGCAAGAGATAGATGATATGCAGATGAAGCAAACATGAACCTATCAAGCAACTAAGTCAGTTAATCCAATTCAAGAGCATTCCCCTTTAATCAATTTCAAAAAATAAACGACTAATCGATGTTAAATTAATTCCCGAATCAAGCTCCAAATAAATGCACAAATTTCTGAGCAATAGAGATAATGATAGAGAAAAATGCTCACAAGTGACAAAATATCCTTCTCCAATTAATTAATGTAAAAAATCTCTCATATAGTGAAATTGATTATTCTATATGAAAGACAACGAAGAGAGCTTCAATTAGACGTAATGATCTCAAAAATCAGATAATAGATGCTCAGGTTATGAATAAAATAATCCCAGAGGCATGAGTGTAAAAAAAATAAATATTTATTTCTCAAAAATGACATTCAGAGGGGCTTGTTTATAATTTTAGCATCCTGGAGATGCTTCTCTGTAAATTACCCCTTGGCGGGGGTCTATATGTGATTTCTGGAAGCGATGATGACATGGATGCAAATGCCCACCATTATGTGTGCATGGCACATGGGGCGTTGGCTCGGGCGACTATAGGTTCAGCTATGAGGAGGCACGAGATTAGGTGTGGATACGATTGGAGGTATTCCTTCTCTTCTATATCTATGGCTATGAAGAGGCGCGAGATGAACGATTGAAACTGAAGAGGGATCCCAAATCAGACGATAAATGTAGCCTAGGGGTTCCTCTTCTTACCTAAATGACTCACGAAGGGATGCCATACTCCGATGGACGACACACATGCATGAGGTGTCAAGGGGGCTCCGACCTTGCTTGTTTCCTATGAAGCTCCTATGGAGGGTACCTGCAAGGGGGTTTGTATATGGCTCAAGCAAGATGCTCAACCTGAGTGTGATGCACACAAGGATGGAAACCCAGGAGGAGGGACAACTCCTGTTATGAATGGCGGAGAATGAGGAGCATATCTCTGGTGGTGTGCTCCACCAGAGATGGAGGGTTGCAGAAGGTTAGAGAAGAAGGTGGAGGAATGAAGGAGTTGAGGGTGATGGTCGGATCAAACTGCGTTTAATGGGGATTTGAAGGGGTGCGAAGAACAAGATAATAAAAGAAGAATGAAGTAAAGGAGGCAGAATGAGGAGAGAGTAATGAAAGAGATGAAGAAGATAAGGGTATGCCTGATTTCCTGGATGGAAGAGATGGACCTCGACTCCGATCATAGCCTTCAGTCGTTGACGGAGCACGACGAAGCTTCAGCCGATCTTTTGTGGAAACTCAGCATCAGAGGAGGTTGAACACCACCATCTAGACCACATCTACAAGGAGTCCTCATCAGATATAATCTGGGTGTTGTCACCACCATGATTACTCTGACTCGCTCTCTCCCTCGTGCTTTGTGAAGATGAATGATGACATATGATCCTGAATGAAGGGGGCTTTGGGCTTCACTAGGGAGAAGGATGATTGGGAGAAGAGTTGTATAGGGTTGGGTTCGGTTGGGCGTGTTCGATCGAATGGATAAGGAATAGAGTTGGGGGGAACTGGTGGTTATCAGAGATGGTGGTTAGTCGGAGAAAATAGGATAATTGCTTATATCGCATGGGTGCATCGTTGTAGATCAACGAGGAGATGGGATTTGGTGGATGGGTTTATCACGATCATGAGATAGAATCGGTTAGGTTTTGGTTATCGACTAGGTCTATGAGGGGATCGAAGTGGAATGATCGAAGATGGTGTCGTTGGGAGAGGCTAAGGCAGGGGAAGGATGGTGCAAGGAGAGATCGGTCGGCTGAAGGGAGGTGCAAGGAGCTCGAGATAGATGGTGAAGCATAGATGTCATTGGATCATTCAAGATCCAATGGTTAGGATGCAACGTGTGGGGGCAAGGGGTTATTAAAAATAATATCCACCGTTGGATCACATCTGATCCAACGATTGGGTAGGGGGTGCTAGATGATAAGTGGAGGTTGACTGGGGTCTTGCAGGTTGACCTGGAGGCCAGGTGGGCGAATGAGCATGCGATACATGGAGGAAGATTTGACCAAGATTGTTCACCAATGCAAATAATGTAGGAAAAAATAGATTAAAAATAGGAAAGGACTCTAATGTAAAAATGACCAACATGAAAAATATAGATCTAAATGTGCCCTACAATGTTCATGAAGAACTCAAATGCAAATGGACTCAACTATGCATGATATGCATTTTGGTGATATTTTATGTATATAAAATATCATTTTTTGGCTTTGTAATTTTTACTTGATTTTCTATAGATGAATAATGCGTGTAATGGACTCAAATGTATTTTTTTTGGATTTTTGCGAGTTAAAAATAATTAGAAAATGTGAGATGTGTACATGTGAACTTGTCAATGTGCTCAAGTCAGAGTTTGCATTTTTAATACATTTTTTGATTTTTTAGGATTTTATTTTTATGTAATTAGTTAGATCATGAAAATAAAGAATGAAAAGGTAATAAATCAAAAGGAGTCAAATATGTACATGAAATAAGAGCACAACAATTAGTAAATATGTACAATATATAGTTAGGTCCCAAAACCCATACTTCATAATTGAACTCCAATTCTTTTAAATTTGATCTCGATTTGTAGATAATTAAATGTACATTAATTCAAAAGTGAGTAGAGTGAAATCAGACATTGCATGCGAGAAATACCATCATTTACGATTTTCTGTCCTGAAATTATGGTCTGGGTTCATTTCAAATATATACAAGTTAGTATTTTTTAGATTTTTTTATTGATTGATGTTAGTGATATTTTCACAATAGAGTCAATTTTTGGTTAATTGGAGTTATGATGAACTATTTTAAAATATGTGAAGTAAAATCACAAATGTTTGTGAATGCAGAATGAAATGCTAATTTATACATGTTATTTACAAGTGCATGCATGTTAATTTTGAGATATAAACATAGAATGAACCTAATTTCTTGATAGGAAGCTCTATTTTCAGAAAATTATAGTAATGAATCACATATTCATCAGCTGACAAGGAGGAGGTGGTCGGAGGATGGCTGGAGGGGACGAGACTGGGGAGGAAGGAGACAGAGGAGGAGGACACAAGTGATAAAAAATTCTTTATTATATTTATTTTTAAATTAATTGATAAGGATGAAAGATGAATCTCAATAATCACTTAATAGTTATTTGGTTTGTTATTTTTATCATGACTTTTATCTCAAATAATGCAGTCACAAAAATTTTGAAATTCCCTTTTGTCGGCTAGCCGCGTTACCCAACGCCAAACGGCAAACCTAACCCAGCTTTTCATTCCCAGCCGTTCAACCCATCATGCTTCGCTCACCGTTCAAAACCGTCGATCTCTACTCCTATAAACAGGCACCCGTCCTTGTCTCCTTTACACATAATACCTCTGCCGACTTTCCCTTTCTTTGGCAGCATGCGATCTACGTGTTGGTCACCTTGTAGTAGGTTTCGTTGGATATTCGTTGTTCTTCGTTACAGATCTGAACAATTGCTCATGATTTTTTTCTTCTTTTCATAGTATCACCTTTTTCCCCTTATTTATATAAGTTTTTATATTTTTTTCGTATATATTAATCGTTCTTTAATATACTATTCTTTTGATTTTCTTTTCAAGTCGAAATGCTATACATCTGCCTGTTTCATTCTCAATTTCACGCATCAGGATGGGCTTTGGCTTCGATCCCCCTTTTTTTGTCTTTCCTTTATACTGTTCTGATCTGCTCTGTTCCCTTTTATGATTCATAAGAAGATTTGGTTCTTCCATGAGTACTCTCTGAGACAGAGGATTCGACGGGTCAGTACGCGGGTAGATCGCGGATGATGTATACACGCTGATCCTGATGAGCTGAAGCCGTACTCTCTCCGTAGGTTGTCATATGATATCCATGTTAAATCATGCACTGTGAATGTTGAGACTCCTTATGTGATGATGCTAAGATGAAAGAGTAACGGACGAGAGGTGGACGCGAATATGACCGTACTCCGTCAGCGGGCAGTTGTTCTAGATCGGTATGTATGTATGACCTTTGCCATGTTGGGTGCGCTCGCATGGCAGGTCACTTCACCTTAATAAAAGTTGACGCCTTTTGAGTGTTGGAGGGCAGGAGATCGCACGGGGAGTTCTGCCCGGGGTTTCCTTTTGTTGCTCCCCGTTCTCGTGTCTCCCTTGCCTTTTTTTTCTGCATTGCATTTGTGTTTTGTCTTGCGTCTGTCAGTATTATCTGATTACTTCACAATTAGGAACCCGATCGAGTTCATGTACTCTTACTTGTTATATAGAAATAACTCCACCAGATACCCAGTTGGTGTACTTCACCAGACACCCTGCAACCAACCATCGCGCATGTGTTTGAGGTATTTGTCCGTGCTGTCAAATAATGAGATTAGCTTGGCAATTCTTTCTTCACAATGAAACACTGTCGTTCAGTTGCCTTATGTTTCAGAACAAGGTAATATCCAAAGTACCCACTTTTGTTGCTTGATCATATTGTCCATTATGCCCATCCCTTCTTGCTATACAAGCTCTTAAAATTAGGACGCCTGTGGAATCGATGCTGAGATTGATGTTAAATTTCTTGCCAGTGAAACCGTGCAACATGTACAATGAAATTTGAGGTACTTACTCAAACCTTGTGTTTATGTTGATGACATAATTCAAAATTCGTAATTCCGTTTCATATTTTTAGAGCACCAGTTTCAACCTACTGTTCCATGTGGTTGAGGTAGATTGGGATCAGTTTTGGTAATTTTTGCCTCAAATTGTGTTTTAACTTACAGTAAAGTTATGTCCAAAGTTCTCTGCATGATGCTCGATTACATTGTCCATTATGCCCATTTCTATTTGCTTGCATTTCAAGCACAAGGTTTGCATTTACGATTCCACCCGTGAATCGGATACCAGGATTGATGTTGAGTGGCTGGCGGATGACTTAGGCAACACATAATGGCTGTGATCGAGGTATAGTGCAAACATTATGTTGATGTGAATTCAAAATTTACAATACCATGTTGTATTTCCAAACATGAGCTGCTTGTGTATCTTATTTGAAATTTTGAATTGAAAGCAAAACATATGCTGCTTCAACAGCACCACACTACTCAACTACTGCTATCTTTCCCAGCTCTTAGGTAATTGACATGGTGCAAATTTTGTTGAGAGGATAATCATGGGTCCATGAGATTTTCTATTGTTTTTTTTGCTGTAGTTGACAAATCATTGACATATATTCTGAATGGTGATACCAATTTTATTTTTCTCTGCTTTTTGTGTACCTTGTCATTGATAAATCTGAACTATTGATGAACATTGTAATGTACCATCTTGGTACATGTTCTGTAAGGTCAAGTTCTGTTTTCAGATTTGCAATGTGTGTTGTAAGATGGGTTCCTAGAATGCATGAAGCTTTCAATTCTACTGTGGTGCAATTTTTGTCGGACAATTTGAGCCTTTCGAACGATATCTAGCATGTCCCAGGAAGGTCATGAAGGTGAAGCTGTGCAGCCGACGTATTCTTTTGGATGGGAAAAGGCTATTTTTAGATGTTCTGCTGCCTGGGTTTGTGTGTTACAGATCATGTGGACTTGGCGTGAAGAATTTTTTATTTGCTGAAGGAGGATTCTCGTTTCCGTATGGTTGTGCTCTTGTATTGTAATCTTAGATGTTTGCACACAGCATTTGAGTTGATGGTGAACCTTTACTTGTGCATTTTTCCAGACGAAACAAGTTTTTTTAAGTTCTCCGATCATTGGATCCATTTGCTTGCGTTCCTGCCAGCACACTAGTGAAACCTCTAGTCTTCACATTCCTATTACAGCTGTGCAGATTTGCCTCGACTCATAAGGTTGGGGTACAAGGCAGGTGGATACAGTTTATAATGTCATCTTTGCACAACCAATCAACTTTGAAGCGACTTTCCTTGACCTCTATCCTTGCTGTATTTCCACCTCTATCCCTGCGGTTCTCCCGGGAGGTGGATCCTCTGCTGCAGTGGCATGTGCAGCAGAGTCTGAGTAGGCTTCGAGCGGTTCATACGATTTCACACGGTACGGGCTCACAAAAAACATGAAATCGTGTGAACCGCTCGATCGAGATCGAACGGCTCAAAAGCTTACCGCAGACTCTGCTGCATATCCCACTGCAACAAAGGATCAATGTAACGTCCCGGGCTTAGGTTCACGGTCCGTTATCGAGGAAAACTGGTCCTGACAACTTGTTGGGTTCGGGCTCAAATGGACCCATTGACAACCACCCAAAATACTTAAGTTCAAGTTGTCAAGTAGTAATCCCCACCACTTATAAACCATACCTACACTTCGTGAGTTTTAGGTATGGCACTATGTTTGGGTTTGGTGTGTTACAACCTCCCCCACTTATATTAACAACGTCCTCGTTGCGACATGACCCATCACTTATTCCCAGTGACAGTGGCGGCTGCACACTCTGGGTAGCCATTTCCTCCTATCTCTTTGTAGGGGTGGCTCCACCTCTCGGATAACCCTTTCCACTATCAGAGGGAAATTAGCTCTGATGCCATTTGTAACGTCCTGGTTTTAGGTCCCCGATCCGTTATCGAGGAAAACTGGCCCTGGCAACTTGTTGGGTTCAGGCCCAGATGGACCTGTTGGCAACTACTCAAAATGCTTAAGCCCAAGTTGTCAAGTAGTAATCTCCACCACTTATAAATCACACCCACACTTTGTGAGTTTTAGATATGGTACTATGTTTGGGGTATGGGTGTTACAACCTCCCCCACTTATATTTGCAATGTCCTTGTTGCGACATGGCCCATCACTTATTCTCAGTGATAGTGTCGGTTGCACGCTTCGGATAGTCATTTCCTCCTACCTCTTTGTAGGGGTGGCTTCACCACTCGGGTAGCCCTTTCCACCATCAGAGGGAAATTGGTTCTGATACCATTTATAACGTCCCGGGCTTAGGTCTTCGATCCGTTATCGAGGAAAACTAGCCCTGACAACTTGTTGGGTTCGGGCTCAAATAGACACGTTGGCAATCACCCAAAATGCTTAAGCCCAAGTTGTCAAATAGTTATCCCCACCACTTATAAACCTCACCACACTTCGTGAGTTTTAGATGTGGCACTATGTTTGGGTTTGGGGTGTTACAACCTCCCCCACTTATATTCGCAACGTCCTCGTTGCGACATGGCCCATTACTCATTCCCAGTGATAGTGACGGCTGCACGCTCCGGGTAACCATTTCCTCCTACCTCTTTGTAGGGGCGGCTCCACCTCTCGGGTAGCCCTTTCCACTATCAGAGAGAAATTTTGCTCTGATACCATTTGTAACGTCCCGGGCTTAGGTCTCTGGTCCGTTATCGAGGAAAACTGGTCTTGACAACTTGTTGGATTCGGGCCCAAATAGACCCATTGGCAACCACCCAAAATGCTTAAGTCCAAGTTGTCAAGTAGTAATCCCCACCACTTATAAACCATACCCACACTTCATGAGTTTTAGGTATGACACTATGTTTGGGGTTGGGGTGTTGCAATCCATCTCCCTCCCAAAGTCCACAGTAAAGCAAGTTCCAGTGCACCGTCAGTATCTAATCATGAGAGATGGAGCATGGGAGGTAGGCATGTGTGTTCGTTCTTTGCAAAAGCAATAGACGGGCCTGGACAAGGAAGAGGATCCTCTGCTGTAGAGGGGATTGCAGCAGAGGTGCTGTAATCCCCTTTAATTTTTTTTGTGATTTTGATTTTAAAATCTAACCTTATAGATTGAATCTATAGTAATGCTCTACATATTCTTAAAAGTTCGCTTAAATCTGAGATTATTTGCTATTTTATCTTAATGGTCAAACATTCGGATCTTTTTTAAATGGAATTTTAGTTGCTTAAATCTTGACCGAATATTTGACCATTAAGATAGAATAGCAAATAATCTCGGATCTAAGCGAAATTTGGAGGATTTGTAGAGCATTAATATAAGATTCAATCTATAAGGTTGGATTTTAAAATCAAAATCACAAAAAATAAAGGGGATTACAACACCTCTGCTACAATCCCCTCTACAGCAGAGGATCCTCTTCCCCTAGACAGCTGGTGGTGGGTGCATGAAAGAGTGGACTGGCAGCAGCCATCAACTAATTGTTTCCTTAGCTCTGCTGTCTGGAAGCGTCTGATTGAGAGCGTGATGACAGCAAGGAGATGACAACTAAAACTCCCCTTCCCCCACCCCCCATTTTAAATCTTCGCGGATGATGTTCCCCCACCAAGAACCTTGAGGACAGGATAAAAGCTACTATTGGCGGATGGAAGGCTTCTTCCCTTTCCATGGCTGGGAGTGTTCAACTCCTAAAGACGGTCATTAATGGCATCTCTCTATATTGGGTTGGTGGGACTCTCATCCCCAGGAGCGCTGCCTCTAGGGTAGACAAGTTGCGTGCGAATTTCCTTTGGGGTTATGGACGGCATTGTATCAGTTGGCGCACAATCTGTCTGCCGAAGGATGAAGGCGGGCTCGGTTTGCGATCGGCGTTGATGTTGCGCGAGGCAATGCTGTTGGTTTGGACGAGGAGGCTGATTTCTGTGGATAAATCTGTTTGGGCTGATTACATGAGGAAAAAATACTTGTCTAATTGTTCGTTCTGGGAGGCAGTCGCCAAGCCTGGGGATTCCTTGCTGTGGAAGACGCTTCTTCACGGTAGGGAAACCTCTTGGGGCTGCTTTTCAAGCATTGGCAATCCTCAGACCGGGCAGCGCTCGCCTCTTGGGCTTCCTTTCTCGCATGCGGTGGATGCGATTCGGCACCGAGGGCTGTTGGTCCCTTGGGCGGGAGTCGTGTGGTGTAAGGGTGCCGTTCCTAAGCACTCTTGCACGCTTTACCGAGCAATTCTCAACAAGCTCCCAACGATAGATAGGCTGGAAAGGATAGGATAAGTCACTCTGGTACCTGCTACCTTTGCCGGACCCATAGCAAAACTTGCGATCATATCTTTTTTCAATGCAGCTTTGCCGAAGTAACATGGAATCTGGTTCTTGCGGGCCTTGGACTTCCTCAGTCACCTTCTCTGTTCCTCAACTGTATCTTGGAGTGGATCCCCAATCTTCCCTTCGAGAGTCTCCGGAGGCTGGGTAGTTCGGCCTTATCTGCCGCGGTCTGGGAAATTTGAAGAGAAAGAAATTGTCGTTGGACTTATGCCCGATCCTCCTCCTCGCAGATGGTGGCAAACTCTATTATCTCTGTCGTTAGGATTTCAATGGCAATTGACAGAGCCTGAACAATATTCTTTTTGTGTACTCCCTTGTCTACCTCTGGGTTATGCAGAGATCTCATATTTTGGGGGCTCTTCACCCTTTCTGTGCACAGCTGTGGGCATACGAATTTTTGGTGTTTTAAACCTCTGAGAATCCTTTCCCCTTGTAATCTTTTTTTCTGCATACAGAAATACAAAGGAAATATTACCAATAAAAAAAAGAGTGGACTGGCAGCAGCCATCAGCTGATTGTTTCTTAACTCTGCTGTCTGGAAGCGTCTGATTGAGAGCATGATGACAGCAAGGGGGTGAGTTACAAGAAAGATTGGAACAGTCTTTTTTGTTAACTTTATTTGCTAGTTCTTTCTTCTAGCTTTTATATAATATTTAAAAGACTATTTTTTTTGTTAATGATCATTCAAGTTGCCTTTTGAGATTCTCAAAGCATAAAGTACGCATGAATAGTACAAGATCTTCCGATTGATTATTAAATGGAACACTATGCCTGGGGTAAATTCTCCTTCGTGTACCACCTTTGTTTTGCGGTTTTTACTATCCGTCGGAACCATGCGAATCTCACCTGCTCCTATTTACTTATTGCATAACACAATGACGCCTTGCAAAACAACTCATAGGATTGAAATGATATAATAGTTTTTAATCTTTTTCACCCTCTTTCGTCATCATTCTTCTGTCTTCCTCGCTCACTCACTGCCTTGGGTTTTCTAGATTGCGATGATCCTTTCCATGATGGTTCTGAAGCTGCCATTGATGGTTGTGACGACCAGGGGGCATGTTGCATTGCGTAACGAGAGCTTCTTAGTACAGTCGGTTCCTGTGGCTTCGTTGCGCTGCTGTGGTTGAAGCTGTGTCAATCTTGTTAGGTTGTGCTGTGAAGGATATGTGCAGGTGGAGAATCGTGTGAGGAAAAAATCTGAAAATTTTCAACCTTTACACGATAGCGATTGATGATCGATACGGAGGAAGAGAGATTTTTTCCGGACAAGACATGGCCCTGTCCGTAATTCCCGGTCAGGGCATCGTTGTAAAGTTTTTCCAGTCAGGTCATGATTCGGCGAACGGTTTGCCGATCATATAGTAAAAATAATATATATTTATCGATTGGCAATTCCAAATATTTTTATATATTATTTTTTATAATATAAAATTGAAAAGTTTTCTGGAATAACGTTGATCGGCAAACGGTTCGCCGATCAGTGAACCGTTCGCCGAATCGTGCCCTAACTGGGAAAACAATTTCTGCGATGCCCTGACCGGGAATTACGGACAGGGCATCGCCCTGTCCAGGAAAAAACTCACACGAAGAAAGCGTTTGCTGATCGATGTACAGGAAGGTATGGGGAAAAGCGTGTCAGGAAAAAAAACTCACAATATTTAGTAAAAGCGTGAGGAAAAACCCAAAATTTTTCAACTTGGACGATAGGGATTTATTGAAGTAAAATATCGCAGAGGTATATGAATGATTTGGTTGAAAATATATATGTTGTGATAAGAGGTGTATAATTAATTTGGTTGAGCTTTATCCGATTAAATCGAAGACAGTAACTTTTTTCTTAAGTGGGCTGAAACCGGTGACTTTTTTCTCAAGGGATATGGCAATCGATATACCTAATATTGTAATGTGAATTACATGCTATGTGATCGTCCTCCAACTCTGCCACTGGTATTTGCCGGTGCCGGTCCCAAGCATGGACACAAGAGGAGGGGAGGCTGCCTCGCTTTATTCATTTGCAATTTTATCAAAGAAAAGGGTCCTCAATTCCAAAAAAGCTGTAAAAAAGTATTAGCAGCTGACCTTCCACATTGGATCTTCATCTCACAAGATTTGAGCTTATTGGACTATTTACATGTAAACTAGGTCCTCAATTTCATGGGTTGTCTGTGGATGACATATGAAGCACGTTCTTGATTTTCTGCTTGCTGTTTGAAATTGTTGTATGGGTGTAATATATTTCTATCATGGTTCTGAACAGATTTATTCAGAGGGGTCTAGTAATGGCACCCATACCCCCATTTGGAAAAGCAGGATCAAAAGCCCAAGCCTACTTTCCATCGGAAAAAAATGAGCCTCCGGGGCTCCAGCCTTCTCAGTTCTCCCACAAGGAAATGGATTGTCTGCTGCAGTTGGCCTGTGGACCGCTCGATCGTGATCGAGCGGTTCACACGAATTCATCCTTTTTGTGGGCCCATATCGGATGAACTCGTGTGAACCGCTCGATCACGATCGAACGGTCCACATGCCTACTGTAGAGTCTGCTGGGCAGACACTGCAGCAGACGATCAGCTCCCCTCCCACAAACCTCTCTTCTCCCACGCGCAGGAGACCCAATCCCCGCCTCCTCCCGCGCTTGCGTGTTGTTTTGTGGGCTTCCTCGACCACCTCCAGCTGCCTTATGACGAGAAAGAGGTATGTTCTTTTGCAAATAAATTCAGTTACAGTTTTTTTATATTAATGTTTTAGGACTAATATGCAATTTTGCAAGCTTTACCTTCCTTAGTTACAACTCAATTTCCTATTTTAATTGTCGCAATTTTCATATTACTGTTTATATTTTTATTATTTACAAAGCAGTCTCTCAAGGACTTTTTAGGAATTTAGGACAACTCTTGTTTATTACTCTCCAATTCACCCAATTAAAAAAAATGAAAAATTGCTCATCAAACGGTTTCACCAAGTGGATGAGTGTATTTTGAAATACGGTATACCTGGGACTTCGTGTCATAGGGCAGAACGACTCCTCGGAAGAGAATAGATGTCAAACATACATAAAGATTTTGTGCTCTTCAGGAATGGTTCCTTATAATGAAGATGACTTGAAAGCCTTAGAGGTTAAATCTCCGTTTAAATCGCCTCCTTCCATGCTAGATATCTTGATTTCATAAACTCTTCTTACAATCGATACAGATGTTATTTTATGATCTAACAAAACCTTTTCTAAAGGGACATCATGTGGCAGAGATGACCTAAGAGCTCAACATATTTTAGATTCCCTTTGTGTAGAGGGAGGGCTTTGCAGTTGCCACTGATCTTTACGTGTTATCACTATGGTGGTTAATTTATGGGTAGGTAGGAGATGCTCCTTGAGTTTGGTTGTGTTTGTAGCCTCTGCACCTTTTACTCCACTACTTAAACATGACAACGACATACGTTCTATTGTTGTGGGTATTATCTGAAGGTGTTTAGTATCCAAAGTTGATATGACATGGCTAGGTAAAGATATAGCCTAAGTATCTCAATGATTTTCAATTTGGAGTTGGTGTGTATAGAGGAGCGGAAGCCATCGTACATAACACCAACAAGCTTTTGAGTAAGCTTCACGATAACATGTCTCTTTCTATGCTTACAGTGGATTTTTCTAATGCGTTCAATGTGATTGATAAATCTTTGATTATCTGTGAAGTTAATGTCCAACTATTTCTTTATGGGTGGAGTTCCTATATGCTCAAGTCGTCATATTATATGTTGAGAAGAGAGACGAATGAGATGTTCATTCCATAGAGCTAGAGTCTCTTATATAGAGAGAAAACCCTAGAGAGTGCATGGGTTACAGAACCTGAAGGGTCATTGGGAGTTACGGAACTTGAAGGGTCACAGAGGGTTACGGAACCCGAAGGGTCACGGGAGGTTACGAAACTCAAAGAGTTACAAACATAAATGTAAATCTAATAACTCTAACACTCCCCCTCAAGCTGGAGCTGAGAAAGCTGCAGCTTGTAACAAAAAGAAAAAGTATACACAACATCTTCACACGATACATCATAAGAACATATGACCGCCGCTGGTAGAAGACCTCGCTCGAGGACGAGTCTGTGGCTTTCAGGTCACCGGAACGTATCTCTGCCATTCCTGTAGAGTTGTTGCGATATCAGGTCACCAGAACGTATCTCTGTCGTGCATGCAGGTCACCGGAACATATCTCTGTCGTACCTGGAGAAGAATCGTTTGTAGAAAAAGTCCAAGGCAGGGTAGTAGTCGGGTCGTAAAAGAAGAAGTATACGCCCTGACGAAGAAGTCGATGATCGGTGAAGACGGATGATCTGAGTAGTATTCTGGAGTGTTGGTCTGTCTGTCGTGGTAGGGCAACAGACGTCCTGAAGAATCATCTATAACTCTCCCTTTCTCCCATACTTGATAGAATGAAGAGTATGGAACATCAAGTTGGGAGAAACAAACATTGGGAGAAATAAGTCGTGGTAAAGCAAGGGTTGTTGGAAGGGGAGGCACTCCAGGCGGTGCCAGCGACACAAGAGGTGCGAATGAAACTGATGGAGCCTCGGGCGACACTTTAGGTGCCGATGGAGGTGACAGCTAGTGCTGCTGGAGACTTGGACTGCCTTGCGTGAGACCATGGAATCCACTGACGATGCAGGAGGTCCAACCCTCTCTCCTTGTCGACGGAGAGAGGGCTGGTGGCGGCGGTGGATTTAGGATATTCGACTTTGATCTAGGATCGTTGCTCTGATACCATATTGAGAAGAGGAATGAAATGAGATGTTTATTCCATAGAGTTAGGGTCTGTTATATATAGAGAAAACCCTAGAAAGTACACGGGTTACATAACCTGAAGGGTCGTTGGGAGTTACGGAACTTGAAGGGTCACAGAGGGTTACGGAACCCGAAGGGTCATGGGAGGTTACAGAACCCGAAGGGTTACAAACATAAATGTAAATCTAATAACTCTAACATTATATATTGGAGACAATCATATATGGTCAACTATCGAAGTGCACGAAGGTGATCCCTTAGACTCACTTCTCTTTCCTCTTGCATTGCACCCACATATTCATGAGATCGGGAGACAATTGTAAACTCCTTCTCTATGCCTGGTATTTTGATGACGTAACCATCATCGGGAACACATTGGAAGTGGCCAAGGTGCTTGACATCATTCATTGCAGGGTTCCAGAGATGGGGTTTGTTCTGAATATCAAAAAAACTAAGCTTTTCTAACCTTCTTGTGATGGATAGAAGATCCGCAAAGCTCATGGATATTGGGAGGCATGTGCTAGGAGTGAGATTACTTGGAGGCGCAATGAGTAGATTAAAGATTTTGTTCAAGACTTGACTATGAGGAGGGTCATCAAAGCAGTTGACTTAATGCATTTACTTCCTCAGCTGGATGATCCGCAAAGTGAGCTTCTTCTATTATGATCTTGTATGTGTTCAACCAAGCTCATGTTTGGCTTAAAGGCATGTCAACTTGTATGTATGGAACGGGTTGCTATGTAGTTTGATAAAGATCTATGTGGATGTATCGAGGATATTATGATTTGTGGAGGTCTTTTCTTTGGCGACCTTCAGTGGCGGGTGATGTCTATTGAGGCTTCTTCATATGCTTTTGTGGCTTCTAGAGCTCAATATTGAGTGATCCAAGATCACATGTTACAATATAGTAGGATACATGGTATATGTTCTGATTTTCTATATACTTTGGACTGCCTACGTCTCACACTTCCATCTCTCGATCTTACATGTTTCGCTAATAAGGATATCGTCCCCGTAAATCCAAGAAGGCTTTGACGAGTTCCCTTTTAAATAAAATTGTTAAAGACATGGAGGTTGAGTTTGACATGACTGTTAGATAAAAGATAAATTCTCATTGTTTACAAACTAACCATGCTTAAGATTTCCTTCTTGCTATTCTTATTGACACCCTTGTAGTGCATATGTCCCCTATTGAGTATCGTACCATTGTCAAATATCTCCTTATGATTCATGTATTTCCAGATGATGAGACATGTCCAATACGCCCAAAATCTTATCTAGACGCTTTTGGGAAGTACACACTTCATTGCCGTGAACTCCCATGTTTTAAATATAGATAAGATCTTGTCAGGGATGTCCTTTATGATGTATTTAGACATGTCGTGGTTGCCTAAGAAACACCTATGAACTTTTTGACGGATCCACATTAGGGGAGATCAACACTCAGATCAAGAGATGTCTTAATCAGGGGCAGAATCAAGAATTTATCAATGAGGGGCCAAGTATACAGCTTACATGTAAGCTCAAAATGAAGAAAAATTATTATATTTATAAATACTATTTTTAAATAAAGTTAATATTTTCAAATGATATTTTTACGATTTTGATAAATTTATGATTTAAAATTTATTAGTATGAAAATTATTATTTTCGATGGTGATTTTTAATTTTGTTAAATCTTATTATTTAAACTTTTATAAAGTGAAAATTTTACACAAAAAATATCATGGTTAAAAGGAAATAATAAAGTTTATTTGTTAGTAAGAATTTCTAGAAAAAATAGGAGAATAAATGAGAACTTTAATCTCATTTAATATCAAATTGTAGAGGTGTTAAATTTTAGTAATAAAAATTAATTGTTGGCGAGGGGAATCAACCTTGCTCTACAATGCAATAAGTACACAACATTACCATCTATCATATAGTGGGTTTGTTACTTATTTTTACATATATGAAACTTATTTATTATTAAGGAGGGGCCATATCAAAACTATAATACATTATACAAGTGAAATATAGGAATTTAGGATAAGCCATGGCCATCTAGAGTCCAATTTATTTGCAGTAAAGTCAAATTATATAATATTTCATTGAATTTGAGGTACCATTTCCACAAAAACTATTTCAAGATATAACAATTTTCGAAATTCATAAATATTTTCTCCTCATCTTATATATGTAAATCATTACATTGTCGTATCATTTCTCCTCCCTCAAGTCTCCATCGATGAAGGTCATCTTTACATCCTTTCGAAATAATTCCAAATCTATAAAAACAACTATAGTCATCATCCGCTTCAATGCAAACATAGCGAATGGACGGTAGATTTTTCAGAAGTCTTCCAACTTTCAAATATAACCTTTTGTAACTAATTGTGCTTTGTATTTATCAACAATATCAATTGATGCTTCTTGATAGCCACTTACATCTTCTGTATTACCTACCTTTTAGTAAAAAAACATAACTCCCGTACACTATTTTGTTCAATCGAGTCAAATTTATCTCTCATGGCGATCGCCCTTGGTCTAGACTCACCGGATGCAATTGCTTCGTTAAAGGAAATAAGATTTGTGTAATCTCACATCCTCACCTTTCGTGTAACACAATGCCTTCGTATATACAATAATGATCTTCCATCCATGCATGTCGTGTTTTGGGCCCCTTACTGCTGATAATACTCAATGGTTGTGCGAATTCACCCACTTCTTTTGAAACATATCACCATTATTCAGAGGTTCGTTATCTATACATGTTTGATTAATGTCATCCATTGATTTCTATCTTATACTTAAGTTGTCTTAATTGCCCTATATGAGAAATATGGGAGTTATTTCCTCTATTTCGTTCTCTTCTCTTCATGATTTTCAAGAAAGGTTGCACGAGTTTTAGTGAGATCGTTAGACTCATGGAAGAACTCATATTCTTTAGAATGTCTACTATATCAAATAAATTTGCACTTAAAAGTTCTCATTTCCGACGATAGCATAAAACCTAAGTTTTTTGCATGTATGGTGTTAATTTTACAGATTTGGTGGGAATTATCTTATTATGTAGCTAACAATGAGCATTGTTTCTTTCAAAAAATTTATTAATATATTTCATTATGACAACATATATCTTGCTGCATTTAATGTGTTTTATTCTTTGTTTCAGTTACACTATTTTGTTGTGGTATAATGGATTTTTTGTCTGCCTACAAATGCATGCACGAATACAATATTTCTCAATTTTATTGAGTTTTATTCTCTACAATATCAATAACGATGACATGCAGGTTAAAGGAGACGAGTTCCTCCCTTGGAACGTTAGAGGAGGCAGTGCTCGAGATTAATTTCCCTTCTTTGCGAAACCCCACTCTGATCGTGACGATCTTGGAAACTTGGTTTGATGGAAACTTCAATTCACTATGACCCCAACAATGGATACATAGAGAAGCGTACGACACCTTGTAGGCGACGAGAAACCTTGCTTGCTCCCTCGAGTTGCGATGCTCAATTCTCTAGATTTGAGGCCAACTGTAACGTCTCGGGCTTAGGTCCCCGGTCCGTTATCGTGAAAAACTGGTTCTGACTAATTTTTTGGATTTGAGCCCAAATGGATTCGTTGACAACCGCCTAAATGCTTAAGCCTAAGTTGTCAAGTATTAATTCCCACCGCTTATAAAACACATTTTCACACTTTGTGAGTTTTAGATGTTGGCATATATTTGAGGGTATGTGTATTACAACCTCTCTCACTTATATGCGCAACATCCTCGTTACCGCGTGGTTCATCACTCATTCCCACTGACAGTGGCGATTCTTCCCATCTCTTTGTAAGAGTGGTTCCACCTCTCGGTTAGTCTTTTCCACTATCAGAGGGAAATTGGCTCTGATACTATTTATAACGTCCCGAGCTTTGGTCTCCGGTCTGTTATCGAGGAAATTGACCATGACATTTTTTTAGGTTCAGACTCAAATGGAGCCGTTGACAACTGCTTAAAATGCTTAAGCCTAAGTTTTCAAGTAGTAATCCCCACCACATATAACTCAATCTCACACTTTGTGAGTTTTAGATGTGGAACTATGGTTGGGGATACGAGTGTTACACTTTGAAAGTTGTAGAGGATATATACTCTCTATTTTCTTTCCTCAATGGAATTACAGCTAGAAGGCACTTGAGTTAATTTGTGAATAATGAATAAAAGAGGAGGCATGAGTCCCCTTTTATAGAAAATTGTAGTGGACGTCCATCATGCTTTCTGGTGATTTATCTCTAGAAAAATCAATTCAAAGTCCAACTCCATGTCCTTCAGGGCTTGATCTCTAATAATTATGGAATTATCTCTTTCGATAATTACCATCAATTATCTTCAAATAATTATCACATCATCATATCCGTCAATCAATTAAATTCATTAGTCCAAAAAAATTTAAATCTGATCTACCTTTATTTAATGAAGAATGTGAATGCAATTCACATTAACATTAATTTTTATATGAATCATATTCCATAAGTCCTGATAATAAATGTGAATCATATTGACATTAGTTTTAATTATTATGGATCCGTATGTACATTAAAAAAATGCCAACTATTTGAATCACACTCACATAGTCCACATATAATTAATCAGCATAAGAATAATTATTATCTTAATTATCAACTTCTCATTGTATGACTTCTAATATAATTAGGCTTCACATGCTACAATCGCGAATGGTTGGAGATAATATATAATATATATAAAATTTAATATCATCCTTTAAACCACTTTGAGCTATCTCGTTTAATCAAATATCGAATCAATTTTTCGATTGACCTTAAACACTTGAGATCAATTTCCAACTCTTTGGATCTAGAATATGATTTTATGAGTTGAGATTTAATCAAACTAACTCCTATTCATTTGGACTAAAATTGGAGTTACTAAATCAATCTGTTTACATCGTTTACTCTAAATGGAAATGGCATTTTATACAATCTAGTATGACACCGACATCGAGCATTTACTAATATTCATGCATCCTATATAAGACTTTGAATAATGCGAAGTTCAATCCTTTCCTTTGCTATCTCCTTCAAAGTTTTATAAATATATTTCTCAATTTATCTATAAGCAAAAATATCAATAATACTCCTTCAAAAGCATAAATTAATATTCTCGAGTTCTTGTTTTGTTTCATAAACATGATGACGATCGATGAAATTCGTTGTGACCCAGTATCTCAAGTGTGATCTCTTGTCTTATGATTCAACAATTATTAACCTATACGATTCCTTTGAGAGATCATACATCTCATATTCCCTTTTATGCATACCATCTCGTTGGTATATAGACCCTGCCAAGCAACCTATTCATCTACCAAGTGCACATACTCAAGTATAAAGATGTATTTTTATCTTCGATCACAAGATGTATGACAATTCGTGATAGTATATGATACATGTCTTTATTATCTTGGTACTTTCAAATTAAATTTTAACTTGATTTCTCTGATACAGTTGAATCTGTATTCCTATGCAGAGAACCTACATAAGGGATGTCAGTCATATATCAATTTTTAGAGAAGATTCCAACATATTCTTAATATTGGAGATCGTTCGTGCTATCACTATGTTATGAAATTTGTGTCCTCGATCTAGCTATTTGCATCCACAACCTTGCATCAACCTCTATAATTTAGCCCTTTTAGATAAACAACTATATGATATCGAAACAACCACAATACACAACTCTATTTGTACAGAAGGACCTTAATAGTGAAAATTTAATTATGCTTTATTTCAAATACGATATATTTCACAATAAATTTTATAGTACGATTACTCATCATGGGCTCACATGTACACCACACACGACAATGTGAGCTATGCTTGATGTAATATCCAATTTCAGAGCATGTATAACTTCATGACCCATGAAAGGTAGAAGGTGAACGAAAATTAGTTTAAGTGCTCTATTTACAATATTTTTGTAATAAATATTTGATTTCTAGAATATCAAGGAACTGCACTTTCTTCAATGGATAAAAAAATAACTATGTAGATTAAATATTTTTGCATCTAAGAGTAGTTGAATTAATGAACAAGATTAAACACTAACATTTACAATTGTAAATGTGCACAAAAGAATAACATCTGTACGTAAAACATGTATCGATGAATAGAAGATAGATACATGTACTCAAAATACATTGATGAACTAATGGTAAATACTTGCATACGTACATGTACTAAATGTTAGATAATGGTTAATTACAAAAGAGACATCTTACAAGTAACTACAATGTTAGATACGTACATCTAACATTTCAATGTTAGATTAGATGTTGATTTCATTTTGGTGGATGACGGAGAAGTGGTATTTATATTAGAAAAATAGACGGACAATGAAATTTTAAGTTCCAAATATTTGATGGCTAAACAAGATGTAAATTAGAAATTAAAAATTCCCAAACTCCTATTATTTTTTTCTAATAATATATAAACCATTCAGGCAAATTTACATGAATGCAAATGGAGCTAGGGATGAAAACGAATACAGATATATTCGTATCCGTTCCTATCCGCATTCGTAAAATAGAGGATATGGATGCTATTTTTTCATATCTGGCGAATACGAATGCGAATACGAATGCAAATGTTCAACACTCGTCGAATACGAATACAAATAGGAATATAATATCCTCAACTTTGACGAATACGATTGTGAATACGAATGTTGAAAATTTTGAGGATACGAATACGGATATTCATTTTTTGAAGGATACAAATATGGATACGAATACAAATACGAATATGAATATGAGTGTTCAAATTCTGGATGATACCAATACTCACATAGTATAAAAAGAAGTAAGTTTGGTAAGCTTTCTTTTATTATTTAGTTATATCTTTACGTTTTCTTTTATTATTTAGTTATTTTAATGTACATATTCATTATTAAAATATTTAATATACTTTTTATACATTGGAAATTATTTTGAACCTAAAATGTTTATAGATTTTAAGTAAATATGGACATGTATAACATTCGTATATTAATTCGTATTCATTTGTCAAATATTTGTATCCGAATTACCAATATTCATTTTACATTCGTATTCGTATTTTAAGGATATGATTTTACATTTTACACATTCGTGTGATATTCGTATTCCTATCCAAATTTTATAAATGATGAGATATGATAACACCTATATTTGTATCCGTATCCAATCGTTTTCATCCCTAAATGGAGCTCATAATAAGTATATTGGTTAATGCAGTTTGTTCGTCTAAACTTTCCTTTCAACACAAAATGAGGTATTTAAGTCGTTTGAGCTATTATTTTTTTTGACCGTTAATGTAATCGGACGGGTCGCACCCGTTTATTTTGGCGGCAAACAAACATACGTAACCGCGAAAAACTCCAAACCGATCCCACTTTCCATTCCCTGCCGACCAACCCATTACGATTCATCCCACCGTTCAGAACCAGGAAAGAAATCTCATCCGTCGATCTCCACTCTTATAAAAAGGTACCCCACGCAACAGATACATTCATCCTTATCGCCTTCTTCTTCCCCAACCTCTCCACCTCCCCTCTTTCATGCTTAGATCTCCTCTCCCTCGATCTGCTTACGGCTGATCAGATCTCGCAACGGAGCTCGCAGCAACGCGATCTACATGTTGATATTCTCTTCAGATGGCTGCGATGGATAATCGCTGCTCATCGTCACGGATCTGATCTGTTTATGCACGATTTGTTGCTACTTTTCATGGATTTAAAATTTTGTCTTTCTGTTTCGCTTGATTATCATCTTTAGTTTTATCGATCATTTCATTGTTTTTTTTTGTAATATTTATTTTCAGGTTTATATTTTCGTTTTAGATCTGTTATATCTCGATCTCCACGCATCTTCGCTTCGATCCTCTGTTTTTGTGTTATTTTGTAAAATGTTTTGTTTTACACTGTTCTGCTCGGTTCTACTTTGTGATTTTCAGAAAGATTCGTCATAGATGGACGATCTTTGCGAAGGAGCTTCCGACGGATCTAAGCGGCTTTAGATCTTGTAAAGCGAGCGGATGGATCGTCGATGATTTTTATATGCTGATCGTGATGTGCGGAAGACCTAACCTCTACTTAGATTGTCATATGATATTCGTGTCTAATCATGCTTTCTGAATGTTGAGAATGCTCAACTGCTCATCTTATGTTTGATAAGTTTATATGGTTACCGCTGAAGGAGAGCTTTAAGGAGGAAGAAAGATGGACGAGACGTGGAGGCGAAGGTAGGCGGTTTGTTCGGAAATGGTATGTACACATGGCCTTTGCCATGTTGGGTGCGCTCGCATGGCAGGCCACTCCACCTTAATAAAAGTTATGTCTTTTGTTTGCCGGGGGCAGGAGATCGCACGAGAATCTTTTGCCCGGGGTTTCCAATTTTGTTGCCCCCCTTTGTTGTGTCCTCGTTGCCTTTTTCTTTGCATTGCGTTTTTTTTTCGTTTTGTCGGAAGCCCGATTATATTATCTGATCACACCATATAGGACCCAATCGAGTTAATTTTTCCACGCTAGTCTGGCAACTTGCTTTACCAGATGCCCATCAGTGCACATCATGAATGCCCTGCAATCCACTTTTGTGGTTTGAGATATACGTCCTTGCTGTCAGATATCTGTATCGGTTTGGCCACAAGAAACTATCAAGTGACCATCAAAGCCCCACTCATGCTACCTCATCTCATTATCCACTATGCCCTCTCATCTTGCTTGAAATTATTGTGCAAGTTTATCAATTTAGGGTGGTGAAGTCGATGTCATGCAGATCATATCATGGATGAGGTTGAGGTGCAAGTAAAACCATTTGGATGACAATACATGATTATACTTTTCCATGCTGTAGTTGTAGGAACAGTAGTTCCTCCCCACTGCTGAAGTATATGTCCTTGCAATCAATTACTTGGTTCACAACAGAATCTTATCATTTAATTGTGTTAGGCTGTAAAAATATGGTGATATCCAAAATCCACAGATGTTGCTTGGTTTTATTGTCCTTTATAGCCAACTATTCTTGCTACACGTTTTTAAACTAGCATGCTGTGAGATTGTTGCTGATTCTGATGCTGAATTGCATGCAAACGAAACCATGCAACACATACAACGAGAAGATTGAGGTGCAGTTCAAACCCTCTGCCAATGTTCATGACTTAATTCATGATTTGTAGTTCACTGACATAGTTCTAAAACACTGTTTGTAATCCTTTGTCCACTATGCTCATGTCCTCTTTCTTGCATTTCCTTTACAAGTTTAAATTTTGGGTGAATGCTGTGATTAGTGGTGAATGGTTTTCCCACAACACCCACACACACGAGATTGAGGTATAATTCAAGCCTTATATTGATGTTCATTCAAGACTTACAATTATGTGCTATAGTTTGGAACTTCGTTACTCGTCTAAAAGTGACAAATGGAATTGAAACAATTCACTATGAAACCTGTATTGTACCATATTGATTTGACTAAATTTCTCAAGATATATTCTTGGTCCTTTAAAATTTTCCAGTTATTTTTTGCAGTGTAGGAGGTTGACTATTTTTTCTATTTTTATACCTTGTTACACTAATTTTTGTCATTTGAAGATCATTATAGTAGTGTACTGTACCATGTTGGTGCATGTTTTGAAAGGTCGAGCTCTGATTTTACATCTGCAACGTTTATTGTAAGAGTTTGCATGGAGGGCCCAAGTTCAGTGTAGTTCAATGTCAGTTGACGGTGAAGACTTGAGCAATATATTTAGTGTTTCCTGGAAGCTCTTGAAAGATGAACTTGTATTACCGGTCACAATGCATTCCTCTACACCGGGAAAAGTCTTAGTTGATGTTCTTCTGCCTAGAATGTACGATTCGGAGCATGGGGACTGATGAAGAATTCTAATAGTTGCTGAAAGGTAAGGCCTTGTTCGTTCGGAGGATAAGGGGGAATGGAATAAGGGAAATAAGCCCCCAACACGGTTCTCCGTGGTACGACTATTCCCTATTATTTCATCTTATTTCACTCTTATTTCTATCTTTATCCCACCATACCTACCGTTATTTCACCTTATTCTCCTTATTCCTATCTTCCAGCCGAATGGAGAATAGATCCTTATTCCCCTTATTCCTCATCCTTATTCCTGCTTATTCTCCTACTGAACGGGCCCTTATGGTTTACTACATTGTGTGTGCAGTCTTTTAGCGGATTGACTTGTTCCAAAGTGTTGACGGTGTACCTCTACAACCATAAGATATTCTTCAAGAGGCGGATTTTTCTTTTGAAGCTCTGTTGTGTGGCAGTGTGTACCAAGATCGTCGACATGGTCTGAAGACTTTTGCTAAAAGCTTAAAAGGGGGTTCTGTTTTTCAGATGGTTTTGTTCTTACACCGTTGTTGCATTCTTGCTTTGGTTTTTGCAAAAGATAAACCACTGAAGCTGACGGCTGTTGATCTTTCAGATGCACATAGATGCTAACTCCAGAGGTGAAAGTTTTTTTCTTTTGGTTTTGCAGCTGCATGCTTATTTTTAAACAGACAGAAGTATCTCAATGCACTAGATTACTGATTGATTCTAAATGATAGGATGTTCTTTTAGATAACAGAATTGATCATATTTTCTAATCATTGTTCACGTTTCCTTTTGTAGTTCTAACACTAATGCATGCATGGTAGATAGTAGGATTGATTAAATTTTATTATCATTATAGTTAATTTTAAATGGGTCATATCTGCTTGTAGTTTCTCCTTTACAACCCCTTTATTTTGTTTTTTTTTCCCATTTTGTCCTTGTGAGTGTTAGTTTTACATATACACAATCTTATCAAAACATCCGTGTTTATGCTTGTACCTGTTGTAAGCTTGTAGACATGCCGTTGAAGTAATTTTTGTCTTCTCTATCTTCTACATCTATTATATGTTCCTCTCCTCTCTCTCTCTCACACACATACACACCCTGTCTTCTGAAAGTTGACTGCCCTTCTATGACCAGTATGTTTGATGGCTTTGTTGCTCGAGCCGCCACCCATGGTTTTGATTTGTGTTGCGGCGGAGTTTGATGAAACAAGGTCTAACTGTTGACAAGTGGACTTGTGACTCTTGTGAGCTTCTCAGTTGCTTCTGTGGCAGCATCTCGAGGAGGCTGTGCTTCTGTGCTGAAGCTCTCTATCAACTGTGCTTGTGGGGTTGTGCTATGGAAGATTAGAGTCTCATTGGGATGGGCTTCATTCAATGAGAATCAAAGGAGTTTAATCGTAAATGAAGATGATTATGTTCCTGTGGTATTTGTTTGCTGATTTTATTGTACTTCCAATATGACAATCCTTGTGAAATGGAGCGGGAGGATGAAGAGAGAAGATTATAGTTGGAAGGGTCGGTCAGAAGTAGAAGCTTTTAAAGTTTGGGATAATCATGAGAGGTTTTAGTAGTTTTTTTCATAATAAGTCCGGTAATTTTGTGGGCCGGTTGTCCCCCCTTTTATTAAAAAGAGAAATGGTTTTAGTAGTTTGGGACTAGTTTGAATGCAACGACATGTAAGTGGAAAAACAATTTTATTGGGGTTGTGTATTTCGCGTAGATGGAGTATGAGAGGCAATATGGTTGTAAATCCCGCTTAATTTAGTTGTATTTCAACTATTCTCATGCAAACGTTTCACAAAACCTTCTATAAAATGTCCTTTAAAAGCTTTTGAAGACTAATAAACATCGCACAGTTAATCTGGATCTTGCATATCAAACTTTATTTTGATAGATTGTACTCCCTAAATAAGTTAATCATTTTCACCAGATATGGAATGAGCTGTCAATTAGTCCCTTTAAGTGGGTTCTTATTTCTTCTACCTCTAGACCATTAGAGGAATTCTTTGAAAGCCTTGCTTTGTAAGTAGTTTCTTAGATTGGTTTAGTTGATTTTTTGGATGGTTTTAGATTTGATATTGCTTAGATTTTTCTGTATACGAAAGTAATGTTTTTTTTGTTTTTTGCATCGATCAAAACAAAAGGAGAGTAAATTAATTGGAGAGTCTAATTTAGATCTGCTGAACTTCCATTGAATCAAATTTTAGCTTGGTTATGATATTTGAAAAAGTTGGCTGATCTTTTACCGATGCTAATTAGCTGAAGTTAGTAACTTTTTTCTCGATGGAGATGGTAATTGATATGCCTCATATCGTAATCTGAATTATAGGCAATGTGACTGTCCTCTAACTCTGCCACTGGTATTTGCCGGTGCCGGTCCCAAGCCCGGTCAGAAGAGGAGGGGAGGCTGCCACTCTATTCATTTGCATTTTTTTTCAAAGTTTAGGGTCTTTAATTCCAAATTTTTTTTCCAAAATAAAGGCATAAGATCTTCATCTGACATGATTTGAGATTATGGAACTATCTATTTCTATTTCTTGTTTAAAGTTGTTCCTCGATTCTATGGTTAATGTGGTGGACCTAGGTATTTGAAGCATGTTTCTTGATTTTGTAGTTGGCGTTTGAAAATGCTACATTAGGTTTAATAGTTTCTTTATCGTGGTATTGGGCAGATATAGAATGCTTATTGGGCTCACATAATGCATGTAGTTTCCGAATCATTTTCCTCTTTATTCCTGTCTTTATTCTACCGTATAGATCTTTATTCCACCTTATTCCTATACTTCAAGTCGAACATGAATAGTGCTTTATTCTAACTTATTCTTCACCCTTGTTCATATTTATTCTAAAATTGAACGCACCCTCATAGTGCAGTGCTCGAGTTTTTTCTTTGAAAAAGCGAGGGTGACATACCGAGTTGGGAGTCATCGCAAAAAAATATTACTAGAAAAGAGGTGGAATACATTACTTGAATGCTAAAAAATGATAAAGTTACAATGAGTGAGTACGTTTTTTAGGTAAAACCTTTGGTTTTTGAAAATAAGATCATTCCTCACACCTCAAATGATCCAAAGGACTGCAAAAGGCAAGGCACAATCATATGATGAATTGCCTCCTTATCGACCTCCAGAAATCAGCAACCCCTCCTGGTGAAATCCAAGACACCTCAACTTCCTTCCAAACCTGCTCTGATGTTGAGCACCTGAAAAACAAATGTTCAACATCTTCAACCGGTTCTCCGTACCTGTCGCATCGTGTATCCTGAATGCCAAACAACCTTCCCTTCCTAGCTTTATCGCATAATCTGCCCCTTCTCAGACAGCGAAGGAAGAACTTAACTTTGCACGTGATCTTGCTAGTTCAAATGACCATATCATGCACATGTTTGGATTCAGGATCACTGATGTCCTTTGAAATCCATGTATGCTTTCTTCATCTAGAATCTGGCACCTTCCCACTCAAAATGATCCCTGCCTTGGGTGATGCAGTTGGCGATGACAGTACAAACTGCATTCTGGCAAGCTCCTCCAAACGTTGATCTGAGAGGACAAACATGAACTATGGATCCTAAGAACTCGAAGCCCTAGCTTGCACCAAGGAGCACTCCTTCGTCGTTGCCAACACAAAAAGCCTCAGGAATCGATTGCTGAGTTGGCGTCCCCTGTCCAATCATCTCGCTAGAACCGAAACATCTCCCATCTCCAACCTGCGGTCACAATCTCAGAGTCAACAAGGGCAAAACTTCATGTACTCCACCAGATAGGGGGAACTTGAACTGAAATCTCCCTGACTCCAACGAGCCCTAAACATTGTAGAGCTCACGCAAAAGTCTGGTCGTCAACCTGTTCGAATCACCCCATATCTAAATGATCCACTTTGCCAACAATACTTTGTTCATACACGCCACATCCCGAACCCCTAAGCCTCCCTTGCTTCGCGGGAGCGCCAGCTCTCCCAACCCATTAAGTGCACCCCATGTCTTTGTTGTTTCCTGTCAGATTAGAAAAATCTCCTCATCATGGCTTCAATCTTCTTGTGCACTACTGCTGGCATCGGTCTAGTAGAGAAAAAGAAGATAGAGACAACCGATAGCGCATGCTTCAGTAGGATCAGCTTCCCCCCTTGAGAGGGTAACTACCTTCCAACCAACCAACCTCTGCTCAAATCTTTGAAGAACCATGTCCCAATCCGACTTTCTGAGCTTGCTTGCCACCAGGAGAAGGCCTAAGTACGAAATCGGCAACTCACCCAGTGGACAACCCGGCATTTCCACCATTCTACCACCTTTATCCTCCTCCATCCCAAAAGGGTTGAAGGCTCGAAAGACCGCTGAAGATCTCCACAATCTGTGTCGCTCTTCCACTCATATCCTTTGAGCCGTCAGGAAGATCAACGTATCATCTGCATATTGCAAGAGTGGCACAGAGATGGTCCCACAACGAAACCCCTCACATCAGCCCTCGTCTACCGCGTGCCTGAACATAACAACCAAAGCATCCGTAACCAGGACAAACAACATCAATGTCAAGGGACGACCATGCCGAACACCCCTCTGAGGCTGGAAGAAACCCCCTTTGGGCCTCCCGTTCACCAAGATCAAATAAGAGGAGGTTGTGGCACATCTCTTCATCCAAGCAATCCAACGATCTGGGAAACCACGACGCCGTATAGGCATCCACTGAAAGCTCCAGTCCATACATTCATAAGCTTTTGCATAGTCAATCTTCTACATCACCTCTTTCTTCTTAACGTGCCTTTTCTTCACATGCCTCCATTGGAGGCAAATCTCAAATGCCATAGTCATGCCATCAACCATTTGCTAATCAGAAATGAAAGCAGACTGTCCTTGGAGAATAACCGAGTCGAGGACACCTTTTAATCTATTTGCCAGAACCTTAGCTACAATCAAGTAAATGGCATTGGACAAAGCAATCAGTCATAGTCTTCCACTCTCAGCGGATGCTCTTTCTTGGGAAGAAGGAAAAGCAACGCCTTACTGACCTTCTCAAAACCCCAATTTCCCTCCCTAAACTCATTGATCTCGGCCATAGCCTCATCCTTCGGGGTCCTAGAATTCCCTATAGAAGAACACCGAGAATGCATTAGGACTAGGGGCACCATCCACATTCAGCTCCCAGACCACCTTCTTCACCTCCTCCACCTAAAAAGGAGCCTTGAGCCCTACCGCCTGCTCCTCCGACAACACCTCCATGCCTCTCCCAAGCCAGGCCCACCCCTTACCCCGCCTCCTCCTAAACACTTCCACGAAATGCCCCCTGATAGCATGCCCCAACTACGCATTCCCCACCACTCTTACCCCCCAAATTCTAGCTCTTGGATGAATTTTTTCCTTCTACCTGAAGCCACAAAATGATTTTTTTTTGTGTTTGCATCTCCTTCCCGCAACCACTTCTACCTGGATCTCTGTCTCCATTCTACCTCTTCCTTCCTATCCTCCGGCAGTAACTCCTCTAACAGTCGTGCTCTTTCAGCTATCTCCTCCTAGTATACCCCTCTCTGATCATCTCCGGTGCAGTGCTAGAGTTATGTGGTCATATCATGAATTTGCCAATAGATTGAGATGATTCCTATGATTTATATCTTTGAATCTTCTCCTACTTTAGAGGAGTGTATCATCTACTACATTTTGGAGTGAATGAGGACTTATGGGCTCTGACAAAGTCCTCGAGCTTATTTTACAAGCATCTTCAGGCGGGAAAGCAGATGAGGACTTATCACTCTCTATATCCTCAAGATATCTATATGGTGAAAAATGTGCTAAACAAGAACTTTGTCACCAAGGATCTTCGTAACCTATATTAATTTCTAGACACTGAAGTGACCCTCATGCTTAGAAAGCTAAAGTATGTTCTTGACTTGCTTGATGAGATTGAGATGCCCGGGTCGTTTCTATGTCCATGGACCTAGATGCTAAGTTTTGTGAGGATACCTTGTATGAGATTGATGCTAGTTAGTAAAGGGCATTGGTGCATCTTGGTGCTGTAATGTACATCTCGAGATATCTCAAGGGTAGGGATGCAAACAAACGTATACGTATATAGATATAGGTGCTATCATATTTTTATCCGTTTTAAAATACGGATATGGATACGAAAACAGATACATTGCGGGAAAATTGCAAATCATATCTTTAAATACATACATGGATATGGAAACAAATAATCATGATTCAGATGGGATATTTTATGAACGGAAACAGATTATCCCGCGGATAAGAAATACCTTCTAAGTTCTATTGTTTACATGGATTGTTCGGTAAAATTGAAATTAATAGGTAATTAAATCAAATTTAATAAACTACAGGGCAACAACATACAAAAAGAAACTATAATATCATACCAAGTTTAATAACTGTATAATAAATGATTAAATAATATAGAAATGTATGCAATATATTGCAACTAATCCTATAACATATTTGGATATATACACATACACACACACACACAAATTGATATATGTATATACAATATAAACATAGATTCAACAATGTAGATATCCATATCTGTATTCGTTAAAAAATATGTTATCATATCCGTATCTATATCCTAAAAAAATTGAAAACAATATCTGTATCCTTATCCGTATCTGAAAAAAAATAAATTATCATATCCATATCCGTATCCGTTAAAATAAAAAAAATCATATCCATATCCTCTTAAAAATAGATATGATGACGGACGTATACGGATATAATATCCCTATTTGGTTGCATCCCTACTCAAGGGTCACATCCGTTCCCTTTTCCTCCACCAAATGGATCCTTCATATGGGATGAGGATTATCTACATGAAATAGTTCTATAGAGGTTCTTTTATTACGTTATTTTGTATAACGTCTACTTTGTACTTATTTTTTAAGTTTTACAGTAAAAAAAAGACTTAACTTTACATTGATTCCCAAATTAGGAAACAGTTTTTACATTGTAACAGTCCGGGCACTCAAGTTTAGGCTAACGATGTCAGCATGGAACCTAATCTTTATGTGGGATTTCGAGAATACCCTCACCCTTACCTATTCCTTCTTTCGGTGTCAAGGTTTTTGAAATCGAATTGGAGACCAAAAATTCCAACAAATTGGATCGGGTTAGACCATGGAATCAAACCTATTTAACCGGATGATGATGCTGTTAGTTTTTAAAATCGGATTATACCAAATCGATAAGGAAAAATGGTTCAACGGAGTAACTAAACCGGAATGGATTAGAACATGTACAAAATATACACTCAATGGCACTTAAAATAAATATAAAATGTACAAACAATTAAAGTATATTACTTTATACTAAAATATTTTCTTGAATATGCAACAGAAAATGTTATTAATATAGATATAAATAACATTTGAACTAAATACTTTAGTATAATGATAGGTTAATTGTATTTATTATCTAATCCTTTCAAAAATCAAGTTAGAGTAGTTGGTTATTACTCATTAATGGGTTAGAAGAGGTAACGAGTTCAACACTCATCACTGTTATTATTATTTTAATATAAATTCAAATTTGAATTGTGTTTGAGTTGTCAATTTCAATTGAACCGGATTAAATCATATTGTAAATAGTTGTTCGGATCGGTGATTGAATCAAAAATATGCTAATTTGACCTGAACCATGAGAACTGATTAACCGAACCGGTCCAAACTCAGTTCACCGGTTCAACCGGTTGAACCGACAGGTCCAGTCCGGTTTCAACAAGAGAATACCCTCGTTCAGTGGAGGCTTTCGTCATGAGGACAGAGGAAGACCGAATCCTCATTAAGGGTGGATATGCGCAGAAATGGAGGGCGAGGGCTAAGAGTTCCAGGCATCCGCCTTTCCGGTATAGAAAAACAAGCATAGAGTGCTCGACAATCATCCACGGCCATGATCTAAAATCGCCACTGCCATATCCTATGGATCCATAAGAGCAGGATCAGGTAGAGAATGAGGACCCCTCTTTCATTGGAAAACAACCGAACCCTGTGCCCCACCAGGACGCCACTACCGGCCCAACTTCATTTCATGGTACTCATCAACTCTGGTCGCTCGCGACACCAGAGAGGATCCCCTGCTGTAATACA
This sequence comes from Ottelia alismoides, assembly GCA_037367405.1. Taxonomy (NCBI): domain Eukaryota; kingdom Viridiplantae; phylum Streptophyta; class Magnoliopsida; order Alismatales; family Hydrocharitaceae; genus Ottelia; species Ottelia alismoides. The sequence goes on from JAZKJV010000399.1 coordinate 963,416, forward strand.
GCAGGTGCTTGTATTACACCGGTGGGGATCGGACGACCCTCATAGAAAGCTCACTATCCCCGACCTCCTACGAGGGCCGTCCGACCCCTATCAGACGGTCCCATGTAATATAACACCTGCTGTATTACAGCAGATCCGATCTCGCAGCATAGCATTAATTCGCATGAGGAGGACGACCAAACCATCTATCAACAGCACATCCTCGGCTGAGATCTGCCTCTCATCCACCACCATCCACCTGGATCGTAGCGGCACCCATCATTGAGCCGCAGTTTCACCGGTCCGTGCTACAACAATTATCATCATAGGAGCAGCTAAGCCCTCTGGTTGGGTTCCATCAGTCGGGTGTTGACGTAGGGTATCTTTCGAGGGGGGCGGGTTGTCTGCTGCACAGCAGACTCTGCTGCAGTGTCTGAGCCGCTCGATCAAGATCGAGCGGTTCACATGAATTTGCACGGTCGGGCCCACAAAAAGGTGCGAATTCATGCGAACCGCTCGATCTTGATCAAGCGGCTCCGGACACTGCAACAAAGTCTGCTGGCCAGCAAACAATCCACGCTCCTCTTTCGAGCAGAACCAGAAACGTCTCCTCCTCCTTCACACTGGAGCTGTACCAAAACCCTCGGCACGGTCCTTTGCCAGAACTCGGTTCCTTAGTCGCATCTGTTGGGATTTGAAAATCCCTTTGATTGTTGGGATTTAAAAATCCCATTGATATGGACATTAACAATTACCATTAGTGCACTTTTAATTGCCAATTAATTAGAGAATAAAATCTCTTTATGATGGACAAAAGAGGAAGGTGAATTGGCAACCATTTTGGTTGTCTAGCCAAATATAATAAGGCCAAGGGTCCCCAATCGACATATGTTCTCTTCTATGTTGTTTTCCATCGACAAGAGAGAGCGAGAGAGGCATACGTTCGTGAGGAAGATCCGGGTCTCCCTTCGAGAGTTGATCTTCGTCAACATCAAACGTAAGAGCAATGGCATCAGGTAATCTGTTATCCTTAAACTCGGATCAACTTTTATTTTATCAAGTGGTATCAGAGCCATCTTGATTCCGATTTATAGGATATTATGTTTATGTCGGTGATATATTTTTTATCTCCGCGACGTGCTCCATTAGGGTCATTGCATATGTTATTGTCTTGTATCATTAATACAATACATCTCGTAGTTACGGTTTTTAGACCGAATCAGTCATAAGGGGATTATATTTCCTATGTCCTGACAACTTTACTGTTGAGGGAACATACTTTTGTATAATTATATTGTGTTCAATATAGATCTATTTCTCACATTTGTTCATAAAGTTACTGTGCATTTTTTTTCGTTTGAGATCAGATCTCCGTTTATACACAGTTAAGCATATTGGATGCTATAGGTCTTAAGTTTCATAAATATCAAAATTGTTTGTATTAAAGTATTAATACTTACTGTTGTCATTACCTAAAAAAAAACTTTGGTTTTCTACCATCATTCACATTTTTTATTGCCGTTTATTTTTCATGTCCAAGATTAAGAGTTAAAATTAAAAAAAAAAGATTGTTGTCATTAATATATGACTTATGTATGGCTTCAGGTATTATTTTTCAGATCAGTCATAAGACATAATTACAATATCCCTAATAATATAATTGAAGCGAATAAGCCACCAAAGTGACCTCTATCGTCAAAATTGTATTATTGGAGATGTTTGGACGGATTTTGTATGCATTATAAATATTATCCTTCCCAAAGGAGGGAAATATTTATTTAAGTGTATCGCATACATGTGATGATAATTGAGAAATGATTATAAAGTTCCATGTGAGTAATGAGATACATCCAAAGATGGTCTCACTACTTGACAGGATTTATCATTGACGATTGATCATCACAACAAGAGTATCACTTACAACTAACATTATTGTCCAAAGACTTAATAGTTAGTGATGTGCTTGGTATCTTGTTTTTCTTATGGCTATATTTGCAAATTCACGTCTATGAAACATACATTAATTTTGTTTTCTTTTGATCTTTATTTTATAGCTTCCGCTTCCGCATCTACTATCTCTGCCACTTTGAATTCCATTCCAGTGCTTCAGGGCACAAATTTCAAGGCATGGAAAGAGAGCATTATGATACTGCTTGGCTGCATGGATCTAGACCTTGCACTTCGGATAGAGACTCCCGCTCCTCTTACGGAAAATAGTTCTTCTGATGAAAAGAAGAACTATGAGAGGTGGGAGCGCTCTAATCGCATGTGTCTCATGATCATAAAGCGCGGCATTCCGGAAACCCTTAGAGGGATTGCTGAAGAAAAAATAACTACGGCTAAAGAATACCTTGCTAAAATTGAAGAGCGTTTTGCGAAAAACGATAAGGCGGAAACAAGCACTTATTTACAGCGCTTGATTTCCATGAAGTATACCGGCAAGGGAAACATGAGGGAGTACATTCTTGAAATGGCTCATATTGCTTCAAAATTACAGGAATTAGAACTAACAATATCTGATGATTTGCTAGTTCATTTGGTTCTGTTGTCTCTTCCGACACAGTATAGTCAGTTTAGGGTCAGTTATAACTACCAAAAGGAGAAGTGGACTCTTAACGAGCTCATTTCATACTGTGCTCAAGAGGAAGACAGGTTGAAGCAGGATAAGCCAGAGAGTGCTTATTTGGCTATGGCCTCTAAGGATAAGGGCAAGAAAAGGAAACAAATGAGTAATGCTGCTGTGACAGGTCCAATAAAGAAGAATAAGGATGCAATTAGTTGCTTCTTCTGCAAGAAATCTGGACATGTCAAGAAAGATTGTGCCAAATATCATGCATGGCGCGTGAAGAAAGTTACAATCCATACTTTGATTTGTTCTGAAGTTAATTTAGCTTCAGTTCCAAGAAACACTTGGTGGTTAGATTCCGGTGCTTCTACTCATATAAGTGTTTCAATGCAGGGCTGCCTGAACTACCGAAGACCAACTGATGTTGAAAGATACATCTATGTGGGTGACGGAAAGAAAGCAGAAGTCGAGGCAGTTGGATTTTTTAAGCTTTTATTAGGAACTGGTCATTATCTAGAGTTAAAAAATACTTTCGTTGTTCCATCTTTTAGACGAAATTTGGTTTCTGTTTCTGCATTGGACAATTTGGGTTATTTTCTAAATTTTGGAAATGGAAAATTTAGTCTTTCTTTTAACTCCGTTATGATTGGTACTGGTTCCTTAGTTTCTAGTGATAAGCTTTATTTGCTTGATACCATTGCCTCATATAATGAATCTATGGTTGTTGAATCGAGAGGCACTAAGCGAAAATCCGCCTCAGAAAATTCAGCATCAATTTGGCATAAGCGTTTGGGTCACATATCCAAATCTAGAATTGAACGACTTGTAGCTGATAACATCCTAGATTCATTAGATTTCACAGATTTAGATATATGTGTCAACTGCATTAAGGGAAAACAAACCAAATCAAGGAGATTAGGTGCCAATAGAGCTTCTAGTGTCTTAGAATTGATACATACTGATATATGTGGTCCATTCCCTACGACATCATGGAATGGTCAACAATATTTTATATCATTCATAGATGACTACTCAAGATATGGTTACCTATATCTCATTCATGAAAAGGCACAAGCTCTAGACATGTTCAAATCATTCAAGGCCGAAGTTGAGCTCCAACTCAACAAAAGCATAAAGTGCATCAGATCTGATCGTGGTGGTGAATACTATGGCAGATATGATGGTTCTGGTGAACAACGTCCTGGTGCTTTTGCTTTATTCCTAGAAGAATGTGGAATTGTTCCTCAGTATACTATGCCAGGTTCCCCTAGCATGAATGGTGTGGCTGAGAGACGTAACAGGACTCTTAAGGATATGGTGAGGAGTATGATCAGTCATTCTTCCTTACCAGAGTCCCTCTGGGGAGAAGCATTAAAAACGACGGCTTACATTTTGAATAGAGTACCAACAACAACGGTTGCAAAAACACCATATGAACTCTGGACTGGTAAAAGACCTAGTCTAAAGCATTTACGCGTATGGGGATGTCCAGCTGAGGCAAGGCCGTACAGGCCAAATGAGAAAAAATTGGACTCCAAAATAGTGAGCAACTACTTTATTGGTTACTCAGAGCGATCAAGGGGTTACAAATTTTATGATCCCACACTTAAGAAAATATTTGAAACGGGAACCGCAACTTTTTTTGAGGATGTTGATTTGGAGGGGAAGATGCATATTAGGGATATTGTCTTTGAGGAGGAATCAATCACGATTCCTGATGTTGTGATTGAAAATGCACAAGAGTACATTCCAATCATTGGGCAAGAAACAAATCAAGAACCTCAAGATGACAATATTCAACAACCCCTCATAGAGGATTTTGCTACACAAGATCAAAATCAATAACCTCAAAATTTAAGGAGATCCATTAGAGAACGAAGGAGTGCTATTCCGGATGACTATATAGTATTTCTTCAAGAACAAGATGGAATTAGGGAAGATGATCCAATCAACTTCCATCAAGCCATGAAAGGTTCTAACTCTGCAAAATGGATCGAAGCCATGAATGAGGAATACAAATCGATGCAAGACAATCAAGTTTGGGACCTTGTACCATTACCAGAAGGTGCGAAACCCATTGGTTGTAAATGGATATTTAAAACCAAAAGGGGTTCAAATGGTAATGTTGAAAGGTTTAAGGCACGTCTTGTAGCTAAAGGATTTACTCAAAGAGATGGAATTGATTACAAGGAAACTTTTTCACCTGTTTCTAGTAAGGATTTTTTTAGAATTATCATGGTATTAGTTGCACACTTTGATCTTGAGCTTCATCAGATGGATGTTAAGACCGCCTTTCTCAATGGAGACGTTGAGGAGGTGATCTATATGGTTCAACCAGAAAACTTTGTTCAGGGAGATGCAAAGAATATGGTTTGTAAATTAAAGAAATCCATTTATAGACTCAAGCAAGCATCCCGTCAATGGTATCACAAATTCCATCAGGTAATTATCTCATTTGGTTTTGAGACTAATCCAGTGGATGATTGTGTATATCACAAGTTTTGTGGGAGTAAACACATTTTCTTGGTTTTGTATGTAGATGACATACTGCTTGCTAGTAATGATCGGAATTTGTTGCATGAAACAAAGAAATTTCTTTCAAATAATTTTGAAATGAAAGATCTTGGAGATGCTTCTTTTGTATTAGGAATCCAAATACACCGAGATCGAAATCGTGGTGTACTTGGATTGTCACAAGAGAACTACATCCACAAGGTGCTTCAAAGATTTGGCATGCAGCTTTGCAAACCAATTGATACCCCAGTTGCTAAAGGAGACAAATTCAGTCTCAATCAATGCCCTAAGAATAACCTTGAAATTCAGGAAATGGGTAAGATCCCTTATGCATCTGCAATTGGGAGTCTTATGTATGCACAAGTGTGCACACGTCCGGATCTGGCATTTATTGTGGGCATGCTAGGCAGATACATGACGAATCCATGCATGGATCATTGGAGGGCTGCCAAACGTGTCATGAGATATCTACAGAGAACAAAAGACTACAGACTTACATATCAAAGGTCGGATACACTGGAGATCATTGGATATTCCGACTCAGATTTTGCTGGATGCCAAGATAGCAGAAGATCCACTTCAGGCTATGTATTCCTAATGGCTGGAGGAGCCATATCATGGAGGAGTGCTAAACAAACAATTGTAGCATCCTCCACTATGGCGGCTGAATTCATAGCATGTTATGAAGCATCGAATCATGGAATATGGCTAAAGAATTTTGTCAATGGGGTGCGTATTGTATGCAGCATCCAGAAACCATTACAGTTATTTTGTGACAATAATTCGGCAGTGCTTTATTCCAACAGCAACAGAAGCTCAACCAAGTCAAAGCATATTGACATAAAGTTTTTGGTTGTGAAAGAGAGTGTACAAAGTGGACAAATTTCCATAGAGCATATTGGGACAAATTCCATGGTGGCGGATCCGCTAACCAAAGCAGTGACACCCAATATATTTCATGAACATGTGATTCGTATGGGTGTTGTATCAAATAAAGATATCCACTTCTAGTGGGAGTTTGTATTGTTTTGCTCAACCCTTTGAAGTTTGAAACGTTTGAAGTTCAATAAATTTCTGCGCAGAATAAAGAATTTGATGTTGATTCCACATTCTCTCATTAAAGGGTCTCCATTAAGAAAATGGACCATTCATTATGCAACTTTGGATATAGATCCAAATTTATCCATTTATTTGGCATTGATCTATGTCATTTGGTTGTGTTAATATCGGTGACCATTGATGGGTTTAATTGTGCTCAATACGATGAATACCTCCTTGATCTCATGTTATCATAACCAATGGACAAGATTGTTCAGTTATATCTCGATTGATGGCAATAATTATGAGCTCATACAGTAAGCACATTACATGGTCATTATCAATGTCCAGTGGGAGATTGTTGGGATTTGAAAATCCCTTTGATTGTTGGGATTTAAAAATCCCATTGATATGGACATTAACAATTACCATTAGTGCACTTTTAATTGCCAATTAATTAGAGAATAAAATCTCTTTATGATGGACAAAAGAGGAAGGTGAATTGGCAACCATTTTGGTTGTCTAGCCAAATATAATAAGGCCAAGGGTCCCCAATCGACATATGTTCTCTTCTCTGTTGTTTTCCATCGATAAGAGAGAGCGAGAGAGGCATACGTTCGTGAGGAAGATCCGGGTCTCCCTTCGAGAGTTGATCTTCGTCAACATCAAACGTAAGAGCAATGACATCAGGTAATCTGTTATCCTTAAACTCGGATCAACTTTTATTTTATCAGCATCAACCTCCACCAATACCGCCGCAGGTGACCCTTGTTCGTGGCCAAGCTCACCGCCACCGGGGGCCATGAAACCACGCTGTGCTCTCCCCTGCCAATGCTGCACGTGCCGCTCCAACAGCTATGGCCTCGTTGTCCTACTGCTTAAATGGATAGCTGACCTCCTATCCCTCACCCTCCTCCATTTGTGCTCATCTCCACCCTTGATTAGGGCATGTTCTTCCTCCGTCATCATGACCAAGGTTTCCACTGGTGAGGGTATTCTCAGTGAAAGAAGGATCCTAATAGGCGAGGATATTCTTGTCATCCTATAAGAAAAATTAAACCCATCACTGATGTAGTTCAAGCCTTTACTATTAACATAAACTTGTCGATTTTCAATTTGAGAATCAATGTAAAGTTGAATCCTTTTTTTATAATCTAACCTAGGTTTTATATGATCCTTGTTTTAATTTTTGTAAGTTGTTATAAATTCTGCTCTTTAAGTTGTTTATATAATTTTAGTGTAAGTTTGTTATATACGTTTTGTTTGATAAATATCTAATATGACGATAGCAATCACCGGACTTGTTGTACAGCTGCTGTTTATTCATTGCAAACGTATTAGCAACGGTTTAGAAACGATCGAACGCGGACAAAAAGAATATCTGAATTGTTTCTCCAATGATTTGTTGATCATCCAAGATAAAAATAAAGATGGTGATTGTCTCAATGCATGCCGACAACAGGCATCACACAACCTCCGTCAAAATATTTAAATAAGCTGGTCGCTGCAATAGCCACCTCCACTAATCCATAAATACCGTCTGCTTTAGTAACAATGGCGTATCTTCGAGGATTACGTGCACTGAATTAGTGATTTAAGCATGGTTTATAACCGTCGAGAATGACCATATTAAATATGATAGAAAGCAGAGTGCAGATGCCAATTATAGGCAACAAGGAGCTAGATGATGGGGCTATGCTCAGTAGAGAGGATCCTATGTTGTGATGCTGTACCTGCTGTAATCGTGGGACTCGCTCGATCTTGATCGGGCAGTTCACACGATTTTGCACGGTACGAGTTCACAAAAAGTGCAAAATTGTTGAGAATCACCAAGTGAGGAAATTACCATGCTGGGAATTTCCATAGGTGTGTGTTACCATATGTATGGATTACCATATGAGTGAAGGGCAGTTCTGTAATTTCCTATGTAAACCCTAATCTTGATCCTTATTATAAAAGGGAAATTAGGGAGCCTAATGGATTCAAGAAAAATGATCCTATTTCTCTACATGGTATCAGAGCCATAACGGCTCGATCCCTCTCCTTCCCCCTTCTCTCCGCCGCCTCCTCCCTCTTGCCCCTCTGCGCCCCCGCTCCTCTGTGCCCTCGCCCCATCGCCCATCGCCCACCGCCCTCGCCATCGCCCCTCGGCGTCCTCGCTCCCTCAGCGCCCCATCACCATCGCCCCATCACCCATCGCCCTCGGCTCCCATCTGCGCCCCCATCGCCCGTCTGCGTCCCCCCTCGCCACCGACCCCTGCCCTGGCTCCCATCGCCTGCCCCCATAGCCCTCACCACTGATCCCGCCCCTCTACGCCCTCGCCTCATCGCCGGACAGTACACCTGCGCATGTTCCCCCTGCGCCACATTACCCCTTCCCTGATCCCCTTTCGCCCGATTCCTCCCATGTGCCGTTGAAGGGTACAATAGCCCAGAGAGTGCACGCCAATACCGCTTCCAGAGGAAGGCGACTCTGGTTGCCCAATCGCCCAACAGTGCACCTGCGCCTCCGACTGCGTCTTCCCTAGTGCTAAGTCTGCACTTCTATCTGCAAGCCCTCATCTCTGCGTCTACGACAGCACACGGTTCACATGTCATCGCCTTCGGCACACCTCTCTTTCGCGCCATGCCGTCATAAATCAACTTCGCAAAATCAAATATTATGCACTGCTTCTCTGTTCACAGCCATGAATCATATCCTTAGGTCACTGCGTATTTTTTTTTGATATCAAAACGTATGTGACATATATCATTCCGTCGACCACAAAAATAGGAGATCGCTCGCCCCCTATCTCGGATAAGTACCAACAACACACGTATGGCATCCAGTGATGCTGCATTCGAAGTGGATGGAGGGAACCAAACGAAGTTACCCTCATTCGGATCAATTCTGAAATTAGACGCTACAAACTACTCAATGTGGTCTCACGTTTTCCTAATGATTGTGAACGATTATGATAAGGAACACATCCTATTAGAAGCCGAACCAACCAATAAGGTTAGTAAATATGCCTCATGGGTCAAAGACAATGGCATGGTGAGTTCATGGATAATGGTCAGTGTTATCGATAGAATAGGAACTAGTTTACTACGACAACGCGCACGATATGTGGAAGTCATTACTCACCATGTATGGACAGGTTAAAAACTCTACTAAAATGTATCAATCTTTTTATGAACTGATGCATATCCGACAAAACGGGCGATCGTTATCAGAATACTTTTCCGCTCTCAAATCCCTGGTTGCAAGCTACGATGCTTGTGCTCCTCTATGTACTTATCCCATACAACGGCAACATCGACAGAATATGGCAACTATGATCTTCCTAGGTGGATTGGATTCAACCTTTGCAGCTCCTCGAGATCAGATGATTACTGCAGCCGCTCTTCCAACGATGGAGGAAGTATACAGCACGTTGTGTAGAATACCTCCACCTTCTAATCCATCCGCAGAAATTATGAGCCAAACAACAGCTTCCGTGGCCGTGGACGTGGTCGTCAATCTCTAGGGCGAGGCTGATCACCTATACAATGCTCTTTTTGTCACAAATTAGGGCACACCGAAGCAGTATGCTACAACAAGCATGGTCGTCCAGGACGTTCAACCAGAGCAGCAACAACAGATATTGATGGAGGCTCAATCGAGATTCCTCGAAAAGACTTTGAGGACCTAATGCAACGGTTGTCTCAGATGAACCCCAATGAGTCCACTGGAGAAGTCGCTACCGTCGCTCAAACATGTACTGTTCTTGCTTTAGCTAGCCATCATAACCGCTCTGACTGGCTTATTGATACGGGGGCCTCCACCCATTTATGTGGAGACTCACGCCTCATTCGGAAACTCCGCCCACCTCAGCCAGGAAAAACCGTTCAGGTAGCAGATGGTAGATCATCACCAGTAAAAGGCATCAGGAATGTACATCTCACCCTTACAATTGAGCTAAATAATGTCTTATTAGTTCCTGATTTTCCGCTTAGTCTACTTTCGGTCAGCCAATTATGCAAGGAGCTTAACTGCAAAGTGATATTTAATGCGGACATTTGTATTTTTCAGGACATACTGACTGGGAGGACGATTGGTACGTGCCATGAAGAAGGCGGGGTCTACCACCTTGATTACCCATCTAGCATGTTAGCTTATTCTGGAATTACTGTAAGCTAGTCATCCACTACCCTTTGGCATCAACGACTGGGTCATCCCTCAGTCCACAAGCTTTGTCGCCTTCTTCCATAGCTACCCCCCTCAATTAATCTCAACTGTGAGGCCCGTCAGATTGGAAAACATCACCATCTTAACTTTCCTTCCTCCGGTAATCAACATTCTACTGAAAACTTTGATCTCATTCATATGGATATTTGGGGCCCTAATCGGTATCCTGACCGCTTAGGGCATCGCTATTATCTTGTTCTGATTGATGATTACTCTCGAGTGGCATGGACTTTTCTCTTGAAAAACAAATTAGATGTTTATAGTGTGCTTACTCGATACATCAATGAAATAAATACTCAATTCGGTCGTACAATTAAAACCATTATAACTGACAATGGTCAAGAATTCCTGTCACATGACGTACAAATCTTCCTCTCCAATCGAGGGATTACACACCAAACAACATGTCCCCACACGTCCCAACAAAATAGTGTGGCCAAACGTAAACATCGGCACATCCTCGATGCTGCTCGCACACTGCTTTTTGACTACCATGTTCCATCCCTTTATTGGGGTGATGCAGTCCTCACGACCACATTTCTTATTAATAGAATGCCATCTACAACCCTACATGAACGAATTCCCATTGAAATTCTCTTTCCTAAAAAACCCATCTATCCTGTGCAACCACGAGTTTTTGGCTGTACCACTTTTGTTCATCTAACTACACCTGGCAGGGATAAGCTTGCTGCCCGAGCTATCAAATGTGTCTTCCTAGGATATTCTACAAAACAAAAGGGTAATGGTGTTTCTATCCAAGGACTCGTAAACACTATGTAATCGCCGATGTTACCTTCTTTGAGTCAATTCCTTACTTCTCTGTATCTACAACTCATGTCACCCCACCAAATATTTCAACTTCTCCATTACCTATACCAACTCCACAAGGGCCTCTGCCTTCTTCTTCTGTGCCCGTCCCTCCTCCTCAGGTATGTTACCCATCTCAAGGTGTGACATCTGATGAAAATACATGTAGTGGTGATCACTCAGAGCATCTGCCAATAGCTCAACACCGCACAACAAGACAATGTCCATCTGTGTATCGCACAAGGCACCCCATCTCTACTATCATGACATTCTCAAGGCTTGCCCCTACCTACAAGGACTTTGCACATGCTGTCTCGAACATAGTCATACCTAATAATCACATTGATGCCCTTACAAATCCGCAGTGGTGTCAGGCAATGAAGGAAGAGATGACCGCTCTTGAGTCCAGAGGTACGTGGACACTTGTGGATCCGCCAGCAGATTGTCGAATAGTCGGATCAAAATGGGTGTTCACGATTAAATACAACCCAGATGGCTCTATTGCACGATACAAGGCTTCCTTAGTTGCTAAAGGGTTTACACGAACATATGGCGTCGACTTCTTCGACACATTCTCTCATGTTGCTCGCCTATCGACAGTACGGATTCTCCTCGCTGCTGTAGTTGAATTTGATTGGCCATTACATCAACTAGACGTCAAAAATCCATTCCTATATGGCGATCTTCATGAAGTCATCTACATGGAACAACCTCATGGTTTCAAGAAAGAAGGGGAGTGTTAGAAGGTATGTCTCCTGCACAAGGTAATATATGGTCTAAAACAAAGTCCTCAGGCCTGGTTTCAAAAATTGTTTGAAGCACTACAAGTGATTGGGCTCACGAGATCGTCATCCGATTACTCCTTATTATCCAAAAAGAGTTCGAAAGTCATAGTAGCAATGCTAGTGTATGTTGATGACATCATTCTTATGGGAGATGATTATGAAGAAATTGCCAAAGTTAAAAGCACCTTGCAAAACAATTTGTAATTAAGGATATGGGACCATTGCGATACTTCTTGGGGATTGAGATAGCCAGGTCAAAGCATGGGTTGGTTATGTGCCAAAGAAAATATGCCACTGATTTGCTAATGGAAACATGAATGATTGGTTGTAAACCAGCACATATCCCTATGGATCCTAAAGGACAAATATATGAGGACTACAGAAGATGTTGGTAGATACATATGTTTAGTAGGTAAACTGCTTTACCTTACTATTACTCGTCCAGACATTGCCCTGGTAGTAGGAAAACTGAATCAGTTTATGGATTCACCTACGCTAGCTCATTTTGATGCATGCATGATGGTTCTTCGATACATCAAACAATCTCCTGGGAAAGGATTATTATTCCGCAAAGATAACAACCTCAACCTCGAAAAGAGACATCTTTTTTAGGGTCGGCCAGGAGGATGAGAGAGCAGGGTCGGCCGGGAGCCGATAGTGAGCAGGGTCGGCCGGGAGCCGATAGTGAGCAGGGTTGGATGGAGGTTCATCGTCGTCGACGTAAGAGGTTGGCAGCCGGGAGCGGAGTGGCCTATGCCACGACTAGGCCTCGACCTTTTGGGAAAGATTGCTTCCGTTGCGGAGCCCTTGGCCATTGGGCTCGTCAGTGTCGGGATTCAATTCGTTGTTTCGGATGCCGTGGCTTTGGTCACCGGAACAACGCCTGCAAGATGGGTAACCGGGGTTCTCCGATTTCAAGGGTGTCGTCGAACCTGTTGGTGGGGGAAGGAGGCGGCAGGGAGGTTCTATCCAGGGGGACATCGGATGTGGGGATGGCAGTGGGGGAGCATTTTCGGGGTGATGTCATCTTGGTCACGCCGTGGCGGGTGCTGGCACGAGGCCTCAATGGTGAAGAGGCGGAGGCATTGCTGGCGTTGTCAAAGCTTGGAAAATCACTCATTCGATGGAGAGTTGCATGTGCTACGGACGGAATCCTCTCTACCCGTCACTTGTCCGTGGTGCGAGTGCGGGGAATCCCGTATCTATGGCGGAGTTTGGAGCGAGTGCAGAGAATTCTCTCGGGGATCGCCGAGGTTGAAGATGTCGTAAGCGATGGAATCGAGAGGGGTGAATGGCCGGAGCTTATTATCCGGGTTCGGGAGCTTCATCCGCGACAACTTGGTTGGTGGGTTGTGCAATTGGAGGGACGTGCCCTTCACGTCGAACTAGCGACGGTCGGAGTTCAGACGACCGATATGGAGCTTCGTAGGAGGCGAGAGGGTAGTAAACCTTCAGGTTGCGGAGTGGAGCGCAGGGCGGAGGTCGCCGGGCCGGCAGTTACGTTCGCAGCGTTCGCGGCGCCACCTTTCTCGGAAGATAAAACGCTTCCTTTCCTGCATGGTCTGCGGTTTGGTGCATTCAAGGCGGGGGAGCCAATTATGGAGAATCTGAATGGCCCCTCAACATTTAAATCTCTCATGCCAAATGCCCAACGTGTGGTTTTTTCAAATCAAACCGCTCGTGTGGGAATTAGACCCCACAATTCGCTGAGGGACGAAGGTGCCTTAATGGCTGCCGTTTCAAACCTCTCATGCGCTGATTCTCCTTTTCTGGCTCGGCGGGTTGGAGACTTAAAGGCCCCCATCCCATTTCTGCATGCCACTCAGATCGGGTCATTGAGTCGGGGATGGCTGTTCCACCAAATCGATCAGAATTACAAAACATCACGCTGGGGCTATCCCAGCGGAAAGACGCTGACGATATGGTTCCAGATTTGACGGATGTTGTGGACCCGGATCTGGAGTGCAGGGGGTCTGGTTCGCTCCCAGGTCCTTCTTTCTGTTGCATGAATGAAATGGTTGTAGATCCTTCGAGGGATGTCTTACAAGCTAAGAACCCCGAGGACGTGGCGGCTTCTGGGCAGATCTGAATTTGCGCTGAAGAGGTCCTGAGGAGGGAGAGCACAAAACTCGAGCAGAAAGAGGAGCTCCAGCATCAAGCTCCTGATCGAGAGGTCGTGTCTCGAGCATCATCGCCCGCAGTGTCGATTCGTGCTCCTAGTGAAGGGGGTGGTCTCAACCAAGTTTGTGTTGACGGGAGTAAGCTGCAGTTGAGCTCAGGGCTGTCGTTGGAGGTGCACTTGCTGTCGCAGAAGGAGGAGGAGTTGCGGCAGGGGGCAGACGGAGGATGCCTAGGAGGGGATTTGAGGGGCGGTGTTGCAGTGGCCCCCCATCACGACGCTTCGCGGGAGAAGGGGTTGGAGTGGGTTGGTGACGTTCGGCGATTCGGCTGGTGCTTTGAGAGGAAGGGGGTTGCTGTGAGGAAGAAAAGGGGGAAGAGTCTGGTGGAGCCCCTTGGAGGAGCTGAGGTGGGAGTCTGTAAGACAACAACGGGTGCCAATGAATCATCATCTCCTATCGGGCGCCCAAGCTATTTCAGCTTGCTGGACAGAAAATTTGCAGAGAGCTTGGGGGTAGTGGCCCCTCTGAAGAAGAAAGCATTGTCCTTATGAAGGTGATGTCCTGGAATGTAAGGGGTCTAGGCCGCCCCGAGAAACGGCTTTGTGTGAGAAACCTTATTTTGGATGCACGTGCAGATATTGTAATGCTTCAGGAGACGAAGGTCTCAAGGGGAGGAGAAGTGTTGTGGCGTGAACTAGGGGGAGGGGATGCACTTGAGTTTGTCGAGGTGGAGGCGAATGGTGCAGCGGGAGGCCTCCTCACGGGGTGGAAGAAGGAGGTGGTCGAGAAGGTGGGAGAGCAGCGTTCGCTCTTCTCGATTTCGGTTCGTCTTAGGCGCCGTCACGATGGGGTCATCTTTACGGTGACAAATGTATATGGTCCTACTGGGAGTGATCGTCGCTCTCTCGCGGCGGACCTGGACCAGGTCGGCTCTGTGTTGGAGGATAGTGTTTGGCTCATTGGAGGAGATCTAAATTTAACTCTTCTCCCGGAGGATCGGCCTAGACGCAGGGGTGCTCATGATCCGGGCTCTGAGGCATTTGTGGATCTTCTTCACACGCGGGGACTTTCGATCATGGATACAACGGGATGTGCTTACACTTGGCGTAATGTAAGCTCGAGATATCGGCTAGACAGATTCCTTATTTCAGCTGATGGGTTGGAGCTTTTCCCTCTCTCTCGGGCTTGGGCTTTACCTCGGGCTCACTCGGATCATACACCGATTTTGTGGTCGTCTGAGGAGCAGACGAGGACAACATTCTTCTTCAGATTCGAGCGTTCTTGGCTTTTGGAGGATGGCTTCAAGGAGGAGGTTACATCGCGTTGGATCAGTTGGAGACCAGACGGAACGGCAGTGTCTCGCTTTGCAAACAAGTTGGCTCTGCTGAAAAAGTTTCTGTTAATGTACGGAAAGGAGGTGAGAGCTAGACAAAAGGCCCAAAGGGGAGCTGCTCAGGAGGGGGTTATGCGCTTGGATGGACTGGATGACCAGAGAGGGCTAGATCAGGAAGAGTTAGAAGAAAGGGAGAGGTTGCTAGAAAAGCTGCTAATGGAAGATAAAAAAGAGGAGGTGCAGTGGAGGCAGAGATCAAGGCAAAAGTGGTTACGGGAAGGAGATGCAAACACAAGATTTTTTCATTCACTACGGGAAGTTCCAGCTTTGGAGACGACAACTGGCGACGGTCATAACATGACCGTCCCTAATGAAAGCCTTTAGGGACGGCCATGACAAAACCGTCCCCAATACTTAATATCAGGAGACGCTCTGCGAGCTGGCGTCCCCATTTGTAATAGCTTAATAGGGACGGTCAGTACGACCGTCCCCTCTACGTAGGGGACCCATTGGGGACGGTCTTGACCGTCCCCTATACGCTTCTGTTGGCGTCGCCTCCGGTCTTATATTTTTTCTGGCGACCAGAGGGGACGGTCCATGGTGACCGTCCCCTTTGCCCTGGCAGGTCTTTTGGGGACGGTTCTGACCGTCTCTAATACCGTTTTGTTGACGTCGCCTCCGGTTTTTTTCCTTAAAGGGAGACCAGAGGGGACGGTCACGATGGACCGTCCCCTCTGCTCTAGCAGGTCCTTTGGGGACGGTTTTGACCGTCCCCAATACGCCTCTGTTGGCGTCGCCTCCGGCCGTTCATACTAAAGTGCTGAACAGAGGGGACAGTCACCAAGGACCGTCTCCTCTTCCCTGAGAGATCCTTTGGGGACGGTTCTGACCGTCCCCATAACACTTCTGTTGGCGTCACATTAGGTCAGTGGCCTGACCAAAGGGGACGGTCGCCCAAGACCGTCCCCTTTGCCCACCAAAGGGGACGGTCTTAAGTGAACCGTCGCCGATCGTCTCCAATGGGGACGGTTGTTAGATCGAAAAAACCCCTTCGACCTTCGTTCTTCCTCACTTTGCCCTCTCCCAAAAATGCCGCCCAACGTCGCCCCTCTCGGCCAACGTCGCCCCTCCGCCCTCTTCGTGGTTCCGGTCGTCCTCAATCTTATTTTCTGGTATATAGTAACACTCCTTTGTGTTTATTCTTGTTTATTTTGCTTGATATTCTTGTTTGGGATGTTATTCCCCATGTGAATGGGTTTTTTTGTTATTAGGTTAGGGTTGCTAGATTTGTTTAATGTAATATGTTTTTCCTCATGTTATGATGAAATATCTTGTTTATGATAAAACATAGAGATTTAGAGATACATGTTGTTTAATGTAATATCTTGTTGTTTAATGTAATAGCTTGTTGTATAATAATAGGATGAAATCTCTAATAATAGGAATACATTGTATAGAGAAACATGTTATAGGATGAAACTTGATTTAGATTAAACAACATGTTATAGGATGGAACTTGATTTAGATTAAACAACATGTTATAGGATAGAGGATAACATGTTATTGGATGGAACATGTTAAACAACATATTGTAGGATAGAGGATAACATGTTATAGGATGAAACATGATATAGGATTAACATGTTATAGGATGAAACATGTTATAAAACATTGCTTGTTTATATTAAATATAATGTGCTTGTGTATATTAGATCTAGAAATTCTTATTGTGTATAAGAGAAACACTTGATTAGGGTTTAGGATGGAAAAACTTGTTATCTATAATAACATAATGGTGGTGGATTTTATTCTGATTGTGCAGTAAAATGGATAAGTCATGGATGGATAAGAGATACGATGATTTTCAACAATATAAGAGAGGAGTGATCGCGTTCTTGGATTGGGTATTTGAAATAGAAAGAGTTAATAAGAAATTTGGTGGTCTTAAGATTTATTGTCCATGTGTGAGATGTAAGAATATTAAATGGGATGTTAGAGAGACAGTGTATAACCATCTTATACTCAACGGATTTTGGTTACATTACTCCATTTGGACTGAACATGGAGAGGGTATAGATTTGCGAATGGATGAGGATATGGGCGTAGATGCAGGAGTCAGTACACAAACCTTGAATAATGTTGATCACGAGCTATTTGAACTAATGGACGATTTAAGAAGACCTGAGGCACAAGACAGTGGTTTAGATGATAGGTTCTCGAGCAGTTTGCCAGATGCAGAAGATATATTGGCTCCTGGGATGGAAATGACGCATTTGCAGTTTTTATTAGAGCTGTTTAAGATGAAAGTAAGGAACGGATCAACTGCAGCAATGATGATAGATGTGCTGGGTTTAATACGGAAGTTATTAAATAATCCTCAGAATTATCCTAAGGATTGGAAAGAGACGAAGCAACGATTCCGATCGCTTGGTCTGAAATACGAGAAGATCGATGATTGTGTTAATGACTGTATGCTTTTTCGAGGAGAGAATTCGGATTTAGTTCTTTGTCCATATTGTAAGGCTTCAAGGTATAAAGAAGAAAGAAATGATTTAAAGAGAAAGAAGAAGTCGGTGAACATTTTACGATACTACATTAATTCCAAGACTGAAACGTCTCTTCATGTTTGAAAAAACTGCAAAGTGGATGACGTGGCATTCTCGTTCAAATAAACGAGATGCTAATGGAACTATGAGACATCCATTCGATGCAGAAGAATGGATAAAATTTAATTAGAGATATCCGCATTTCTCTAATGATGAGAGAAATGTTCGTTTGGGATTAGCCTCAGATGGTTTCAATCCGTTTGGTAATATGAGTCTGAGTTACAGCATTTGGCCCGTGATTCTGATTGTTTACAATCTACCACCATGGATGTCAATGAGTTCATCATTTATGATGACGACGCTACTAATTCCTGGTTCTAAAGGTCCTGGCAACGCAATTGATGTTTACCTAGAACCGTTAATGGATGAACTAAAAGTCTTATGGACTACTGGAATACCTACATATGATACATGTAGGAAAGAGATATTTAAATTACAAGCTGCACTATTGTGGACTATAAATGACTTTCCCGCGTACGCAAATTTGTCTGGTTGGAGTATTAAGGGAAAACTCGCATGTCCGGTCTGTTTTGAAAAAAATACATTTGACATGGCTCTCTGGAAGTATGAAGCATTGCTATTTAGGTCATCGTCGATTCCTTCCACCAAAGCATAGATGGCAAAGGGCAGATAGTAATAAGAAATTCGACGGGACACCTTATGGACAACGAGTTGACTTAGCTCGTGTGAATGGCAACATTATTTGGGAACATCAATTACTTGTACGAAGCAGTTGCCTAGGACGGACAACCAAGAAGAGTGCAGCCGGCGGTTGGAAGAAACAAAGTATTTTTTTCAGAGAGTTACCATACTGGAAACACTTACAACTTCGTTATAATTTGGATGTCATGCATATTGAGAAGAATGTATTGGAAAATATTTTGGGAATTTTAGATCTTTCGGGTCAATCAAAAGATAATTTAAGGACGAGACGAGATTTAGTTCAACTTGGTATACGGGAAGAACTACATCCAATTGAATTAGATAATGGACGGATTACTGTACCTGCAGCAATATATACTTTATCCAATGCTGAGCGTGATAAAATCTTAAGCTTCCTTAAAAGTCTGAAGGTATCTGATGGTTTCTCATCACATCTGTCGAGGTGTGTAAATGAAAGAGAACGTAAGATAACTGGATTAAAAAGTCATGACTGTCATGTTTACATGGAAGTGTTACTGCCATTAGCTATTCGCGGAATTGTTGACGATGTTGTCCTCCAATCATTAACAGAATTGAGTGATTTTTTAGATTATTGTGTTCGAAGGTTTTAGACCCGTTGATATTGAGAAAACTTGAAGAAGATATTGTTATCACATTATGCAAATTGGAGCAGATTTTTCCACCAGCCTTCTTTGACGTCATGGTTCATTTAATAGTTCATTTAGCAGGTGAAGCAAGAATCGGTGGGCCGGTTCAATATCGTTGGATGTATCCAATAGAAAGATTCCTTCGAAAATTAAAAAATATGGTCTTTAACAAGGCACAACCCGAAGGATGCATTACTGAAGGTTATCTTTGTGAAAAGTGCATTAATTTCTGTGAAATGTATATAAACGGTGAAAGCGTGCGTTTTAACCGTTATGAACGAAATGATGAAGACGAGGTCGTGGAGGAAGAGGACGAATCTAAATTATGGGTCTTTCATTCTTGTGGCAGGCATATATTCAGTGGTTTACGCCACGTAATATCCGATGAAGATAGAGATCTCATACAATACTATGTTTTGATGCAGTTGTCAGAAATAGATGATTTTTTTGATGAGTACAATTCATTATTTAATGAGATGCATAATAAATCTGAATTCCTCAAATGGTTCCGTTCATGTGTGAAACATTTACGGGAAACGGCAGATGATAGGTGGAACATTAACCTTGACATTCTTGGAAGCATACCATATTCTCAAATTATGTCTTACAAGGGTTATATTGTGAATGGATACAGATTTAGAACAAAGTCCGCTGACGAGATGAAATCGACGCAAATGTCGGGTGTTATAGTAAAAACAGATTTGCCTTCAGGTTTAGACGGCTATTATGGAGATATACTTGACATAATAGAGATCAGTTTTACTCATGAATGTCGATGTGTTCTTTTTATGTGCAATTGGTTTGATGTTGGTCGCGAGGGGATAGGATACCAAAGAGACAGAAATGGATCATTTCATTGAAACAATCTGGGAAATTGCAAACAAATGAGCCTTTTACACTGGCCAGCCAGGTAGAACAAATTTTCTATATTCCAGACAACTTAAGTGATGGATGGATCATACCCGTGAGAACCGTACCAAGAGATTTTTTTGATGTCAACGATGATGATGAGTTGCTAAATATAAACGAGGCATATCAAGCTGAAATACAAGAAAATCCAACACAAATTGTAGAAGCGGATTTTTAAAATGTAAGTTTACCATCATTTATTTTCCAATTTTTTGATGTAATATGTGAATTATATCATTGTTGTTATATCTAATTCAAATGTTTTATAATATGCAGATATGCCTCCACGTCCTAGACGCATCCGGGATGCACCGCCTGCACCACAGCGAGGGAGTGAGACCTCCGATCCTGACGGATCGAGTAGCTCGGGCAGACGTAGAGGCCCATCTCAGTGCCGAGTGTTGGACCGTCTGCGTCCTGGTGAGACACTCAGGGTGCGGATAGTTGGAGGCGATGCAGTGGGGGAGAATTCAGCTATTTTCCAGAGTTACTTGGGGCAGGTGTGCAGAGCCAGGGTCCCTCTCCACATTACAAACTTCTGTTTAGTGGAGCGGTCAATAAAAGATACCATTCTTCATGATTTGGAGGTATTTATAATAATAACAAACCAAATTTTTTCTTCAATATATATATAAACTTATTTATGCTTGCTTTTATAACTTTGTAGTCTAGTTTTTCCTGGGACCGTGACCCGGCCACTAATGCTCTGATTTTAGGCCATGGGGCGGAGATGTTGCGTAAATATCGAGGTCGTGTGAAGGGCCGAGTGAGTAGTTTGCTTTATATTTAAGTATAAACTTGTTTTTCATCATATAGGTATATAATTAATTTTCTTTGCATTTTAAAGTACTTCGACCCCGAGCTTCCATTGGAAGCCAATTTGGAAAATTATCCTCCGAATGTACCCGCTGAACAATGGAGGGCGATGGTTTATATTTGAATGGGAGAAGAACATACGGTATGTGACATAAAAATGTGCATTTTATACATATATCATTTGGATTTCTTTTATTAAAATTACTATCTTCGTATAGGGCATCTCAAGGAGAAATGCTGAAAATCGGAGGAAAGGTTTCAAGTCTACCCATAGAATGGGGAGAAGAAACACAAATCAACTGAAGGATGACTTTGTAAGTAATCTACTTTATTATTAGTGTTAAAATTGTAACTATTATATATGTATTAAAATGGTATCCTAAGTTTACTAATCTTTTCACATTAGGAAGTTGAGAACGAGAGAGTGCCCAGCTGAATGGAAGTGTTCGAGAAGTCTAAGAGTCGTGATGTGGGCGGGGAAGTTCATTGGGTGGATCCTGCCTATGGTCCAATTCATGTAAGTTATTCATAACATATATATTTGCATCTTTTTTACAAATTAAATGAATTTGAACTTAAATAAATTTGTAGGAGGAGATGGTCAGGCTCACAACCACTGGCTCTGTAGACCACACCGGAACGAGTCATCCACCTCTTACTCCTGATGCGGCCTTCCTTCAGGCGTCCGGTCCAGAGCATCAGGGACGCGTCCGTTGTGGTGGTCGTGGTGCCACCATACGGAATTGGTATGGAGTAGGGACCGACTCGACCTCTCATAAGACACAAAGGGAGAGGGAACTAGAGATTCAGGTGTCTAGCATGAATATGGAGATTCAGGATTTGCGCCAACAAATGGCGATTTTCAATGCATTCATGCAGGCACATCAAGGTGGAGCATCGACTAGCCACCCAACAGTTGATGATAATACCGCTGCGAGGCTAGGCGACGACGATGACGGCGAAGAAGAAGATGATGCTGATGACGACGAGGACGACGACGACGAGGATGAGGACGACGACTAGGATAGCTTACTTAGTTTGTAGGATACTTTAGTATATTGTATAACTATTTTGAACAATTATTGTAGGATACTGTAGTATTTTGAATGCATGTGTTGTTGGACGAGGACTTTATGAATGTGGATTGCATTTTTTTTGTCTGGTGATCGTAATATTTATTATGAATACAGATTTTTTGTAACAGGGCAAAATGAGGATCAAATAGGGGGCAATGGAAATTTTTTTGTTAGCAGATGAACAAAGGGGACGGTCATTGCGACCGTCCCCTTCGTTCTTAGAGACGGTTATGACCGTCTTCACTTTCTCTCTTTTGGAACGGTCATGACCGTCCCCCCTGACTGACTTTAAGGGACGGTCATGACCGTCCCCAATAAGATACTTTAAGGGACGGTCACGCCCGTCCCCT
Organism: Ottelia alismoides; assembly: GCA_037367405.1. Taxonomy (NCBI): domain Eukaryota; kingdom Viridiplantae; phylum Streptophyta; class Magnoliopsida; order Alismatales; family Hydrocharitaceae; genus Ottelia; species Ottelia alismoides. The sequence continues at coordinate 985,835 of JAZKJV010000399.1, forward strand.
ATGCCAGACTTTTAGGGACGGTCCTGACCGTCCCCTATGTGTGGGTATTGGGGACGGTTTGTAATACCGTCGCGTATACCAAATGGGACGCGACCTTTGGAGACAGTCTTATGACCGTCCCCATTGATCAGAGGGGACAGTCATGTTATCTTTAGCGACGGAAGGTGACCGTCGCCTGTTCTACTCTTTCTTGTAGTGATTCCGTGGCATCAGGTAGAAGAAGACGGAACTACATCCATGAGTTGGATGTTGGAGGGGTGAGAGTGGTGGGGGACACGCAGTTGGGTCGTGCGCTCAGGGGTCATTTTGTGGAGGCCTCGAGGAGGAGGCGGGGGGAGGGATGGGGTTGGCTAGGGAGAGGAACGAAGGCTTTGTCAGAGGACTAAGCTACGAGTCTCGAAGCACCTTTCGAGGAAGAAGAGGTTAAAAAGGCGGTGTGGGGACTGAATGCTGATGGTGCCCCTGGTCCTGATGGGTTCCCTGTTTTCTTCTACAGGGAGTTTTGGTCATTGCTGAAGGATGAGGTTCTGGATGTGATCAACGAATTTAGGGAGGGAAATAGGGGCTTCGAGAAGGTTAACAGGTCATTGCTTTTCCTCCTTCCAAAGAAGAACCAACCGTTGAGAGTGGAGGACTACATGCCGATTGCGTTGTCCAATGCTATTTACCTGATTGTTGCTAAGGTTCTCACAAATAGACTAAAGAGGGTCCTCGATGCGGTGATTCTTCCAGAACAGTCTGCTTTCATACCTGGGCGACAGATGGCTGATGGTTTGATCATGGCATCCGAGATTTGTCTTCAGTGGAGACGGGCCAAGAAGAAAGGTCTGATTTGGAAGATTGACTACGAGAAAGCCTATGATAGCGTGGACTGGAGCTTTCTATGGGTATCTCTTAGGCGGCGTGGTTTTTCAGATCGGTGGATTGCTTGGATGAAGAGATGTGTCACAACATCTTCTTACTCGGTCTTGGTGAATGGGAAACCCGAAGGAGGTTTTTTCCAGCCTCAGAGGGGAGTTCGGCAGGGTTGTCCCTTGGCGCCGATGCTGTTTGTCCTTGTGGCAGATGCTCTGGCGGTTCTTCTCACGTGTGCGGTCGAGGATGGGTGGTGCGAGGGGTTCTGATGTGGATCCATCTCTGTGCCACTTTTGCAATATGCGGATGATACAGTGCTCTTTTTAGGAGGTACAGAGGACATGACTCGAAGGGCGGTGCAGATAGTGGAGATCTTTAGTTGTATTTTGGGCCTTCGGATTAATAGGCACAAGTCGGTTGTGATTCCTTTTGGATGGGAGGGTGACGAAGCTGGTAGAATGGCGGAGCTGATGGATTGTCCATTAGGCGAGTTGCCGATTTCTTACTTGGGCCTTCCCCTAATGGGGGGCAAGCTCAAGAAGTCAGATTGGGACATGATTCTCCAGAGAATGGAGCAAAGATTGGCGGGGTGGAAGGCAGTTACCTTGTCTAGAGGGGGAATGCTGATCCTTTTGAAGCATGTGTTGTCAGCAATTCCGATCTTCTTTTTTTCCACTAGATTAATGCCAGTCGGGGTCCGTAAGAAGATCGAATCTATGATGAAGAGATTTTTCTGGTCTGATGGAAAGCAACAAAGATCAGGTATGCACTTAGTCAGTTGGGAAGAGATTACACGACCACGTAGTGAAGGAGGGTTAGGGATTCGAGATGTCGCAAGCATGAACAAAGCTCTGTTACCAAAGTGGGTCATTCAGATCTGGGGAGAGTCGGACAAGCTGGTGGCCAGATTTTTGCGCGAGATATACAAAGTGCGAGGCTCCCTCGAGGCAGAGAAAGTACGGTTCGAGTCCCCTCTATGGAGTGGTGTGCTTGAAGTCCTTCCCTTGTTGGCCCCAAAATTGAAACCAAAGGTTGGAGATGGGGAGTGCTTCAGGTTCTGGCAGGATGATTGGACGGGTGAGGGGCCACTAAGTAATAGATTTCCAAGGCTTTTTGCTTTAGCAGCGACGAAAGAGTGCTCTCTAATGCAAGTTGGGACATCAGGGTCTTGGGATCCACAGTTCATGTCCGCTCTCTCGAGCCGGCGGTTAGAGGAGCTATCAAGGATGCAGTTGGAACTGCCGAGGCTTGATTGCATCACTTCTGGTAGGGACCATTTTGTATGGGTGGATGGTAGGTTCTCAACGAAGAAGGCATACAAAGAATTCAAGGGGACCACCGAGGCCCTAGATGCAGACTTTTGCTTGGATATGAAGATTATTTGGGCTAGCAAGATCCCATGCAGGGTTAAGGTCTTCCTTTGGTGTCTGAGAAGGGGAAGACTGTGTGATAAAGCAAGGAGAGGAAGACTTTTGGGCATTCCGGACACGAGGTGTGACAGATGTGGAGAGCAGGTTGAAGATGCAGATCATTTGTCTTTCAGGTGCCCGGCATCTGACCACGTATGGAAGGAGGTTGGATCACCGTGGGCGTCGTCAGGAGGTACTATGGATTTCTGGAGATTATGAGGTCCGTGGGAGGGAACTCAACAGATGATTGTGCTTTCCCTTTTGCAGTGTTATGGGCCATTTGGGTTGGGAGGAACGATCTTATTTTTAAAAATCAAAGATTCTACCCTGAGAATGTACTCGCCCACTGTAACTCTCTATATCGATTCTGGGTCGCCGGATAATGTACACTTTATTATGTTTTAATATATTATTATTGAGGTGAATCCCATCTCGGGAGGTCACCCTAGTCTTCTATTAAAAAAAAACAACCTCAACCTCGTAGCTTATTCAGATGCAGACTACGGAGGATGCTTACGAGATAGAAAATCTACTACATGTTTTTGCACATATCTAGGAAGAAACCTAATCACATGGAAAAGCAAGAAGCAGGTAGTGGTGTCACGATCAAGTGCTGAAAGCGAATATAGAGCCATGGCACAAGCAGCTACTGAACTCATGTGAGTCAAGTCTGTTCTAACCGATCTTCATGTCAGAACTAAGGACATCATGGAACTTAGATGTGACAATCAGGCAGCAATGTACATTGCAAATAATCCCATGTTCCATGAACGAACAAAACATGTGGAAATTGTTTGTCATTACACTAGAGATCTCATACAAAAAGGACTACTATGCACGCAAGGTGTATTATCTACAGAACAAGCTGCTGATATATTTACAAAACCGCTCGCACGGATCCAGTTTGAGAAATGTTGTAACAAGCTGAGCATGTATGATCTATATGCTCCAGCTTGAAGGGGAGTGTCGAGAATCACCATGTGAGGAAATTACCATGCTGGGAATTTCCATAGGTGTGTGCTGCCATATGTATGGATTACCATATGAGTGAAGGGCAGTTCTGTAATTTTCTATGTAAACCTTAATCCTAGTCCCTATATAAAAGGGGGATTAGGGAGCCTAATGGATTCAAGAAAAATGATCCTATTTCTCTACAAAAATCATGCGAACAGCTTGATCAAGATCGAGCGATTCCCATATCACAATAGGCTCTGCTGCATTTTGGCCCCAGGCAGAAGATCAGGTTCCTACGCTTAGACTATAAAGTTGTATAGGCAGCCTCTACGTGTTACTGTTAGGGCAGCATTTTTTTAATAAGATTGTTTTGCCAGAGATAGGATCGTTGCAGAGGCTGTTGCAGTGGACTCTGCGGTAGACGTGTGACCATTTGATCTTGATCGAGCAGTTCACACGATTTCGTATGACACAGACCTACAAAAAGTACGAAAAACGGCTCACACGGCTACTCAGACTCTGCAGCAGACGATCCTCTCTAGTTTTGCCATAGAAACTCATATTGGTTTCCACAGGAGTAGGATAGCAATCACTGCAAGTGGAAAGCAGATTGGTAAGAGTGGTATCCATGAGTCGAAGGTCATCAATAAAAGAGTTTGAGTAAATTAATCGAATCTGATCCATTCCAACTAATCCGAACAAATAAAATAAAAGATTGCTAGCAATCAACCAGCAAAAAAAGAGACCGGCGCATTTTTTATAAGACAAATTAGTTTATAAGTTAAGAAGTGAACCAATCTGGGGACGGAAAATAGGACGGCTACAAAAAAACAATGGACGGCAAAAAAAAAAAAAACAAGGGGGACTCGTAGAATCATGGCGTGCACGATCCATGGTTAACTTGAAGCGGATTGGCTTCAAATCCATATGATTAGATGGGAGTTAATGAAGCTGACAGCAGTTAGTGGTGTTTGAAGGAGTCGTCCTGTAAATCTGTGATGGGTTCTTCTCCGTGAGGAAGAACTAAGGTTGAGGAAGGAGACCAATAAACACGATTTCATGGAACACCTGATGGAAACCAACCCTAAAATATCCGATATACAGCAATACCTGTTGTTGGCGATGGCCATCATGATACTACAAACGGCAGCAAGAGATGGATCACGAGCTGAAGCCGCACCTTCACCCAATTGCAACCGCACATGCGGCGGCGTCCAAGTCCCGTACCCATTTGGCCTCGACACCGACGACCCCGCCGGCGCGTGCCACCTCCGCGATGGCACAACCAGCAGCTTCGCCCTGACCTGCAACACGGACCACGACCCCCCTAAGCTCTTCACCGGCAACATCGAGCACATCAACCGCTACGAGCGCCGGGGCACCGGCTTCCTCGTGTCGCCACTGCAAGGGAACGTCGAGGTCACCGGCATCAACATCTCCTCCGGATACCTCCGCGTCCTCCTGCACTTGGCTTACGAGTGCTACAACAGCTCCGGCATTTTGTCCAATCGGTCCGGAGTCAACGTGACCCTCGTGGATCCCTTCGTGTTCTCGCCCACCGAGAACGTGTTCAAGGTCGTGGGGTGCGAGGGCGTCGCCGGATTCGCCACCGAAGTCTACAACTTCGGCGGCTGCGTGTCCGGGTGCAATAGCTTGGACACCGCCGTTGACGACGAGTGCTCGGGATTAGGCTGCTGCGAAGCTCCCAACCTCCCGGGGGTCAAGTCGTACGTGACATGGTTCTATGGGAGGGAAGGTACGAGCGTGGTGTACAAGTTCAATCCGTGTTCCTATCACTTCATGGTGGAGAAGAACAACTACACCTTCAAGAAGTCCGACCTCAACTCCATGGATAAAGAGAGAAGGTTCCCCGTCATCCTCGACTGGTCCATCGGGAACCGCAGGTGTGATGCGTCGAGCTACGCCTGCGTTGCCGCTAACAGCGAGTGCGTCAACTCTACCAACTCCACCACCGGATATCTCTGCAGATGCTCGCAGGGTTACGAGGGCAATCCCTATCTCGTCGATGGTTGCGCAGGTGATTTGCTTTCACCTGCTATTGTTATTTGTTTAGTTGGTGTTGTACATGGTAATATTATTGTTAACGAAACTCCTGTGATGCTGTCAGATATCGATGAGTGCAAAATGGGTCCAGCGATATATCCGTGCTATGGAGAATGCACAAACACTGTAGGAGGATACGAGTGCAGATGCCCGAAGGGATACCAATCTAATGATCCCAAACGAGAACAGTGCGCCCGAGAGCCAAAACTATCTCTGAAAGTGATTATGCTCATTGGTAATCGTATATTAATTCTTACCTTTCGAAAACTAATTATTTCTGGGATACATCGTCATTTACCTCCTCACTTTTCTGCTGTATCGATCTTGAATTATTTCAAATTTGCAGTGAATATTGGATCCTAATATATCTGGTAAATTATAACTATTAAAAATTGTATGGATGTCTTATTCTTGAAAATATAATTTGTAATTTGTACATGTATTTTTGCAATGAGTCCTTATAGAGAGCCTCCATACATATGAGTACAACTCCATCTTTATGGGCTAAAAAAGTTCATTTAGAAAGGGGATTTTAGAATGGTACCTCCACCAAAAGATCTAGATATTCCTACCACAAGATGGAGAATGAGAGGAGATTCTAGATCTCTCGTCCAAAATATCATTACCCACTTCGAGAACTTATAAATACAACCCAATGGGTCCTTACTTGAACATCGCAACAACCATAATACAATCATTAGCACAACAAGAGTCTCCCAAGTGTCCTCAATCCTCAAAGTATTGTAAGTTCCGCCTCTTGAGTTGTAAGAATTATAGTCATCCTTTTATACAAGTGCAAGTCTTGTAAACAAGTGCTAAGTTTTAATGAGAAGAAGTTTTTAAGTTCCACTCTCCTATCATGTGCATTAATATGCATTTTCTCTCCATAATTTACTTCTAATGCACTAGTGATCTTCCGCCGCCCCAACAGGTTTGGTATAAGAGCATCATCAATCTTAAATCCTTATTGAAGCCTTTTCTTAATGCTCCTTCCATGGCATCCACCTCTAACACATCTTTTTTCAATTATACATAAAATTGCATTCCTATATGTTGAACTTGTAAGCCCTTGGAGTCTCATTAATGCAATAAAAGTTATTATTTTATCATGTCATCTTAATTAAATGATTATGAATGCACTTAATATTAAGGTCTCTTTGTACAATTAAAGTTATGTACGTGATCATATTAAATATTATGCACTTGGGAGGATACAACTGACATTAACATGTCATATTCACCAAAAATCGCGAGTATGAGAAAGAGATGACAATCTTTATCTAAACACGGGTTTCCAACGTACTTCTTGATGCATGTCCTTTGCATAGGAATATAGATTTTAAAAATATTAGAATAATCAAGTCAAAGAGTTGACTTAATGAGGCTGAGATAAAGTAAGACTTGAATCATAACTGTCATGATCGGTCACACATTCTTTGACCGGAGACAGATATGCATCTATATACTTGAATATGTACATATGATAGACCAATATGTTGGTGACCTAATCAAGGTCCATATGCTAGCGAGTTGGTGTGCATATGAAGACATATCAGAAGTATGATCTCTCAAAGGAATAATACAATTTCATAGTTGATGGATAATGAGATAGAGCTTACTAATGAGATACTTCGGGGACATAATGAACTCCGTTCATAATCATCTTGTTTATGAAATATGACACGAATTCGAGATATTAATATATACTTTTGGAAAGTATACGATTAGAATTGTCGCACAATTATCAAATGAGAAATCTATTGATTTATTCCGAAGAAGACAATCAAAGTAGGCTTTGAACTTCGGATATATCAAAATCTTCTAGTATGAAGGACGAATGAGTATTGAGTATAATCATAGTTAAATCTATCGTAATAGATCATCTATCATGGCACTTACATTTCAAGGGAATGATGAAATACGAATGATTTTAGTGGCTCCATTTTTTAGCTTAATGATTTGAGAGTTAATTGGATTAAGTCTCATCTTGTTTGAATCCAATGTCCAATTCAAATTCCAATTTTAATGTCCAAATGTTGGAATGAAATGATGATGGAAGTGGAAATGATCAATCCTTGAGCTCATTTCTATACTCTAAATGGTTTGAGATTTGATTACAAATGGTCAAGGAAACTGGATTCAACTCATTGATACTTTCTACAGCTCATGGAGAGTGTGATGCATTTCAATGAGACCACTTAGATTGTGAACTATTTCAGCTCGAGCTCAACATTCATAAGTGAAGTATTTTGTTAAAAATGGTATAAACCATGGATATACGTGGATAGTATGATCTCTCTGACATTATATCCAAGTAGTCAAGATTTATACTCACGAGTCCTAATTGGATTATGACTCGTACTTAATGATATCAATAATACGATGATAACTGTTATTATCATGGATATGTGTATATCTAGGGTTTTGTGGATATGATTCGCATCATATATGTGCATATAATTAATATGAATAATGATTCACAATAATTAATATACATGTCAATTTATATGAATATGATTCGTATAAAATTATTTAAGGAACACTTGTGAATATGATTCACATTGATTTTTTGAATATAAATTGGATTTACATTTTTATTTGGATTTATGAATATGATTCATAAGCTATGAGGGATTTTGATGAATCCACGATTCATCGTCTTTATTCTTTTATTTTAGCTTTACTTCCATAGTCAAATACCTGTAAATACCCACTAATTCCATGAAATTACCATTCAACATGCATTTGTTAAATATACATTTTAACACTGTTTATATTCAAATAAAAGAATAAAGAAGAAAAGTAAAAGGAAAAGAAAAGAAAATAAAAAAAATAAAAGAGATGTATTTATGAAATAAATGCAGACTGATCTAACCCCGAGAGAATGTCAACGATCAGGAATAAAGTAGGGGGAGATTTGTTCTTTAATCCAAAAATCTAAAAATACTTTCTAAATAATTTTCCTTTTATATTTATACAAAATTCACAAGATTTTATTTTTATATAAATTAACCTCAAATAAAATAATTTCTAAATAGAATTGCAAATAAAATTGTTTTGTAAAACCATGTATAGAGTAAAAGTACCCACACTCAGGAAAAGTCGTAAAATGACAATTGAAATATCAATTCTGGCTCCACACGAACTTAAATTGAATCAAACTCACTTCTATTGTACTCCAAATTAAATTATCTTTAAAATTGCCGTGGTTTCATAATTTTTGAAGTTACGGTTGAAAAATCGATAATCTAAGGTGGTTTTATAATTTTACCATTTATTATTTTTTTTACACAATATAAATAATTGTAAATATTTTTATAAATATTTAAGATAAAAATAATAAAATAAAATAAAATAATAATAATAAAATAATTTCCTTATTTATACATGTGTATAATGTACTATATGTGTATATTACTTGTATATAACTAATTTCCTTATATAAAAAAACCACAAAAAATTAATTTCTAACATCAATTATTTAATTTTTATAATTATAAAAATTTAAATAATTTATTTAATTATATGATTTGAAAACCTTCCATCTATATAAGATTTAATTTTATACCTTAAATAATCACCATTAAGGTGGCTAATTAATTTTGTAAATTAATTATTCTAATTATTTTATTTAATTACGAATTATTTTTTAATTAACTAATTTAATTTATTTTAATAACCAGTATACCTTTCTTTTTGTACATATTTTCCTTTTTGGATTTATTCTTCTTTTTATTGAGCTCCTCCTTCCTCATTTCCTCTAGATCAACTTTAGTGGAGAGGAGCCCGATCTCCAAGAGCTTCTTGTCGCAAAAGGGTGCCCAGCCTCCAAGCCGTCCGATGATAGCGAGTCGGTCCTCGTAGAGGCCATCACAACATATCCGATCCCAAGGTGAGATCCACTTTATCTTGCGTCATTCTTCTAGATTAATTTTGGATTTTAATTCACAGTCATTTAGTTGTAAAATTTTTAATGGTAGTTGGAATCATTTTTGATCTCATATTTGATTTCCGATCCGACACTGATTTTCCATCTCATTTTCTCGATCTAATCACTTCATATTCTACCACACACAACCACACACCTCCGGTCACACACGGTGATCGGATCTCAGGATCTATCTCCCGCTTTGCCAGATTCGCACCCGCTCACATTTTTCTCCGTGTTCGAATTTTCTTGGATTGAGCCATCGTGCTCGTATCCTCATGTGTTGATACAGAAAAAATAAAAAAATATTTTTTTTAACATTTTGCAGGAATTTACAAAAAAAATAAAAATAAAAATAGAAAAAATAGTTCTGCATTTTTTTGTTTAAAAATAGAAAAATAAAAAATTCTTCTATTTATGTTTACATATATATATATATATATATATTAAAAAAACAAAAATTGCCATGGGAGGCGCCCGCCGCCTCCAGCGCTCCCCATCGCGAGGCGAGTCTCATAAAATTGCCAATTATGATAATTAGATATCATGTTAATTAAAAAACAAATTCAATCCTATTTTTTGCAGCAAAAATGGGATGTGTGTATGATGCATGGAGCCACCATTGATAGTTCTACTCCCAGATGGTTGATTGATTTATTGCATTGTTTATTGAACATTAAGCAAAAACCTCCATCCATTTATGGAGTGGGGAGGGGGGAAGCGTGTGTTGTGACACATGATGTGACATTCTAGAGTCATAAATCAGACTCTAAATTGATTTGTTATTTAATTAATCAATTTAATTGGTGATAAAAATGAGATAACTCTAGTCCTATTTATTGGTGAACAAGGACTAAATCATAGCTCTTGGTTTCTCATCTAAATACCATCATCATAGACGTGCCCCCTATGAGCAAGACTCTAAGGGGGAGCGTGTGTTGTGACACATGATGTGACATTCTAGAGTCATAAATCGGACTTTAAATTGATTTGTTGTTTAATTAATTAATTTAATTGGTGATAAAAATGAGATAACTCTAGTCCTATTTATTGGTGAACAAGGACTAAATCATATCTCTTGGTTTCTCATCTAAATACCACCATCATAGACGTGCCCCCTATGAGCAAGAATCTAAGGGGGCGTCCACAATGAGTATAAAAGAGAGGGCATGCCTCTCTCTTTTAACAACATATGATATAGATGAATGCCTTTGCCTTTTGAGAGCCCAAGTTGCCTTGATCTTTGAGAGAGAATTCTTGAGAGTTTGGGACTCTCAAATACACATCTAAGGTGCTCTCTCTAAAACCCTACACATCCACCATCAAGTCTCCATCTTCTCTTCATAGGAATGACCCTGTGAGAGAGGGTCGTCTTCTTCATCGTGTTTCACGTATGTGCAAGAGGACACGATTTCGTGAGATGAAATCAGAAGCTTGAGATCTTAATGTTCTCATCCTTTGGCGGACAACTTCAATAAGAAGTAGATATTAAAGTTCATGGGAAGCAATACGACTCATCATCATGCCTGCGAGACGAGAGTCCTCAGATTAGACTTCTTTTGGAAGGTCTCTTATTTTAGAGACTCACGCTTCAAGAGGTAACCTTGATCTCTTTCTAATATTCATTAGAATATTTGAAACCATGTATAAAAATTATTTTCCTTGAGAACATGGTTTCTCCTTGCATAATATTTTTGTTATGCTAAAACTAACATCCATACAATGAACACTTTGAATATGCAAACTGTTTGCTACCTTTTCACATTTCCGTGATGCGAAGTTCATAAAAGATTTATTTACTTCCTTCAATTGTTATCAGAGACATGATTTATAGGATTTGAATTACATTCATGTCCGATGAACAATCGACTAAATTATCCCGATCTTGTACATTGTCTTGTGACAGTTTTAACAATTCGAATTATTCAACTACTTTCGAAGTTGCAGATATTCTTCCACAATTTAAATTTTTTTTGGAATATTAATGTGGTATAGAAGGTCTAAACTCATACCCAAAAGACACAACAATAGTTGGTGACAGTGGGGAGAAGATTCAGATGTTAAAAATAATCGTAGACTCTGATTTCAATCAAAGATAGTAGCAATAAAATTATGAACTTTTAGATACTATTTTTTAGTCATATAACATGATAAAATAATGATTAGTAAGTTATTAATGAGGTCCTTTATCAGTGTGAAAAAATTTCACGCAATTCCAATCGTGCGGTCTCGAGAAATTGGATTTCTCTATAGGCAGAGTTGGAAGAGGATTCGAGTGCTTTAATTGACTTGTTTCTCAAAATTTGGGAATCAAAATAGATGGAAATATATTTGATATATTGACATCAGGAGTTGTACCTAATATTTTGGAAATATTTGGGGTCGCAACGAATTTTAAGTCAAAGTAGTATGATGTTTTCTAATGTGAAGTGCGATGGTCGTGACTTGCAAATTCGAATTAAAAATCATTGCTTGTTTAATTTGGAGATATGTAATAATTTAAAAAGTCTTTTTTATTTCATATTTTCTCTGATTATTTAGGTACTTGAGTGCTTAAAATGTAATTAGAAATTATGAATTTGATTGGATTGATTTCACAAACTGTCTAGATATGTTGCACTAGACATTATGGAAATTAAATAGAGTTTTAATTCCTAATCTCTGTGTGTTATTAAAAAGTATCATACACTGTCTAAAGAATAATTTCACCGTCGTATGTGAATTTTGATCGTTCATTTATAATCGATAGAGAAGAGATCGTCCTTGAATAAATTCGACAAAATCTGCATACTTGTGAACTCCATCATATGATCTCAAAAAATCATACATATACGCATTGTACCAACCCATAGGAAAAAGTCAGATATCTAAGAAGTATTAAAAAGGAAAACAATTAAAAAAGAGATAACTAATCTGAATGATATTTGTTACTATTACGAAGAACCAAGACATTGGAACGAGGTCTACTCGATGAAGAGATAAAAGCCACAATCGCTATAGTGACTCCAAGAGGAGATGATTCATATGATGATTACAGACTAATCAATATTGATCAAATTATTCCGAGGATGTGTTGCCTCTTGATTTGAATTGTTCCTACCATATGGTTCCTTACAAGATTTACTATTTATTTATATGAGTTCATCAATGGTGAAAATGGGAACAAAATATAGTATGAGCTTGTTAGCATTGAATATATGAAAACCAAGATGCATTATACATGGGACATGCTAATTTCATAAGTCCATATTCAAGATTAGGGAAACATTGTCATATATATTGAACTTATGAACTCTAAGGGATATAGCTTAAAGGTTGTGAGAAAAGTCTTCCAAGCGATCAAAGGAGTTTTACTACATGGTCTATGTGGTTTACAATCACCCATTGCCTCACTGTTGTCATGGAATCAAAATCTAAAGTATGACGCATTCATTTAGGAAACACTAGTCAAAACAAGATGACAAAGGCAGTGTTGATAGATAGATCGAAGAGGGGTTCCTAATGCATGGTCTTGGAGGGTATGCGGTGTTCGACAAGTCGGGTCCGAGAATCATTATGTCAGCCGCTCTTGCGGTACCCTGAACATCACCAACCAATCAAATCAAAAATCAACCCACAATTTATGATAATCAATAAAAATGTGTGAGCTAAAATTTATTTTTATTTTAACTCTACAAAATATGTGTATAGAGAATAAGTGTAGAGTGTTGAACCACAGAGAGCAAATATGCTAATAGACAAATAATTATTGTCTACAAAAATAAACAATAGTTATTTTTGTACTTTTTTTAATTTTTATGAATTTTTAATTATTTTTAAAGTTTAAGGATTTTTCAAAATTTTCAATTTTTATTTTATAATTTTATTTTCTTTTATATTTTTCTAATATTTAACTTGTTTTTCTTTTTAGAATATATAACAAGTATATATATAACTATATATAATAATATGTATAATATAAGTACACTATAAACTGTATATATAATACATATATAAAAATTCAATAAATATAAATAAGTACAGTCTTTCTATTTTTTAAGGTACTAAATATATTTATAAGTATTTAGAGTAGTAATAATGATATTAATACGAATATAAGTATATATATATATAATCTACACAAGATGTTATATTTATAAATATAGATAAAAATAATCAAACTTTACAAAATAAAATCTCTTTGTGTTTTTTTATTTTTTCTCTATTTTGTGATTTTTTTGTGTAATTTTTGCTAATTTTTAGATATTTTTAAATATGAAATACTCCAAAATAGGGAGTTAATAAATAGGGTGAATTGTTTTGAGATTTAAAAATAAAAATCAAGTATAAAATTTCTCAAAACTTTTTTCATATATTCTATATAGTATAAAAAATATACAGAAGGAAACTATTTTTTTGGATTTCTAAACGTTTTATAGGGTTAGAAGGGGTTTTCAATTTTATGGTTTTTCTTTCATATTTTTTATGATTTTTGGTATGGAGTTATATTATATAATAATATATAACATATAGTTTTTTTTCGAATTTTTAGATAAGTTTTTCTATTTTTTGTATTTCTATATTTAAATAGAGAATAAACAACTCTTAAATGTTTTTTAATAAATAGGAAATGCAATGAAATGGCAAATGCAAATCATGATGTGATTAGGCATCATTAAAGCACATCTTGTAATTTTCCTAAATTTTTTCAAACACGGAAGCAATTTAAAAATAAAAGGCACAAATTAATTCACCATGTACTGGCATGGGTAACTTAGCAATAAAATATAAAGTCAATGGATTGCGTGCAAATTAACCCATTACACTGATATACAAATTTTATATATTAAAGCAAAATAAAGGAAACCATAGGGGGTCCCTTGCAAAAAGGCCAACTCACATGGGGGACCACGTGAGCTGTGGTGGTGCTGTACTTAAGTAGAATATTCAACAAATGCCAGGGGATCTTTGAAATTTTACATAAAAGTTTGAACTAAAATTAATATTTACAGGAGTATTTTATAAATACAAATGCGAGGGTTTACGATGCAATTATCCACTTAAATGGTGTGTATCGAAGGGCAGAGGTTGCTCAACGTGCTTCACTTGACTCGATCGGACGGTCGGAATCGCATACCAGTTCGCTTCAAAATACACGGCCCAGATTAGATCTGAGCCGGTCTTTGAATCCGGTGGCTTGGAGGGGCTGAGTAAGAACACCAAGAACATCGTGCCTCCTATGAGCAAGAATCTAAGGGGGCGTCCACATTGAGTATAAAAGAGAGGGCATGCCTCTCTCTTTTAACAACATATGATATATATGAATGCCTTTGCCTTTTGAGAGCCCAAGTTGCCTTGATCTTTGAGAGAGAATTCTTGAGAGTTTGGGACTCTCAAATACATGTCTAAGGTGCTCTCTCTAAAACCCTACACATCCACCATCAAGTCTCCATCTTCTCTTCATAGGAATGACCCTGTGAGAGAGGGTCGTCTTCTTCATCGTGTTTCACGTATGTGCAAGAGGACTCGATTTCGTGAGATGAAATCAGAAGCTTGAGATCTTAATGTTCTCATCCTTTGGCGGACAACTTCAATAAGAAGTAGATATTAAAGTTCATGGGAAGCAATACGACTCATCGTCATGCCTGCGAGACGAGAGTCCTCAGATTAGACTTCTTTTGGAAGGTCTCTTATTTTAGAGACTCACGCTTCAAGAGGTAACCTTGATCTCTTTCTAATATTCATTAGAATATTTGAAACCATGTTTAAAAATTATTTTCCTTGAGAACATGGTTTCTCCTTGCATAATATTTTTGTTATGCTAAAACTAACATCCATACAATGAACACTTTGAATATGCAAACTGTTTGCTACTTTTTCACATTTCCATGATGCGAAGTTCATAAAAGATTTATTTACTTCCTTCAATTGTTATCAGAGACATGATTTATAGGATTTGAATTACATTCATGTCCGATGAACAATCGACTAAATTATCCCGATCTTGTACATTGTCTTGTGACAGTTTTAACAATTCAAATGATTCAACTACTTTCGAAGTTGCAGATATTCTTCCACAATTTGAATTTTTTTTGGAATATTAATGTGGTATAGAAGGTCTAAACTCATACCCAAAAGACACAACAATAGTTGGTGACAGTGGGGAGAAGATTCAGATGTTAAAAATAAACGTAGACTCTGATTTCAATCAAAGATAGTAGCAATAAAATTATGAACTTTTAGATACTATTTTTTAGTCATATAACATGATAAAATAATGATTAGTAAGTTATTAATGATGTCCTCTATCAGTGTGAAAAAATTTCACGCAATTCCAATCATGCGGTCTCGAGAAATTGGATTTCTCTATAGGCAGAGTTGGAAGAGGATTCGAGTGCTTTAATTGACTTGTTTCTCAAAATTTGGGAATCAAAATAGATGGAAATATATTTGATATATTGACATCAGGAGTTGGACCTAATATTTTGGAAATATTTGGGGTCGCAACGAATTTTAAGTCAAAGTTGTAAGGTGTTTTCTAATGTGAAGTGCGATGGTCGTGACTTGCAAATTCGAATTAAAAATCGTTGCTTGTTTAATTTGGAGATATGTAATAATTTAAAAAGTCTTTTTTATTTCATATTTTTTCTGATTATTTAGGTACTTGAACGCTTAAAATGCAATTAGAAATTATGAATTTGATTGGATCGATTTCACAAACTGTCTAGATATGTTGCACTAGACATTATGGAAATTAAATAGAGTTTTAATTCCTAATCTCTTGTGTTATTAAAAAGTATCATACACTGTCTAAAGAATAATTTAACCGTCGTATGTTAATTTTGATCAGTCATTTATAATCGATAGAGAAGAGATCGTCCTTGAATAAATTCGACAAAATCTGCGTACTTGTGAACTCCATCATATGATCTCAAAAAATCATACATATATGCATTGTACCAACCCAAAGGAAAAAGTTAGATATCTAAGAAGTCTTAAAAAGGAAAACAGTTAAAAAAGAGATAACTAATCTGAATGATATTTGTTACTATTACGAAGAACCAAGACATTAGAACGAGGTCTACTCGATGAAGAGATAAAAGCCACAATCGCTATAGTGGCTCCAAGAGGAGATGATTCATATGATGATTACAGACTAATCAATATTGATCAAATTATTCCGAGGATGTGTTGCCTCTTGATTTGAATTGTTCCTACCATATGGTTCCTTACAAGATTTACTATTTATTTATATGAGTTCATCAATGGTGAAAATGGGAACAAAATATAGTATGAGTTTGTTAGCATTGAATATATGAAAACCAAGATGCATTATACATGGGACATGCTAATTTCATAAGTCCATATTCAAGATTAGGGAAACATTGTCATATATATTGAACTTATGGACTCTAAGGGATATAGCTTAAAGGTTGTGAGAAAAGTCTTCCAAGCGATCAAAGGAGTTTTACTACATGGTCTATGTAGTTTACAATGACCCATTGCCTCACTGTTGTCATGGAATCAAAATCTAAAGTATGACGCATTCATTTAGGAAACATTAGTCAAAACAAGATGACAAAGGCAGTGTTGATAGATAGATCGAAGAGGGGTTCCTAATGCATGGTCTTGGAGGGTATGCGGTGTTCGACAAGTCGGGTCCGAGAATCATTATGTCAGCCGCTCTTGCGGTACCCTGAACATCACCAACCAATCATATCAAAAATCAACCCACAATTTATGATAAATCAATAAAAATGTGTGAGCTAAAATTTATTTTTATTTTAACTCTACAAAATATGTGTATAGAGAATAAGTGTAGAGTGTTGAACCACAGAGAGCAAATATGCTAATAGACAAATAATTATTGTCTACAAAAATAAACAATAGTTATTTTTGTACTTTTTTAATTTTTATGAATTTTTAATTATTTTTAAATTTTAAGGATTTTTCAAAATTTTCAATTTTTATTTTATAATTTTATTTTCTTTTATATTTTTCTAATATTTAACTTGTTTTTCTTTTTAGAATATATAACAAGTATATATATAACTATATATAATAATATGTATAATATTAGTACACTATAAACTGTATATATAATACATATATAAAAATTCAATAAATACAAATAAGTACAGTCTTTCTATTTTTTTAAGGTACTAAATATATTTATAAGTATTTAGAGTAGTAATAATGATATTAATACGAATATAAGTATATATATAATCTACACAAGATGTTATATTTATAAATATGGATAAAAATAATCAAACTTTACAAAATAAAATCTCTTTGTGTTTTTTTATTTTTTTTCTCTATTTTGTGATTTTTTGTATAATTTTTGCTAATTTTTAGATATTTTTAAATATGAAATACTCCAAAATAGGGAGTTAATAAATAGGGTGAATTGTTTTGAGATTTAAAAATAAAAATCAAGTATAAAATTTCTCAAAACTATTTTCATATATTCTATATAGTAACAAAAATATACAGAAGGAAACTATTTTTTTGGATTTTTAAACGTTTTATAGGGTTAGAAGGGGTTTTCAATTTTATGGTTTTTCTTTCATATTTTTTGTGATTTTTGGTATGGAGTTATATTATATAATAATATATAACATATAGTTTTTTTTTCGAATTTTTAGATAAGTTTTTCTATTTTTTTGTTTTTCTATATTTAAATAGAGAATAAATAACTCTTAAATGTTTTTTAATAAATAGGAAATGCAATGAAATGGCAAATGCAAATCATGATGTGATTAGGCATCATTAAAGCACATCTTGTAATTTTCCTAATTTTTTTCAAACACGGAAGCAATTTAAAAATAAAAGGCACAAATTAATTCACCATGTACTAGCATGGGTAACTTAGCAATAAAATATAAAGTCAGTGGGTTGCGTGCAAATTAACCCATTACACTGATATACAAATTTTATATATTAAAGCAAAATAAAGGAAACCATAGGGGGTCCCTTGCAAAAAGGCCAACTCACATGGGGGACCACGTGAGCTGTGGTGGTGCTGTACTTAAGTAGAATATTCAACAAATGCCAGGGGATCTTTGAAATTTTACATAAAAGTTTGAACTAAAATTAATATTTACAGGAGTATTTTATAAATACAAATGCGAGGGTTTACGATGCAATTATCCACTTAAATGGTGTGTATCGAAGGGCAGAGGTTGCTCAACGTGCTTCACTTGACTCGATCGGACGGTCGGAATCGCATACCAGTTCGCTTCAAAATACACGGCCCAGATTAGATCTGAGCCGGTCTTTGAATCCGGTGGCTTGGAGGGGATGAGTAAGAACACCAAGAACATCGTGCCTCCTATGAGCAAGAATCTAAGGGGGCGTCCACATTGAGTATAAAAGAGAGGGCATGCCTCTCTCTTTTAACAGCATATGATATAGATGAATGCCTTTGCCTTTTGACAGCCCAAGTTGCCTTGATCTTTGAGAGAGAATTCTTGAGAGTTTGGGACTCTCAAATACACGTCTAAGGTGCTCTCTCAAAAACCCTACACATCCACCATCAAGTCTCCATCTTCTCTTCATAGGAATGACCCTGTGAGAGAGGGTCGTCTTCTTCATCATGTTTCACGTATGTGCAAGAGGACCCGATTTCGTGAGATGAAATCAGAAGCTTGAGATCTTAATGTTCTCATCCTTTGGCGGACAACTTCAATAAGAAGTAGATATTAAAGTTCATGGGAAGCAATACGACTCATCGTCATGCCTGCGAGACGAGAGTCCTCAGATTAGACTTCTTTTGGAAGGTCTCTTATTTTAGAGACTCACGCTTCAAGAGGTAATCTTGATCTCTTTCTAATATTCATTAGAATATTTGAAACATGTTTAAAAATTATTTTCCTTGAGAACATGGTTTCTCCTTGCATAATATTTTTGTTATGCTAAAACTAACATCCATACAATGAACACTTTGAATATGCAAACTGTTTGCTACTTTTTCACATTTCCGTGATGCGAAGTTCATAAAAGATTTATTTACTTCCTTCAATTGTTATCAGAGACATGATTTATAGGATTTGAATTACATTCATGTCCGATGAACAATCGACTAAATTATCCCAATCTTGTACATTGTCTTGTGACAGTTTTAACAATTTGAATGATTCAACTACTTTCGAAGTTGCAGATATTCTTCCACAATTTGAATTTTTTTGGAATATTAATGTGATATAGAAAGTCTAAACTCATACCCAAAAGACACAACAATAGTTGGTGACAGTGGGGAGAAGATTCAGATGTTAAAAATAAACGTAGACTCCGATTTCAATCAAAGATAGTAGCAACAAAATTATGAACTTTTAGATACTATTTTTTAGTCATATAACATGATAAAATAATGATTAGTAAGTTATTAATGAGGTCCTCTATCAGTGTGAAAAAATTTCACGCAATTCCAATCGTGCGGTCTCGAGAAATTGGATTTCTCTATAGGCAGAGTTGGAAGAGGATTCGAGTGCTTTAATTGACTTGTTTATTAAAATTTGGGAATCAAAATAGATGGAAATATATTTGATATATTGACATCAGGAGTTGGACCTAATATTTTGGGAATATTTGGGGTCGCAACGAATTTTAAGTCAAAGATGTATGATGTTTTCTAATGTGAAGTGCGATGGTCGTGACTTGCAAATTCGAATTAAAAATCATTGCTTGTTTAATTTGGAGATATGTAATAATTTAAAAAGTCTTTTTTATTTCATATTTTCTCTGATTATTTAGGTACTTGAACGCTTAAAATGCAATTAGAAATTATGAATTTGATTGGATCGATTTCACAAACTGTCTATATATGTTGCACTAGACATTATGGAAATTAAATAGAGTTTTAATTCCTAATCTCTGTGTGTTATTAAAAAGTATCATACACTGTCTAAAGAATAATTTCACCGTCGTATGTGAATTTTGATCGGTCATTTATAATCGATAGAGAAGAGATCGTCCTTGAATAAATTCGACAAAATCTGCATACTTGTGAACTCCATCATATGATCTCAATAAATCATACATATACACATTGTACCAACCCATAGGAAAAAGTCAGATATCTAAGAAGTATTAAAAAGGAAAACAGTTAAAAAAGAGATAACTAATCTGATTGATATTTGTTACTATTACGAAGAACCAAGACATTGGAACGAGGTCTACTCGATGAAGAGATAAAAGCCACAATCGCTATAGTGACTCCAAGAGGAGATGATTCATATGATGATTACAGACTAATCAATATTGATCAAATTATTCCGAGGATGTTTTGCCTCTTGATTTGAATTGTTCCTACCATATGGTTCCTTACAAGATTTACTATTTATTTATATGAGTTCATCAATGGTGAAAATGGGAACAAAATATAGTATGAGTTTGTTAGCATTGAATATATGAAAACCAAGATGCATTATACATGGGACATGCTAATTTCATAAGTCCATATTCAAGATTAGGGAAACATTGTCATATATATTGAACTTATGGACTCTAAGGGATATAGCTTAAAGGTTGTGAGAAAAGTCTTCCAAGCGATCAAAGGAGTTTTACTACATGGTCTATGTGGTTTACAATCACCCATTGCCTCACTGTTGTCATGGAATCAAAATCTAAAGTATGACGCATTCATTTAGGAAACATTAGTCAAAACAAGATGACAAAGGCAGTGTTGATAGATAGATCGAAGAGGGGTTCCTAATGCATGGTCTTGGAGGGTATGCGGTGTTCGACAAGTCGGGTCCGAGAATCATTATGTCAGCCGCTCTTGCGGTACCCTGAACATCACCAACCAATCAAATCAAAAATCAACCCACAATTATGATAAATCAATAATAATGTGTGAGCTAAAATTTATTTTTATTTTAACTCTACAAAATATGTGTATAGAGAATAAGTGTAGAGTGTTGAACCATAGAGAGCAAATGTGCTAATAGACAAATAATTATTGTCTACAAAAATAAACAATAGTTATTTTTGTACTTTTTTTAATTTTTATGAATTTTAAATTATTTTTAAATTTTAAGGATTTTTCAAATTTTTCAAATTTTATTTTATAATTTTATTTTCTTTTATATTTTTCTAATATTTAACTTGTTTTTCTTTTTAGAATATATAACAAGTATATATATAACTATATATAATAATATGTATAATATAAGTACACTATAAACTGTATATATAATACATATATAAAAATTCAATAAATACAAATAAGTACAGTCTTTCTATTTTTTTAAGGTACTAAATATATTTATAAGTATTTAGAGTAGTAATAATGATATTAATACGAATATAAGTATATATATAGTCTACACAAGATGTTATATTTATAAATATAGATAAAAATAATCAAACTTTACAAAATAAAACCTCTTTGTGTTTTTTTATTTTTTCTCTATTTTGTGATTTTTTTGTGTAATTTTTGCTAATTTTTAGATATTTTTAAATATGAAATACTCCAAAATAGGGAGTTAATAAATAGGGTGAATTGTTTTGAGATTTAAAAATAAAAATCAAGTATAAAATTTCTCAAAACTATTTTCATATATTCTATATAGTATAAAAAATATATAGAAGGAAACTATTTTTTTGGATTTTAAACGTTTTATAGGGTTAGAAGGGGTTTTCAATTTTATGGTTTTTCTTTCATATTTTTTGTGATTTTTGGTATGGAGTTATATTATATAATAATATATAACATATAGTTTTTTTTTCGAATTTTTAGATAAGTTTTTCTATTTTTTTGTATTTCTATATTTAAATAGAGAATAGATAACTCTTAAATGTTTTTTAATAAATAGGAAATGCAATGAAATGTCAAATGCAAATCATGATGTGATTAGGCATCATTAAAGCACATCTTGTAATTTTCCTAAATTTTTTCAAACACGGAAGCAATTTAAAAATAAAAGGCACAAATTAATTCACCATGTACTGGCATGGGTAACTTAGCAATAAAATATAAAGTCAGTGGGTTGCGTGCAAATTAACCCATTACACTGATATACAAATTTTATATATTAAAGCAAAATAAAGGAAACCATAGGGAGTCCCTTGCAAAAAGGCCAACTCACATGGGGGACCATTCAACAAATGCCAGGGGATCTTTGAAATTTTACATAAAAGTTTGAACTAAAATTAATATTTACAGGAGTATTTTATAAATACAAATGCGAGGGTTTACGATGCAATTATCCACTTAAATGGTGTGTATCGAAGGGCAGAGGTTGCTCAACGTGCTTCACTTGACTCGATCGGACGGTCGGAATCGCATACCAGTTCGCTTCAAAATACACGGCCCAGATTAGATCTGAGCCGGTCATTGAATCCGGTGGCTTGAAGGGGCTGAGTAAGAACACCAAGAACATCGTTCTTGGTGAACTTCGTTGTTGTATATCTCTGACCTCCATCGACCTACTCTGCTCCTAATGGGCTTGACTCTTTCCTAGAGCCCTTCCACGTTAGCATGCGGTGCTCAAGTTGCTCCAGGCCCCATCGATGGGGACCTGGACATATGGTGATTCCTCACAACCTGGGGAATCTATTTGAGTTATGATTTGCCCCCCTAGTCCTCTTAGAGCCTTCATCCCTGCATAAAATCGTTTCTTGGCTCGAGGCGAGGAGAATCGACCTAATTTTGAAGCTGGGCAACACGTGGTCGGACGAGGCAAAGCGAGCTCTTAGCGAAGGTGAAAGAAGATCTCGAAGGACCTCAATTCATGCAGAATCAAGGGTGAAATGATGGAGTTACTGCAGAGAAGGCAAAGAGAAATGATGTGGATGCGAATATGGGTCGGAACAATAGCTTCTTCACGATGATTTTGAAGACTGAGCACGAAGCTCTAGCGATCGAAGAAATTGGGATCTAACTAAAACTAACATCTAATTGTTGAAATTGAAATGCAGAAGGGAAACCTAGGACTAATTGTAACCTAGAAATGCAGAAAAAGGCATATCATACCCGAGTCTTCAGGGAGCAGAAGTGAAGCACCTCCAAAAGAACGGGAAGCACTTGGATCACCGAATTCAGCCTCTTTTCCTCACCGTCAAGGACCTCAGATCGTCTACTGTCACTAGGGATCAATGAGGGTTAGATCTTATTGGGGTTACAAGGTAGGATTCAAGATCAAAATGGAGAAGGAAGTTGGGCTTTCATATTTATAGAAGTGGCGAGGGGCAAAAGGATGGAGAAGATGGAGGGAATAAGGACGGTGGTAGGTGGGGATACTAGTATGGGGGAAGAAGAAGGACAAGAGGGCTACAGAATGGTAAAGGTCTTAAAGATTATGGAGGTATGGGCGGATGGGTAGAAATTGGGGAAAGTCAAAAGTCACATGACTCCCGACAGAGGAGGAGCTAGGGAAGGACAATTGACCCGAGGGTCAACGGTCCTAAAGCTCTGGTTGGTCCACGTAGAACAACTAGAAAAATGGGATTCAAAAATACGTTATAGAATCGATATTAAATATTAAAAGATTTTATTAATTAGGTTTAAACATAAAAAATGTTTTTATTTAATGTAATATTTTATGCTTATTTTTATTTATTTTTACAAGATCATTTATAACATGCTAATATTTACATGTATGCATATAGGTATACATACTTGTATTTTATGTATTTTATTTTATTTTGTGTTTTACATTTTATTATTTTATACACATAATTTACATATTTATAACTTATTTAAATACATATATGCATATTTTTATGTTATTTTTTTGAAGTTATTTATTAACTTAAATAATTATGTACATATATTATATAAGTGTATTATAGGTATGTTTTACCTATATATTTAATATATTTATTTATTTTAAGGAATTTTCATGTTTTATTCTGATTTTATTATTTACATGTATTTTGAATAATATCTAAAAATATATAAAAATATAAAAAAACTAAAAACATTAAAAAAATAAATATATTGAATACTATATACAAGTATATTGCACAATGAGGGCCTAAAAGCTAACTTTTGCATGTTAACTCCAAATTGAATGAAATCACCTTCACTAAATAGATGATTTAATTTTATGAACAATAAAGGTGAGTTTAATGAATTTTGAGCATGTGCAGAGAAGATACATGTTTGCAAAATTTTGTTTGCGCCTTTTTATTCTATGTCCAGGCACATTGTGCATTATTTTTAAATGAAATAAATTTTATTTTTTTCTTGTATTTTTATGTACAATGTTCATGTTGAGGGTTTATTGATTTGAGGTCTAAAATAGAAAAATAAAATGGATCGCAAAAAGTAATTATTGGGTATAAAATTAAGGCTTTTGAGATGTGCTTTCTGTACTATTGGTTGTCCTATCTCCTCCTGGTTTACTTCTTATCGACCAAGTCATCATTATGATTGGATCTCGGGGTGTTGGTTCACTCGGTCTTTGACACTTCATTCATTTTCTTCTCTTCCTTTATTCTTTTATTTTGGTATTAAATACAATATATTGTATATTATTTTATATAGTATTTTATGTGAATTATTAATTGTTATTTTGTACAAATTAATGCTTTATACATGCATTTATCTAGGAATTTGAGGCTAAAATGAAAGAATAAAGGTGATGAAATGGAGATTCATCAAGTGTACAACAGGTTTTGGAAACTGACAATGAAAGAATACCGAGAAATGCACATTTTCTAACAGTGAAAGAAGATCATGTATGTATATTAAAATAATATTTTATATTGGACTTAAGAACTCTCTCAAATAGCCATTTAAAAGGTTTGATAGCTTCATGATTGATCTACACCAGTGGACTATATGATTGACATGTTTACTGCAAAGATGGTGAATACATTCTTCATCCATTTATATCTTTAGGATGATGATATGCTAGTTGATGCTAAAAAGAGAAAAGTGCCATAGATGATCTGAAGAACGTTCTCACTTCTACATGATATACCTTGATGAAATATAGATGATTTTTCGGATGGAAATCACTAGGGATCATGATGAAGGAAAATTCTTCTTATCTCAATCTTGTTAAAATTTGGGATGTTTACAACAAAATCTTTGATCACTCCAACTACTGAAGATATTCACATTTCATTATTTTTTGCACCTCAGTATGAAAAAGAACACATGTCATGTATTTCTCTTGCTAGTATATATAGTTGGTAGTTTTATTTATGCAATGGTACGTAGAAGATCCGATATTGCTTATATTGTAATTTGTTAGTATATTCATGGGGAATATCTCATGGAGAGGAACGTAATGTTGGGATATAATAGTTACTTTTTTGTTTCACATAATTTATTCAATGTGGAAATTGTTAAGATGCCTTGGATCCTAAGACGTCTGCAAGCTAATACTTTATAGTGCTTGTTAATTGACCTCCCCACTACTTGCTAGAAAAGGCCATATGAGGATCTCATTGCCCGATTAACGAGTATGTAGCCCCCGACCCACCCACACTCCTCCCACTTACGGGCCTTGGGGACAACGTCCCAGAAATAGCGTTCCATATATGAGTATGTTGGTATTCAGATTAGTGGATTTGTCCATTTTAAGGAGCTCATTTGTATGAATTATAAAAACCATTTTAGAGTAGGTTTGGTTTTTCCTATGTACTATTGTTTTATATGATATAAGAGAGAGACCCATCTCCTTAGGGCCTGTACGGTAGAGGAATAGGGCCACGGGAATGAGGGAGAATAAGGGGAAAAGGGCTTGGCGCGGTGTACGGCAATTCCACGAAATTTCGCCCCCGATCGCTCTTGCCCCGTGACCTTATTCCCCTTCCTCCCCGCGCCCCTCCCTTGGCCGCCCCTCCCGCGCCCCTCCCCCGCCCGTGCATCCTGCGACCCCCTTGTGTGCTTCGTCGTCGACGCTTGTTGCCTCGGGTCCTCTGGGACCCGCCCTCCTCTGACCTTCGGATGGTAGGCCTCCTTTTGGTCGGCCCTTGTGGGAACCTCCTCCGTGTTCTTCGCTCGAGGTATGCTTGTCACTGTTTGTGCGGTGTGATGGGTCATCCCGCTGCTTGTTTTGACCATTGTATGGGCCACTGTGGCCTTGATCCCTCTGCCGTGGCCATGGAGTCGATGGAGTCTAGGGTTTCCCATGGCTATAAATTGGGTCGGAGGAGGAATTCCAGTGGGTTATCTGCCGCTATTGGAGTGCAATTTGCACTGGGATTGTGTTTTCACATATCATCTAGCATTTGGTGGCTCACCAGGTACATTCGATGGCCCTCCCTCGCCTTTTTGTGCTATGATGTTCATGACCTGTTAACCATCGCCTTGCCTTGCTGAACGATGGTGCATTTTGGTCTGGGGTTTAGCATTTGCCGATGCTTTATGTCGATCTTATATGCTTGCTGGTTGTGAGTGTTGACTGTCTCTCGAAATTTGTTGGTGTGTTTTTTTTTGATTTGGGTCCGAGAGCAACCTATGAGGTGCTCTTGGATCTGAAGTTGTTGGCATGACAACCAATTTTTCGGCCGTGAGGGGTTGGTCGCCTCACTTGTGCTGAATGATGGTATGTTATGGTTGGTTGTTCACGGGGGGGCTTTGGAATACCAATGGCTGGATTTGGTGGTCGAGGATGTTAATATGTTGTTTGAGAACTCTTTCCTGGTGCTCGAAGGTTTCCTACCTTCTTTGCTTTAAGTCAGGGCTGTTGTTGTCGGATTAACATAGTTGACAAAATGTTTTCGATCAAGTGATGGGAGCAGCCTATTCGGTGGTCGATGATGTTATTATGATGCTATAGAGCACCTTCGATGGTCTTGGGTGGATTGGTACAATGTCCTCTTCACCGTAAGGCCGCTGGATGTTGCTTAATGATAGGGGCTGAAATTTTTTCAGTATTCCTTTTCGACGAGGGGTTGATGGGAGAGAGCACCTACTAGTTGAGAGGACCTACTAGTAGGGAGCACTGATCTGGGATCTAATGATCTGTGTGTCATTATCTTGGCTGAGAGCAACGTATTTACAGCTCGATGATGTTCTTTTTTTGTTGAGAACAACACTCCGGTGTTCAATAATGTGATTAGCTGTGTGCTTTAGCCCACGGCTGTTGCTTGATGCGGTTAGAGGCTGTGGTTAAAGTGGCTGCATTGCATTGGAGTTTTGGGTGGTGTAACTATTGATTCTCGATTCCAAAACTTGACCACACCACCATTTTTTTTGTGGGTGACAACAACATATATATATTTCAATGCTGTTATTGTTGGGTTGAGAACACCTCAAGGGTGCTCTACAGGTCATTACTTGTGGGTTCATCTCATGGGTGATGATTGGTGGACTTGAGGCTGGGCTGGTACTACCTGCATTGCATGGAGTCTTGGATGACGTTTAGTATTGATTGTCGATTCCAAAAAGTGACTGAGAGCTAAGCAGTAGATGCTCGATGAGGTTAAATTCTATTTTTGAACTCCTTCATGGTGTTCTACGATGTCATTACTTGTCTGCTTAATGTAATGTATGATGTTTTATGGACTTCGAGGCCGGCTGCTACTGGGATGCATTGCATAGGACTGTTGGGTGATGGTTAGTAATGAGGCCAAATTTTTAACGAGGCCAAATTTTTTTACTGAGCTGAGAGCAATGTAGTGCCTTCTCGATGATGTTCAAAATTTCGTTGCGAATCCCTCAAAGATGATCTTTTATGGGATAAAATGTGTGCTTCTCCTCACATATGTGCATTGCTGGGCTTTGAGGCCGCGCTGATAGTGGCTGCATTACCATGTAGTCTTGAGTTATGTTTACTACTAATTGTAGATGGCAATCCCCCACTTGACTGAGAGCTAAAAAGTTGCAGCTCGATGAAGTTACGTTATTTGTACAC
This sequence comes from Ottelia alismoides, assembly GCA_037367405.1. Taxonomy (NCBI): domain Eukaryota; kingdom Viridiplantae; phylum Streptophyta; class Magnoliopsida; order Alismatales; family Hydrocharitaceae; genus Ottelia; species Ottelia alismoides. Next base: position 1,013,842 of record JAZKJV010000399.1, read on the forward strand.
CCTCAACTGTGGTATTATGCGTGATTAAATGTGTGCAATACTTGACTGAGAGCTAAAGTCTTTGCAGCTCGATGACGTAACATTTTCTTGAACACCTCAACTGATTCTAGATTGCAATACTTGACTGTGAGCTAAATGAGTGCTTTACCTCAGAAATGCTGATTGTTGCGCTGGCATAAATGTTTGTCGATTCCAATATATGACTGAGAGCTAAAGTCTTTGCAGCTCGATGATGTAACATTTTTTTGAACACATCGACGGTGATTACATGTGTGCTTCACGTCACTGATGCTGATGGCTGCGCTTTGTGGCCTCGCAGAAAGTGGCTGCATTGGCTTTGGACTTGGGTGATGATTACAATATTTTGTCGATGCCAATACCGGACTGAGAGCTAAGCAGTTGCTGCTCGATGATGTTACATTCTCTTGAAAACCTCATGTACTCTTGAGAATCGATTATAGTAGTTGAAGGAGGCCAAATTTAACAATTACGCTGAGAGCAAGGTGGTTCCTGCTCGATGATGCCATAGTTTTTGTTGACAAAACGTCAATGAAGCTCTTTGGTCAGATTAAATATTTGTGAACGCTTCGATGGAATGTTGGGTGATGGTTACTACTAATTGTCGAATCCAAATCTTGACTGAGAGCTAAATAGTAGCTGCTCGATGATGTTAAATAGTAGCTGCTCGATGTTGGGTTAATCTGATAGATGATGACTGATGCTTTGTGATTGGCCTGAGAGCATCCCATGCGCTCGATGATGTATTTTGCATTTAACACCTACCTTGGTGCTGTTAGTGGCTGCCCTGTTATGTATCCAGTGTTGAAAATTTTTACTGATTCTTCATTTCCCATCATCATTGACCTATAATGTCATCGCTTGACTTGCCTCCAGTTGGTC